>LR989857.1:10662500-11185469 GCA_905146925.1 Autographa gamma
AAACTGTTAAAAAGGCGTTTGGTCCTATGAAGATATCAGAAGATTGGTTAATATGGGAAGATAAGGTCGATGTAGGTTTGAAAAACTGGATCTCGAATATGAAAGGTCTATCCCATAATTAAGATGCGACTAAAATTTGTTAGAAAACATTTTAAAGGCTAAGTTTGGTGTATGTTTTGGTGTTGGTCGTATGGTTAATGTAGGCTACTGATACTTTTTCCAAATAAGTCAGTTTTGCATTTAAATGTAAATAGGTTTAGTTAGTATTTAGGTACTTTTATTTGACCTAAAAGTTGTTTCTTGTATTCGACTTAAATAAAATGTCCTAAAACTGTTCCTATCTGTATCTATACTAATATTAAAGAGGAAAGATTTGATTGTTTGTTTGAATTGAATAGGCTCCGAAACTACATGACCGATTTGAAAAATTATTTCACTGTTGGGAAGCTACACTATCTGCGGTGAACATAGGCTATATTAAATTTTCAAAAAAGTTAGGGTTCCATAGGATATATGTATTAACGCGGGTGAAACCACGGGGCACAGCTAGTTATTAATAAAAGAACTCGTTGGAATAAATTCTAAAGTTGATAAAATAAATAATAAGGGTCGTGTTCAATGGTTTCAGGAATTGTGTGGTTTGTTGTCCTATTGTCACGAATATTGGTTTGCTCCTTTGATATATAACGATCAATTAGAGAACTTGCCTTAGCGACAGTACGTGAAACGGGCTAATTTAACAACTATGATTGTTATGATTCACCTACATGTATATTGAAGTCTTTGACTATTAGAAAATTAAAACATATTGATGCCAGACTCATAGACCTTCTAATAAGTTCAGAAAAAGGGTTAGTGTTATTATTACACTGAGCTACAGAGTCAAAGATGGCAATTTCGAATGATCCTGATTCTAATTCTCACAAAGTTTCTCCCATATTATAAACTAGTTTTGTAATAAACATACAAGAAAAAAAAAACAATATTTATTTCTTAACAATCTTCCACAAACTTTATCTTGTTTTGTCTCGATGCTAACAACAAACGATACTTATAACTTGAGTCTAAATATTGTTTTTATAACACTAACAATAAGACAATCATAAAGCGTGGGTTTAGATTCAATAAAGTTGAACAAAGGTTCAGCAAAGGCGAGAAAACTGGAATGACGGGACGCCATGTGGAGGCGACAAATAATCTAGGATTCCTTCTGACAAATATATAAGACAACTCGTTTGTTCCCTGTAGCTTGTGAATAACAATTTATAGTCGAATCTACGAGATTGCATTTCATTTGAAAACACGGCAAAAATCTATCACCATGTTTTCGTTGGAAAACAAATGAAAAATTTTAAGTTTCAATATTTTAAACATCGAAATTGATGCATCTACATATTGATTTTATGTAAATGAGTTCTGAGGTTTACGCGAATGTTAGACATTGAAATAAAACTACTTTACGGTTGCTTTGCAGGTATCATGGTCACGGGAAGTCTGCCCGTGACCATGATACCTGCAAAGGTGTCGAAACGTTGGGATCTAAAATCCAAATACAAACCGCGATAAAATCCGTAAAAGTAGTTTTATTTCAATGTACGTAACTGGTTTGATACCTATTACATTCTTGAATAAATGCGGACAACATCACATACATTGCTCTGAACCCAAAGTAAGTAGCTATTAAGCACTTGTGTTATGGAATTCAGAAACAACGAAGGTACCACAAACACCCAGACCCGGGACAATGTAGAAATTTGACTTTCTGCATTGACCCGTCCGGGGATCGAACCCGGGACCTCAGAGCTAGCGACACCTTGAAAACCGGTGCGTACGCCACTCGACCACGGAGGTCGTCAAAACTTACTCTTTTAGCTAACATTAAAAGCATTTTTAACGTTAGCATTCAAGAAGTTCATTGATTAGTTACAGATTAGTTACCCATTCACATTTTCAGACCTAGCAACGACTTTTAGAAGAGCTCTCTTTTAATTGTTTTATTCAGGAAAATTATAGCATAACATACCATCACGCCTGTATCCCCGAAGGGTTAGGCAGAGATGTACCAATGTACACCCACAGTTCGCCGGTATGTTTAGGTCCCATGTAATAGGGGGCGAGCCTATTGCCACTATCCGGGCACAAATCCAATAAGTACAATTTATAAGTAGTACAAATTACAGTTAAATCCTATAATTCCGTAAATATCTCACAAAAACTTTTACTAGCCTCATTATACGAAGTTCCGACCGCACGGCAGTCGCCGCACATCTTGATGCGAGACAGAACCTCTATCAAACTATTTAATTAATTTTCCAAGAACCTTTGACGGAATAATTCCTAACATACAAGATGCAAACTTTAATGAACGAGATTATACATGGTGTAGTTGAAGTACCGAGGTGTCTGTATAGTATTTAGTAATTGAAATGTAAGCTCGGATTTGTTTTGTGTCTTGATTTTATTTTATTTTTACGTAATTATGTAGCTGTTTTATTTGTTTGTTGGATGACTATAGTGAATAAATAGGAATGATAAACTTTTAAACCATCGAGCTCCATGTTTATAATACTTTAATTCACGGGAATAAGCGCGTACACGGATTTCTTGGGCTTGACGTTACGACCGTTTCTGGGTGAATTATACTACTATTATTGAAATAAGACTTTAGCTTAAGTTACATAGCTAATCTAATGACTACAGGGCAAATTTGCGGTATTTATACTTAACCATTACGGTTGCTCAATTAATTGAGTAATTCAAAGCTTCAAAGAAATGTTTTTCGTCAGTGCATTTAAACAACAAATCAAAATTCAGTTGTTGGTTTTGACTGATTCAGGAATGTTATTCTTCTCAAGTATTTGTTTGGATATCTGTCTGTAAAGTATATTCACTCTGTAAGGCTTCTACTGTATCCATTGGAATGAACTAAGCACTAACAAATAGTGATGTAAAAGGTAATTGGGCGTAATCTGACAGGATTTGTGAAACAAACCAAACTAGATTTATTTTATTTTTTTGCTAGCTGTCTATACCCACAGTAATACTACCCATACTATCGTAAACTAGAGACATTTATAATCTATTTAACCGTATTTTATTTCTATACAGTGTGGGTTTAGTTTTCATACTAAGGGGCACCTTAGTTTGGAAACTATACCTTTTGACCTTTGACTTGTTTAACCGCTAGACTTGTAATTACAATCAAAATAATCCCGCTGTTTCACATTATTTCTTCAACACATTATAATGTACAAGTAGGAATGTAAATCGGCAAGGGTTATAGGTGTATCACCTACCAGTTCGCGTCACGGTGCCTCACATGACAAGGGTCGCCCCAAATCGCGCGATTGTCATTTATCAGCCCGCATATAATCCGTACTCTTTGTAATGTATGTGGGATATAAATCTGTGTTATAATGAAAATATCATGGAAAAATCTCAGTTACAGCTGTTCTATTGTAAAAATTAACTGTCTATTGATGAAATTAGAACTAAAAAAAAAATTGTGTCATTTTTTTTGCACAAAGACCACGATAGAAAAATAATGAAATGGTTTTTAAAAGGTATCTTTATAAGTATCAAAGTATTTACCAATCGTGTTGTTTATGTAATCCTCTTAAGGTTAGTTCAATAAATAACATTACTAAGCGCTTTTGTTTCTTTTCTAAATGTTGCTTTGTTAAGGTAGGTTATGTGGTAACTTTTAAAACACTCTTTATGTTTGGCTTGAAGAGTCGGATTGCTATCCCTATGCGAGTGATGATATGGAGTGCCCCCATAGGAATAAAGGAAATAGGATGTAGGTTTGATGTGTCAAACACTTCATCAATTTTATTCCTATGAGCTATATTTCCCTGTAGCAAACAGAAGCCGGAACCTTCTTTTTATTAAATAGTACATAACAGAATGTTTTGCAAATGGTTTGTCTATCTTATTATGTCTAGTCGCCTATCTTTCGAAGATGTCATGTTACCGACTTATATCAATATTCTTCCCATATAGAATCATATTTTCTACGTAATCATTTTCCAAGAGCAAATAAAACATGTTAAGTAGGAAAGTTCAGAAGGAATCCGCCGCGCGGCGCCACTGTCGTGCCGTAACTTCTTAAAGAAGGATTTATTACTTGTCGGAATTAATGAAGTTATTAATTTTGCGTGTAAATATTATATTCGGTTAATTAAACTTGGATATTTCCGTAGTTAATTACTTCAAATACTTATATTATTTTGGTGTGATATTGATTGCAAACTCCTTAGGCTATAATCTTTATAAATCTGTAACATTGAATGTAGATTTGCGACAAAGACTGGGTTTTCTATATAAACTACATTTCTTTGGAATTAAGTAACCTTATTGGACAGATTTAAAGGCAATCTCTAGACACTCAAAAAATATTTTAATGATAAAATACCTATAAGTTTTTGTAACTATTTTTTCAGGCATAACATCAAAAATTTTCAATTCCGATTTATCCCGCCTGAGATTAGATTCTGTCGTATTTGTACACAAAACCAACGAAGCGACTAATAAGATACGTGGATATGTAACATATCAATCCTGCGTAATTTCTCCTATAGACGATGTGAGAATCGATCAAGTTGTGATACATTGCAGAGTCAAACAGCTATGGTGTAATAAGAGATCGAAGGTAGACAGCAATGTAACGGCATCGCACGATATTGCTCGTATCGTTTGAGTAAGGTTTAAATCTGAACTATACACATTTGTTGATCGATGAACTAGGGGAGTTTTGCCCTCGTCACCATCACGAGATGTACTTATACATGTATTATATGTAGGCAAGTTTAATTTGACATCTAATATGGGTGTGACTTGTTTACGTTGTGTAGTAAAATAATTAAGATCTCTGAACCACATCTTGTTTAGTTTAGTTCATAATTTGATAAGAATTCTTAACTAACTTTAAAAGTTTTTAGGTTTGACTGTATGTTTGTTCTCCAATTTGTCCGTCATTGTAGACCGTTTTCGGATTTTTTTTTTCTTTTACAACAATGTTGATTTAAATTATGTTTCGGACAGGACATCACTGAGCAAAGCCACTGTTTTTAAAGGTTTAATGAAATCATAACCTAAAGTAAATTGCTTCTTTATTCCCTAAAACTACTGCGAATTGAAAGAACAAAAGGGAAATTAATCTTGGAAAAGCTAAAACATTTTTTCTGTCCAACAAATTCGGGACAAAAGGCCAGTATTTATAAATTTTCAGCATCATAAATAAAATGCGGACAAGGCAGCTGTTGTTAACCGTTTGTAAAAGGATGTCGTTACAAAATTACGGGCTTGTCGGCCTAAAAGTCCAAACTACCCTCTTTTGGGCCAGTCAGCAAATAGGGCCTCGATTCAGCAACTTTAAATGCATGTCAGTGTTCGGTCAGTGTACCTGTCATTGTGCCTATTTAGTCTGATAATGCTACAATAAAATCTCATTGAACTTTTGAAGAGAATATTCGTAATGACCTATTAATGATCGTAATGACAATTAATGCCATACATCGTAAAAATGACCAAATGAAGCAGGTCATTCGGTCAATCGAGCAACTCTCAAATAGCTGAATCGAAGCCCAGGTAATAGATGTCTGGCTTCGTAACGGAGGTTGTTGATTAAAAAAACGAGTGACGTGTAATCGTGGAGTTATTTCCTGTTGGATCTGCAATGTGAGGGTCAGTGGCTCCTGTATTTGGATTTTCGTAGCATGCAGGTTTCATATTAAGAGCCTTTTTGTTTGATTTTTATGGAGTCTGGTTTTATAATTGAACTGTAGAGAACAGAGGTTTAAGAATTTGATAAATAAACGCTTGTATAAATAGACAAAGGGTGACACACAGTAATTGTTTTTATATTTGTAGATAAAACTTATTTATAATAAGAGATGTAAAAAAATGTTTCTTAAATTAATGGAATATTGTAAAAGAAAGCTACAAGATTATATCTTGTTATCCCCAGGCTAATTTTGTAAATATGTAAACAGTAAATTCTTGAAACATTCTGAATGAAACCTCTTATCAATTGAGTGAGCTACCGAGAAGCCAATTACAACGCCGTTCTAAAAATATAACAAAATTATGAATGAACATCATATTAAACACTTCCGCGAAAAATGTCTGAAGAACATTCATATTTATAGTGAAAATATATAACATGAGACTCTCTTGTGATGTTCAAAGCTTTATGACTTATTGCTAGAATTCTTCAAAGAATCAAGTCGAATAGAATAAGAAGAAAATTTTGCGAGAAACTGTCTTCAAGCTAAATAATTGGGAAGAATTTGGGACAACCTATGTCTGTAACAAGTTTCGGTATGTGAGACAAAGGAATATAACATACTAGCTGTGCCCCGCTGTTTCACCCGCGTGATTGACAATTCATACACTATCTTTATAAATTATAGCCTATGTGTTATTCAGATGTATAAGCTACATTATTGTAAAGTTTCATTAAAATACATTCAGTAGTTATTGCGTGAAAGAGTAACAAACATCCACACATCCATTCTCACAAACTTTCACATTTATAATATTAGTAAGGATTATACAATAAGAAAAAAAGAAATATTCTTCTTTTGTCGATGGAGGATTTTATGGACTTAACCTGCATACTAAGTATACAAAGGATACCCTTTTAAAAGTAATTATTTAAGGTAAAGTGGAAAGATGAGTGTGTTTGTAATACGCCAAAGTCGAATAAAATGTTGGATTTTAGCTTGTCGAAGCAAATATAAAGTTCCAAGTGGCCAAAGTGGTAGTAGTTACATTGTATAAATTAGGTACTCTGTAGAACTTATGATTTTACCAGAGTACGTTTTAAAATATGATAAGATTTTATTGTTTTTCTGTTCTAATTGTTTTGAAACATAATTGCTTAAAATATTTAAAACGATTTATTTCTATATGCAAGAAATAAACTTGCGTTCCAAAAGCTTATGACTCGTGAGTTCGATTGATTTTGGTGCCTTATAGAATAAATTGATCTTGTAAAATTAATTGATATACAAGTGATAGGGCTTAACAGAAGATGGAATGGTTAAGACCAAAAGTGCTTTCGTGAACTATTTTGAACACCATGCTTGATGGTGTAATGATTGCGGAGCACATAATATATTTGGGTTAGTAACTTTTGTCAATCAAAACTTAGTTTTAGACGTGGTATTAATGACCCAATTAGTTGTCTTGATATCCATTAATTACGGTCTATATCGACAGAACTTTGGAAACTAGGTACGTAAGCAAAGTTTCTGTAGCTGTTCATTAAATGACAACCGATATTCAATATACCAATGTGTATTAAATATTGGTTACATTGTTCACAAATAAAGTTTAGTACAGCTGTTGTCTACCTATTATATTACCACAAGTAACTTAAATACTTACGAAGTCTATATTTATTTAAGAAGCCTTAAAATATTAATTACAATCATTTTTAGGTTAACGCCCTAATAATAATATGTGAAAGTCAATTACCAAAGAGCACATTACGAATTCGATCCATACTCAATACTAAATATTTATTGTACTCCATATGTTACATTAAGATGGTGGTTACGTTTAAGGGTAGGTCCAATATGTAACTTTATTTAACTTAAAAATATTTATCTACAAATACTTGTTCTTCTGTGTGCATTATTTTTGGAATGATCATTAAACCCCGTGCAAAATAAGGATTAATTCTTAAACAAGACGAAAATTATTTTACAAAATGTTACCTAAAATAGTACTTAAAACTTGTGAACGTAGTATTAAATATTAGTAGCACGCGTTTGAGATAATAAGAGTTCAGTCGCCTGCTTGATATTCAGATGACCTACCCATTTTATTAGTTGGGCTGAACCTTAAACTTAATATGCACGGAATGTAGACCGTGAGATATTGTTAGATTAGGGGCCATTGTCTAACGGTTGTGTAACTGCAAGTTTATGCAAGCTTTTGTGTTGGTTTTGGAAGGTGTATGTACTAGAGAAATACTTCGTAATTTATTTGTGAGAAGGTGTACTACTCGTCGTGACGTATAAGGTGTCCCATCATTTCCCTCTCCTGTTTTCAATGCTATAAGACGACAGAGGTACTATATCAGTTAAATTAAAGAGAAGGTGAAGGTTGTGACGTATATGGAAGTTCAGGAATTGGCACTCGATAGGAGGACATGGAAGGAGCTGCACTGACAAGACCTAGGCTCTTAAATTAAAGAAGAAGAAGCTAAAATTGTAGGATGAGAACAATTATGCGTCAAAGGATTTAAAAGAGGCTATAAAAAACAACCATGTTTCGTTTCATGATAATCGAGGTATTTTTGACTTGGATATAATAATATTATTTTTATTATAAACCTTCCAAGTACCTAAAATGTAAGAAGATATTGTAAGAATTCTATTAAAACAGTTTAATTAACAGAGTTGTAATGCTTCACGCTACATTTCAACAATAGTTATTTCAGATGAATTCAATTCATTACAGTTTCAACGTAAAATCCGATGTTCTGTGAATCCCATTTATGTATAGACTGATCCATTTTATTTATTAAGCATATATTATTTTATTTGTGAGAAATGTTAATTATTCTAGACGCATAAATGAAATCAGTAATCCGTAATTATTTAATATTATTATTAAATATAATTCGTTACAAAAGTTTTAAATTATGGGCAAGCATTATAATTTGCCGGTTTCCAATATTTTGTTGTTTACATAAGACAGGAAAGACTTGGTAGGTTGATACAATTGGTAGGCATTTAAAGAAAACATCAGTGTCACTCGGCATCCGGCCACCATATTTCATAAGGACAACTGCTAATCTTGCAGAATAGCCAACCATTCATCGATAGTTGACATACTTGTACATTCTGCCATTCTGCCGTTCTGTGGACAGCGATCTTATAAGTAATATTAAATATTTTTGGACATACTTGCTACTACTACTACTATGCTTTAACATTTATACATACATATAATCACGCCTCTTTCCCTTGTAGGGGTAGGCAGAGACCACTTCTTTCCACTTGCTACGATCCTTGCACACTTGTTTCGTTTTGTCCACTTTCATTATTCCCTTCATACATGCTGTTTGGTGTATGGTACTCTTGACCTGGCCTTCTTTCATATAACATTAACATTTATATTAATGTAAAATATCATTGCTATAAAATCATAACTCTGAAAGAACAAGGTGCGTTTAAATGAAGATAAGATCAACCGCAAAATATCTTAAGCGTGCACTAAATGCTCACAATAGTTTACTAATAATCAAAACTAATGTACTGCGATGAATGTACTGAAACATTGTTTGTTCAACTTACTGAATGGTGTGTTGCGACTTTCAGGAATGTTGGCAGTTATAACGGAATGTAAAGCACATGAAGGATTTCTAACCTGTGTGCGTATGTGGCATTCCACGAATACCAAGCATTCATTGCGAATTCATTATTGCAAACGAAATAAGTATACAATGAGTATTATTACCTCTAAATAAAACAGCCTCGTTGGCCTAGTGTTGCTAAGCGCGACTGATACGCTAGAGGTCTTGGGTTCGATTCCCGTGTCGACCAAGGTGTTATTGGGTTTTTATATGAAATTTTCAGTAGCAGGTCGGAGTTTGGATTTGTGCCCGGTTAGTGGCAATAGGCTCGCCCTATTACATGGGACCTAAAGATATCGGCGAACTGTGGGTGTACATTGGTACACCTCTGCCTACCCCTTCGGAGATACAGGCGTGATGATATTATTATGTTATGTTATGAAAATAAAACATATGCATCTGTAAAGTTTTAACATTTTACAAATTATACACATGTCATCTGCCTCATCATCTAACGCGCTTTTTCCTAACTACGTTGGGGTCGTCTTCCATTCTTACCGGATTCAGCGGAATACTGTATTTTACATGGAGCGACTGACCTTCATAATCCATTTTAGTGGGTAACACAGTACCAAATAGTAATACTGGTTGTCAGAATTGACTTAACGACTGCCAAAGATGACAGTCTGGCCAACGGCATAACGTGCTTTCCGAGGCACAGAGGTCATGTCATCTGTCTGTTCAATTTAATTAATCAGTGTAAAACCTTTCTCTCTTTTTATGTACTTAATTATATAACATCTTTTATACTCTTTATCTAAAGCCTATTGTCACCTTAATCTGGTCAAAAGGACTTTAATCATACCTTCCATACCTTTAGCAATTCCGAATGAAAAACGACTGTAATTCATACAAGTCATTCAGTTTGTGACGTCACGGGCAAATGTGATCGGCTACAGACTATAAAATATGAAAGATTCATTTTTTAATATCTCTATCTGTCTTTGAGTAATGACTGGTTCGCCCTTCGCAAGTACCCTTGTATTTATTCAGCGATGAGTAAAAAGGTCAACGACTAATGAAAACTGTCACATTGTTTCATAGGATGTCTATTTATAAGTGTGAAAATATATTTCATGAATGTTTGGTCATTCTCTGTGTGATGTGAGCTTTACTGGACTGTTTATTGATCATGTGTATTATTGACAGATTATTTATTTAGTTATTCTGTTGGTATGTCTAGCAAGTGGTAATAAACACCGCTTCTTTTAAAATATGTCTTACTCTGTTTTCACACGCATTTTTGTAACACTCTGTGTGTTATGAAAATACGTGTACATATTTAAAAAAAAATCTGCCTATAGAAAAAAATATTATCTCTAAAAAAGAGGATCTCCCGAATAATGGGTGAGTACAGCTTGATTTGCTCTTCAGATTTAAATTACTATTCTGAAAACCAGTTCTATAACGTACTGCCTTACCCAGTAAAATGGGATGCGGAAGTCAGATTGCCGGTAGCTCTATGTAAAGTACGGTATTTGGCTGAATCCGGTGAGGCTAAATGAAGTGAAGCCAAATGCAACATTGCTTGGAAAAAAGCAAGGCAGAAAAATAAGGCTTTTTCACAGACTTGAATGAATAAGCGAAGTAGCGGCTACTTATGTTGGTATTTTAGTAAGAGGTTGGTACTTAAGCTATATTGAAATGGAAGGCTAAAGGAATACACAAAAAATACTCTAATTTTGCTATTCATACAATGAAGACATTGCACATTATAGAAATAAAAGGACGCAAGAAGTTTCAGCGGGGAAAGTTATTTAGGGATATAATTAAATTTAATAATAAGAATTTACATTAAAATAATATTTTTAAGTAAATTCATATAATATTATTTTCTAGTTACAAACTGTATCTATGTGCCAATAAATGTTTCCAGTCACAAGTCTGCCGGAAGAAATTTCATATGACATAAGCGGTACCTTTGTACCTATTTGTATATTATGATAATTATTGCTAGTTCGTTGTGTGTACAAAAATCTATAATAATAATATAATATTATTATAATAATATTATAATAATATTCCTGGACAATAATATTCCTGGACAATTCACACACGGTAATCTGATCCCAAGTTAAGCTCTAAGAGAGCTTGTGTTATGGGAATCAGACAACTGATAAACATACTTATATATTTCTAAATACATACATATTATAGATAAATTACACCCAGACCAGAACAAATGATCGTGCTCATCACACAAACATTTGTCCTGAGTGGGAATCGAACCCACGACCTCCGGTACAGCAGTCAGGGTCACTAACCGCTAGACCAACAGGCCCGTCAAATAAATAAAATGAATATTACAAAAGTACTTTAACCTTTATACTTGTGTAAGTATTTACTTAACTTCATCTGTATTCCCTCTTACTACACCCACATTAAGCAGACAATAATATACTCATGTAAAGGGATGAGCTTATATTGGGAACAATTTCTAACATTGAATGATGTTTAATACTGCCCGAAGTAAGGCTCAAACGTTAGACTACATGTATAACTGTATTACGGAAATAACAATACATTACTATACGTATCGTATAATAATGTAATAAATACAATATAGTTTGTGGGGAAAGAGATCCGTCACAGGATTTGAGGGTGCTACTCTGTGTAAGTTCCGTATTTAGTGTGTTGATCACACTGTTTCTGTGACACTGTTGACTGCCTCGTTGGTCTAGTGGTGCTAAGCGCGACTGCTACGCTAGAGGTCTCGAGTTCCATTCCCGAGTCGACCAAGATGTTATTGGGTTTTTTCTATGGCATTCTCAGTAGCAGGTCGGAGTTTGGATTTGTGCCCGGTAAGTGGCAATAGGCTCGCCCCCTATTTCATGGGACCTAAACATATCAGCGAACTGTGGGTGTACATTGGTACACCTCTGCCTACCCCTTCGGGGATACAGGCGTGATGATATGTTTATGTTATATATTTATAAAATTGAGTTGTACCATAACGTTTTGCGTTTAACGGGTGTTTTTTTGCTAACACTCCATGATGTCGGGTACCTTAGTTCACAAATAATATACAGGGTTGAATATTATTTGTGATGATGTAAAACACCGACAACCTCTTAAGAGGTCATTGTACTCAAAATTAGGAATAACTTTTACTATGGGACCACATCTAAAAACGCGAAGAAAAAACAGCTGATCAATACATTTTGATAAGTTATACGAACACAAATTCATGGATCAGCTGGTTTTTTAATGTAAAATGACGTCTTAAGAGGTTGTCGATAATAACCCTGTATAAACGTGTAATCAAAAATATGTTCATTTAAATAGTATTTGTAGTTAAATAATCCTAGATAAATCTAGATAGGTTCTTGTAATATTACCTATCTAGATAATATTGAAGTGTAGATCGATTCGTCTGCCGAGACGAATTTCACGCATGACGAATCGAGTAACATGCTATAAATAGGAGAAATTCAAATTGCTCAAAATATGTAATTGAAATTTGAACACACTCGTATTATGCAGATATCATCTAATATGTTGTTGAATCTGTAAGACTTGCGTTTGTATTACCTACCTAATAATTCATTTTCATACAAAACAACCGGCTAATTGCAATTCAGACTCGCGCACAAAGGGTACCATCGTTGTATGAAAGCCACTTAAGTATTATTTTGTTATTATAGCCGTAAGAAAATAAAAAAAAAAGGTTCTTCAGATACAGCCTGGTGACAAACGGACGGACGGACAGCGAAGTCTTAGTAATAGGGTTCCGTTTTTAGCCTTTGGGTACGGAACCGTACAAACTATTTATCTCATACTTTGTCATGTCATGTCATATCTCATGCTTTAAGTCGAATGAAGAAAGCCATATTATATTATCTAAACAGATAGACACCTGACATAGACTATCGACTCTCACTGAAGGTAAAGTCCGGTGAAGCAGTCAAAGCCTGCGGTCAGGCTAACTGCAAAGATCTCTACAAAAAAAAAAACTCACTGAAGGCGTGTTGTGGTTGTGGGTTCGATCCCAGTATTGTTAAATCCAGTGAATGAATCTCTAACCTATAAATCTAGAAACGGGACTGACTGTTTATTTTATGTGTTGTTTGAAAATACATAAACAATAGCTAGTTATATATTTGTAGATAGGACTGTATTCTTAAGGAACGTCTACCAGCATTCCATCCATAATTAATGCAGCGTGCGTCTTTAATAACACCGCCTCATAAGTTTGTTAGACGGTGGAGGAATTAGATAACTAGTCGATCAACTATATTTATATAATAATATGTAGTGGTGAATAGGTGTATCGGTAGTAGGTCAGGGTTATTTTCTTATCTGACGTTGTGTGAGAAGTTTTAGTGTTGTAATATCGAGTTCAGAAAGAAATTATTGATTTATTAAAGCCTGAACTGTCCCACTGCAGGGCAAAGGCCTGACTTCTTTCAGAAAGAATTTAATGATACTTATTTTATTATTAATAAAATATTTGGAAGGCAAGTTTCTTCTTGTTTTCTCTTTTTCGGAAGTCCTAGTTTACAATAATCTCAACTTTCTGCTATTTATGTTGTGGTCGCATATTAAAATCATTATAATCTTAACAATGATGTTAACCCTTTTTTTTTAAGAGTAATCTATGGAGTTTATTGCTTCTATAGGACGAACAATTTGGAATCTGCAACTGGATCAGTAACTTTAACAGAGCTTTGAAAGGCCTATAGATCTGAAATAAAAATATTTTGATTTTGAGTTTCATATTTTCCCTTAATCATCTGCATAGTTCCATAAAATAAAAATGTGATTTATATAAAAAAAACATATATCTTATTGTAATTTTGATTGCGGCATTTAAAAAAATCGTCTAGTTACGTTTGGTATTTGTTATTTATACAATTGTAAATAAAACATTTGACAAGGTTAACGTCCTCCAAAAGCTAACAACACCTACACATTGCCAAACAAAATCATTATCACCAGAATTTGATAAAACAAACCTGGTTACCACAACACGATTTTCGATCCCGTCAATAAAATTCTGTCAAGAGGCTTTTATATAAAATTGTCTTAAAAGGAAGATTGTTCGCGAACACATCAAACAATGTCACATAATTTGTCTGACACCTTGTTTTACTAGATTGAACCGCATTTTATTAGAATTTTGATTCGATGTCTGCATTTTAACCCTTGACGCAAAAACGATGGGGTGTTAAAAGTTTGTAGTGTCTGTTTGTGTGTGTGTTTGTCTGTGTTTTCGTAGCTTCAGAACGACGGAACCGATTTTGATTATGTTTTTTGTTGTTTGAAAGGTGTAATAGAAGAGACTGTTTTCGGCTATAATTTGTGAAGATAATATGATTTTGTTCAATATTTTGAAAGTTATGAACAATTTTATAAAAAAATAGTGATTTCTCAATTTTTTATCTTAGATTACCATATTTTTAACACTACTTACTCGTAGGTGTGATATATAATATGTTACCGAAAAGTTGTATCTACCGGAAAAGGATTAAGAGTACATATATTTGGTATTCTGCCCGGTTACAAAAATTCAGCTCCATTTAGTTAAATAATTAATTTCGATATTTTTGCACTAATTTATTGGAATTCTCTTATCAAGTTATTGATGCGAAAAATTGGATATCAATTATTTAATTAACTCATTTCGAGATAAAATTTTGTAACCTGGCTCTATGCCAAATTGACTCTTCACTTCTTTTGTGTGAAGAGTTACACCCTGTATAACGATCAAAGGATTTGCCATAACCTCGTCCTACATAAGCTACTACAAAACTGATAGGATTTTTGTGATGTTTGATTGAAACTTTCGCGGTATGTTGCTGGTTTTAAAACAAACAGAACATTTTTTAGACTGCAAACATGAATATAGAACTGTATAAGCAAATATGTGGTTATTCAGATATAGCAAATATTGTCCTATTTCGATACTAACAACCCTTACAGAATTTTTGGAATAAAATTACTTTTTTACGTTTGTCGTCTTTTATTTTGATTTTAGGTCCCGACGTTTCGGTACCTTTGCAGGTATCATGGTCACGGGCAGACTACTCGTCAAAATAAAAAAAAAAAACAATAAATTACGTAAAACGTAGTATTATATCTTGTCTAACATTCGCGTAAACCTAAGTAACCAATGTTCTATTTATTAGTATAAAATAAATAAAAAACATTTAATTATTGAATCTAGAAAAAATTAAATCTAATATAAGAACAAACTAACTATACTAAAATTAAAACTTACATAAATAAATAAAACTAACAGACGCCAAAAAACTCATCGTCATCATTGTCAATGGCTGGAACCATGCCCACGTTGAATGGCTATGCCGATTCTCTGTGCAAGGAACAAACCAGCCCTCTGATCACGAGTAGAGCCGTAAAATAAATTAATGTATAGTTTACTACAAATATTTCAATGTGATTAATCATCCGCGCGAGTTGCTAGTCATATTTTACATTAACGCCAAGAAAGTAATGTATGATGCTACATGTAGTAGGAAATTCCTTAATTCTTAGTTGCCGTGCACTCTAGAGAAATGGCGTGTTCTGTTGCATAAACATTATACCAGACGATTTATGTTGTACATGATGAGAACATACACGGAAATTTTAAGGTCGTTGAGATAGTTTTAAACGCAGTTTTAGGGTAAATCAGAGCACTTAAGTACGTAAGCATTAGTTTTATATGTATTTATTATGTTACTTATAAATAAAATCTTTGACATAAGTACCTAGTAACAGTGTGTGTATGTGATGACTGTGTCATTTCTTGTTTCGTCTTTTGTTTTGTGGCACATTGTTTTTAGAATATGGTGAAATAAATTTTACGATATATTTAGTTTTTATTATAATGACCTAATAAATATAATTGTAATTAAACCCGCATATTATATTCTAATTGAGTTCCGATGCCACAAAAAATGTATAATTCCGAAAATGCGGAGTACCAATTTGAGAGGGCAGCGGACAAAACGTGCCCTTTAACCAAGACCAAAACTGAATTTTGAGTACCTTTAATTCCGAGAATTCGCCCACTGGACACCCACGAATGTCTAAAGTGACTACTGTCTTAATAAGTGTTTGTCCAAGTGACACTCGACTCCTATTTAATTCATTTCTATTCAGAACCTTTCTAGACCGTACAAAAAGCTGGGTCTGGCTCTGATTATTTAATGACATACTTAGTCTGAGTACACTTAAGTGCATGTCCAATTCAATGAAATACGAAATAAGCGCCTTTTTTGGAGTTCTTTTTTTATTTACTCACAATGGGGAGAAAAGACTAGGTTGAATTCAAAGTTTCATTTCATACATTTAAGTTGTAATGTAAATCATAATGTTTAAGGAAAAAGTAACATCAGTGGAAAATTGTTACGGTTATTAATATTCGATATTTTTTGAGTATATAAATAATAGACACGAAAAATAGACGGAAAAGTGTATTTTCCTATGTGAGCCTCGATTTAACTTAGATTTTGGAGTTGTTTACGATGATTGGCATTCTGCTAACTGTCATTACGATCATGAATTGGCCATTACGATCATTCGCTTCAAGATTTCAATGAAATTGTATTGTAGGCTTATCTAAATACGAAAATTAGGCACAATGACAAGTACAATGACCAACCACTGGCACGTATTTAAACTAGCTGAAATGAGGCTCAGATAGTAAACAGGTAGCACTCGCGCATTGGCCATCTTGTCCTTGATTTAGCTCTGCCAACTAGGCTAGGATGAGGTTTTGCAGTAGAGCTCTTTTGGGGTAATCGCTCAGTTCTATCTTTATAATAAGAAATACGAAATATTGAGGGTGCTTCGTCAAGGGCGTATATTGAATGTGAGCAATAGCTGCAGCAGTCCGGAGTCACATACCCGTAGTGGAAATAGCCAGCTATCCGACAGATAACTGTCCACCCTCTGAAACAGCACCAACCACTAAATTGGCCACAGCAAACCACATTGCTAAAATAACAGGCAGCAGAGGTGCCACACCAATGAAGATCGTATCTTAATCCCGACTGTATTCAAGATTTCGAGGCAATCCATTTTCGTATTACGCACGTACATGAGCCCGTTTTAAATGTACTAAAGGTATCTTATCTACTTCATAAAAGAAGAAAGGAACGTACATTACCAATTCGTGTTTCGTGAAATGGAAACCGAAAGGATCTGCCTTAGAGATATGATTCTGATTGTAACATATTTTATATGGCTTTTGTACTGGAATAACAGAAATATTAATCTCAGGGATGTTTTGAATCTCAGACCTTGAACGGTTAACGACAAAGCGTTGAACTCAAATTCGACATTTTCATGGATTTCTTTTCGAATTTTTCTCATATATTCTCGGCACGTGTACCTTTGTATAAAAAGTATTGTCTGTTACTAACAAAAAAAAAACTTAAATTTTTTCTTTTTTTTTCATTCGGTACTCTTAGTATTTCAAAAACTTAACTTAAAATATTCTTAGATAAAAGTCCATTGTCTCATTACAATAGCAGTTAAATAAAATAAATGCTTTCAAATGTAGATCCTTTGTCAAGATTGAAGCGAAAACGCAGTTAAGGTTCTACTTAGGAAGTTTAACTGAGTACCCGATAACTATTAACTAATGCGCTGGGACGGTAAAGTACCCATTGAGAGTTCAAACCCAATTATTCCATTCTATCTTATTTAACTTTTAGATTTGATCGTATTTCTTGTATCCGCTTAGGACTTTGTCTGGCTTTATATACGGCTACAATAAAATGTATTGAAGTAGAATTCAAGAAAGTGAGACGGTTGTTGAACGACTAAGTTTTACTTTTAATATCACAAGAAAAATATTTTACGTTGTTGTATTACTTACTTTCATTCTTAAAATACATACATACATACATACATACATACATACATACATATCATCACGCCTGTATCCCCGAAGGGGTAGGCAGAGGTGTACCAATGTACACCCACAGTTCGCCGATATGTTTAGGTCCCATGTAATAGGGGGTGTGCCTATTGCCACTAACCGGGCACAAATCCAAACTCCGACCTGCTACTGAGAACTTCATAGAAAAACCCAATAACACCTTGGTCGACTCGGGAATCGAACCCAAGACCTCTAGCATAGCAGTCGCACTTGGCACCACTAGACCAACGAGGCAGTTAAAATTGATGATTCAAAATCCAAAGCACGGGGCGACTTATTTTTTTTATTTTAATAACTACTCAGTTTGTCATTCCTATAATGTTAACTTCTTTATACAAAGTTCAAATTTAAGGCCAACTTTTTTTTTTTTTCAAATTCTTTTAAAACAGTGTACGGAGCCATTACAAAAGAGAAAACTCAAAATTTAAAAGCAAGTTTGTAAAAAGAAGTGTCGCTGCATGACCTGTATTAACCCTTTAATTCCATAGAATGTGTTGCATTCATTTTACCGTACACTGCCAATTAGTATTCAGCTCATAGTAATGCCAATATGGGGGTATTTACTGCTATCACTTTTATTCAGGCACGTCTGTTAGTAAACTGAATTGTACCTAGTGTCGTATTCGCAGTTAAAGGGTTCTGTACTATTGTATAAATTTTATTTATGTAAATATGTTTTTTCCTTTTACTCTAAAGTTTCATATGGCTACAAATAGGTACTAGAGCGATTTTAGAGATATATTGAAAATTATTTTTTTGAAAAACAGCTGCTTATTAAAAAGCTCGTCATTTGTGCCTTTTGATTATTTTTTTAATCATTCTGAAAAAGGCTCCTGAAAGGTCTAAAGGCACTAAGTCGGATTTGTTGGATGACTAGCAATGGACTTCTATAGGGATGATGATGATGATGACGAATAACTTTTGTCATTATTGATATACATGGAAATAATATGATTAATTCTGTCAGATTTGACAAGAAATAGTGAACAGAAAACAAGCTCTGTTAAAAAATAACTAAATACAGACAAACGGAAGGACGGTCGGTGTAACTGGCATGTCTGTAGGCTTTTGTCCTCACATGGGGGTAACTATTACATGAACAATTAGTCCGTGTGGGCAATGCCATACATTTACGATGTTGTAAAGTCAGGGCTGCCGGTAATTGTCGGTACTGCGCTGTGGGTCAGGTTAGGTAAATTTGTATGATATTTTACTGGTTTTAAACTATACGGTACACTACGTCGAGAACTTTAGTTGAAAAAGATTTTTCTATGTAAAATTGAATGCTATTTTCTTACAATTTTTTTTTTCTTTTTCACTATTGTTTAAAAACTTACTTATTTGTAAGAGCCTTATATAGACAAAACACTTTCAATCTTGCAAGAATTAGTATTGCTTTCCAACGTTAAGATATAGTTTACACAAGATATACAATGTATTCACGCAAGTATGAAAATTGTTAGAAATTAATTTAATTTATGAAGAATGTAGTCTTTGTTTTAATTAGTTGCTGTTTATGTTTACTCGTTTAAGCGCATGAAGCGAGTCCGTTAACCTCGAGATCAAATAATAAGTTGCATTTTTTATATAATAATGAACCTATATAATATGTACTTGACTGCCTCGTTGGCCTAGTGGTGCTAAGGGTTCGATTCCCGAGTCGACCAAGGTGTTATTGGGTTTTTCTATGAAATTGTCAGTAGCAGGTCGGAGTTTGGATTTGTGCCCGGTTAGTGGCAATAGGCTCGCCCCCTATTACATGGGACCTAAACATATCGGCGAACTGTGTGTGTACATTAGTACACCTCTGCCTACCCCTTCGGGGATACAGGCGTGATGATATGTTATGTTATGTATAATATGTACTTCATCTAAAATTGTATATTTTTTTTTAGTATGTAAGTTTTGTTTCTTTAATATGTATAAATAAACCAAGGTCCAATTTACATTTTATTATCAGAGTAATTTCGAGCTTTAAGATTCATATCTATAATTGTAATTACAATCTCATTACCATACAAAGAATGACGTTAAAAGTAGAACCTTCATTTATGATATTCATTTGGTTAGTATAATTTAGTACCTCTTGGAAACCGAATATTATCTTATAACAAAACAAATGTTTATTGTAATATTTGAATGATTTACATTCAAATATTGATGAGACGAATAAAATTTGGTCTTAATACCTTGTATATTCACAAATAATATGCAGATTTAGAAAATCAGAGGAAGTTATTAATAACATACTGTTATTAATATGACACATAACATATCATCACGCCTGTATCCCCGAAGGGTTAGGCAGAGGTGTACCAATGTACACCCACAGTTCGCCGATATGTTTAGGTCTCATGTAATAGGGGGCGAACCTATTGCCACAAACCGGTCGACTTGGGAATCGAACCCAAGACCTTTAGCGTAGCTGTCGCGCTTAGCACCACTAGGACAACGAGGCAGTATTATTAGCTTGGCCCCCAAGATAAGTGACATTACTACAAGAGTAAAGATAAGGCCACACTACGATTTTTTTTCCGCAAGCTGTAAATCGTGAAACCGCCAGAGACGCACACACTACGGTTTGAAAATCAGTCACAGAAAAAAACCGTCAGTGCGGCCGCTTCCATTAGTTTCTTTTACCCACAAAATCAGGTGGATATCCGCGGGGTAGAAACACCTTTTAAAATTACATTTTATGTATTGTATGAAATTTCGTCGGTGGATGCAATTGGCGAGTTGTCGCTCATTGTGGCGTTCTAGGGGGGATGCCTTTGTTCAGCAGTGGACGTCTTCCGGCTGATGATGATGATGAAATTTCGTATCAAAAAGTCACATAACTTGGACTTCCCATTTCAATATATTCGATTAGATTTACGCTTTTCGAATTGTCAATTGTCTTTGTCAAGTCTTTTGTAAGGACGTGTTAATTAAAACCTATTTTCATTTTATGTGGGCCTTCTTTTATCCTAGGTAAATGAAGGGGTATGTTATTAGGACTCTCATGTAAGAAAGGGCCTTGGGTCTGCCTTTGTTAAATCCTTTCATGTCCTAAGGTTACATTCGGTTCCTTTGTTTTCTTGTTAACAAGCAAAATCAAAATACCAGCCTCAATTTTGAGCGTTACGAGTTTTAATTAAAAAGTGTGATGAAAAGAAAATTGGTATAAACTTTTTGGTGGGTGAGTTTTTAGCCAAGAAGTCTGGATGGAAATTTACCTTAGATTTTGTATGCTTCTTTTGATAAGAGATCATGACTACTTTGTATAAAGCATTTATATTAAATTAGGAGGTATAATTAGGTAGTTCCGAATAACTAAAAAACAAGAAGAAGACTCTAATTTCTTTTTTATGTTGGTTATATTATATCCTTTTTTTTGTAACATTAGATATGTATAACATATAAAGAAATAGGTAAAGCCATATATAAAATGATTTCTGAGGTTGTCATGAAAGTTGGATAGTAAGTTTCTTGTTCTTATAGTAGTTTCCTTTTTTCTTGTTTTTGATTAGAATCATTTGCAAAAGCTAATAACATGAGTTTGGACGTATTTCTGAATCCAATTTCACTATTTCTTGGTTTCTGTTACAAAGTTACCGAAAATGACTTTTGTGTTGCCGTGTAAGTTTTCCGCAATACTTTTACTACATTTAAAGTTAACGATTCCTTTGTATAATGCCCCGTAAAATAATGTTTATTTGTAAAGTTAAGCTCGGTAAGGGAATTAGGTCACATATGAAACCGATGTAAATAATATATATGTTGTTTTGGCGAAGTTTTAAGTATAAAAGCGAGGGAAGGGTTTTGTTTTGTCTATTGTATGTTTGTGTTATAAAACTGTTATCTCTTTATCTTTTTTCTAAAGGTGAAATTTTAGATACGTGACATTTAGAAATTGTACTTATGACGTCTTCAACCCGTTATATCTACAGTAAAGAGAGACATTTGTAACATTAACTGAAACATATATTTTCATCCCACCTTTTATCAAACGAAACTGAAAAACTGGAAAAAGCTATACGATTTGGACTTATACTTCAATCATCTTCTTCCAATGAATTTAATCACCAAAGTTTACGTTAACAGACTCACTTTTTGTGTGTTTGGTGGAAATGTCTGAAACACACGCCAATGGCTTGACGTGGGGATATTTCGGACTAACACCGAGTAAAAACACCATGGGCTAGGGTTATTTGGCAAAAAGGATGAACTTGATTTTGGCATAACCACTAATTTAACGGAGTCGCTTCACAAAAGCATAATCCGTCGTTAACATAGAACACTCCGTCTGTTTCACAGTCACATTTCTGTTTCTAACTCAAGTCGCAAAACTTACGAGGTGTTATTAGTTTGACGTGTATGTCTGCGTGTGTGTCTGTCTGTGGCATCGTAGCTCCTGAGCGCATGAACCGATTTTGATTTCGTTTGTTGTATGAACGGTGAAATAGTCGGCCGTACTTAAGCTAGGTATGTGTGATGGAAATCTGCAGAAACTAAGAATGCAAAAACTACGAGCAATATTTCAAAATTTGTCCTTTGTTTCTAATAATTTATTTCATAGTTATTATCTTTTAAGAGCTAAATGTATTTTTATTTCGTCTTGCACATTTTATTTTCTTGGTTGCAGAAGAAATATTTTCTATTTAATTAAAGTATTGGTGTAGAGAATCATGAGGTATAGGTATCTCTATATCGGCAAGTTAGCAAATGAATTTTTTAACTCTAAATTAAGCGCTCCATTTTACTTTTAGACAATCTTTATCAAGCACTCTCATTCGGTGTTTTAAGCATCTTTTAAGAGTAGAAGACCGCAAAGGCGTACCAAGCAGCTAGCTAACACAATAATTGTAAATATTGTTACGTCAGCAGTCGGACGCAAGAAAAATGTCACTTCAATTCCTTGGCCTGATTTCTATAAAGGAAACTAAGGAAAATAATTTATTATACTTCTTATCTTCGTTCTACAAAGGTCTTCCGCTGATTCTACTGTACTTATCGGGAAAACGCTGACTTATCTATACATCAATATTCATACGTTAAATGCGAATAAATTCCTTTTTTTATTTGTGGTTTTACTATATCTTTAAGTAATTGGAAGTATCGTCATTGGTACAATGTGAATCTGTTTTTGTGTTTTTTATTTAGTGTATTTTTTGTGTTTAGTGCATGATCTAGTAGGTATCAGATACAATGTATATTATAAAAGCCAGAGGGATTCTTACTGTTTTTTTTTAATTCTTCTGTCCTTAGATCAACTAGAGTCGACATTTGACTTTAACAGAACACGATATTAAATAGATTTCTATTTTACATTTCGTTCAAAATTTAAACAGATAATGATATTAAAGAACAATGTGTTTTATATTGTGAGCCATAAAAATCTTTGGACACACAGACAAAAATTCTGAACGAAATAAATATTCTATTTTGTGAGTGCATTGTAGCTTGCGGCTACTTTGGTCTTGTCACTTGTTTGAAGTAGACAAAGCGCCCGAGGGAGAGCTACTGCAGTCCACTCCAAGCAAGAAACCTAGTGTCAAAGAAAAAACTAGTAGCAAAAAACAAGTGAAAATCTAGTACCTAAGACAGGTCGGTTTTTACCAACGAGGTTGCATTTGAAACTATAGAGGGAGCCTTTCAGAGTTTAAACCGCAAGCACTAGTGTGAACAAGTGTTGTCGTGAATTATGTATGAAGATGAAGCTTGCCGTTTTCAAAAATCTATCTAAAACACTAATATTATCCTAACAATGTCAAAACAATCGATATTTTCTTATATAAGTTTCTCGTTGCGCGAAAATTAACTTAAATGAAAAACGAAATGTACTAGGATCAGACTAAAAACTGCTCTCGCTTGGCACAAGGGGAACATAGCGATAGTAGCAGTCTATGCACATCATACGTCGATGGTTTTTACCAACAAAGGTTATATGTATTTGACATCTTGTGTTGTGACGTGGGTACAGGCATTTACGATTTTCGCCTCACATAATTGGGTATCTACAAATGAGGTGTCTCACAATTCGGCTAAGACGAGTGACACTCAGTGTCACTGTACAGGAATGTCTCTCGTTTAGTAATGTAACTGAATTAATTAATCTTGTATTCCTTTTGATGTTTTTCTTAATGTTGTCATTTATATTCTTTATCTAATCAGCCTTTTAAGAGTTCTTCGAAATAAGTAGAAAGCTATTACATTAAATAAGATGTTGGATATTTAATTCCAATGTAAATTATCCTAATTATTCTTTTTAAAAAGATCTGCAAAGATAATTTGTGGAGTTAAGGTAAGTCGTGTAAGAAAACGGAACAAAGAGGAAGGTTTCCAGTTACTAAACCTATAAAGTAGAATCGGATAAATTGGACATTATGTGATTTGGATTCGTTACTGCGGGGCTGTTTGCGAATCAAACATTGTTACAAAACCTTTTATCTTACGAAAACAAAGTTCAATTTAAACAAGAAGACAGGTATACGATGTTAAAAGTTCCCTTGGATAATGATTTAATGCTTTCGGTAGTGAATATTCATTAAAGAGCACTTTGTAAAAACGAAACTGTTAAATTATAATAAAAATAATGTCAACCCACAAAAGCTCCCAAATAGAGAAAGCACAAGCATCGATCACCACGCTTTAATATAAAATTTCGTAAATATTACTAATTATATTTTCCTATAATTTTATTCACAATACTATCTCTTGCATGTACGCGCTTATTCAGTGAATTATATTACAAGAAACATGAAGCACAATAGTTTAAAAGTTAATAATACTTTCTCTGCTTTATAAATCGGCATTGAAAGGACTGACAATTCTCAGAGAATCTAGACTTGCAATTAATTCACAAGCTTGTCAGAAGCACTGATAATATCTACATTTACAACTTTCTGCGAAGGTTCTAAATAATAAAACTAGCCTGTTTTACGAAGCTTGAATGTGACTACAACAGCTACGTTCTAAGAAAGAACTTTACTCTGTAACCTATTTAAGTCTTCAGAAGTTTGTAAATAAAATAGATAAAGTTCAAAATACAATGGGCTTTGAAAATGTATTGGAGAGTTGTTCAAAATTAGATACCATGTTGTAGTATGTAAAGTATTGTACAGTGTCGCCCATTCTCCCCTATGGGAAATACCTTTTTGAGTTTTGACTTTCGGTTCAGTACAATATGTAAAATAAACTTGTGATTACGTGTTATTGCTTCTGAAACTTTGAACAATAGTTTTTTATGTAGTTAAGTATACTTTTTAGACACGCATAGATTTTTTTTTGTTAATTTGAATAAAGAAAAGAGGATTTTTTGTTTTGTTTTTCACATTTTCATATTACTTTACAATTGTACCAGCCGATTATTTTGTAGTTATTTGTATTGTAAATAATGAATACTTTATTGATGTACTCGACAAACGAGTATGCATGTCATTTGATAATAAATAAAAGTTATTTAATTTCTGTATGCCACGAAAAGTTTTCTTTTATGCCTAGTAAGCCGTTCGACTTGCATATCAAAAAGCAATGACTTGCAAACAGTTGACAAACGAAAATATACTAACAATGTAGTGTACATAAATAACTCACGACTACCACATATCTCATGAAACATTGTGTACATAATTTATAAGTATTTCATTTTTAAAGCCCGACTTTGTATTCCTTAGGGATGTTAGCAACAGGTTAACACGAACGGAATAAATCCTAACAAAAACCCATGTAAATAAATACCAACTAACCTTGTATACATGACCAGGACGAGGACATTACCGGAGATGCCGACACTGGTGATCAACACATACGTGCTGCCGAAGGTGTACTGCACGCGCGCGTCCGGCGGCGGGAACTGCAGCCAGTGGCGGTTGATGAGCAGCAGGTAGTCATCCGTGAACAGCCCGTACCGACGCCACTTGCTCACCGGCCACCGCTCCATGAACCTCGCTATCACACCCAAACTCTCCGTACCACTCAACTCAGTACTCAACACGCTATCCACATCCCCCCGATATGTTTCCACCTCGTTAACGCCATCTGTCACTCTCAATTTACCACTCTCGTCCTCAAAATCCGGCCTAAACAAATCAGACGACCGCCGTCTACGCTTCCACTGCTTCAAATTATCTAAACAACGCCACAGGAAATCGTGTTGACACTTAAACGATTTAACAGCCACTGTTCTCAATAATCTACTTTTATGTTTATTTTTAACACTTTCCACAAGAAATGCATTGTCCGGTATTTCTGTTCTCGTTTCGACGTTCAAACAGTATACTATATTCGAAACTGCGACCAGACTTATAATGAGAATATTAAACATATGTGATCTTAACGTTTCACGAAACACTTTTCGGGAGTCTATAAATTAACAGGACACAACCGCTCACGATGGTTTCCGAGACAAAATGTTGCTAGTGCGCCACGGAGTAGTCAGATGTGTACGAAGGATGCGGCACTTTTACTCTGCTCAGCTAATCTCGGAACTTTCTTACTACGGAATTATTGTGAGGACTGAATCCGGCAAAAATAGAAGCTTGTATGAACCTACGGCTATATTTAGATGGACGAAATTGGCAAAGAGACACGTCAAACTAGGGTAAACCCAGCTCTCACTTGTTTTATTACTTCTTGTCGCAAAGCGACGTCTCAGACTCGGATTTATTTCGCATTGCTTTCTCCGAAGATATTTTTATTAATATTCACTTTTCATCTTCTTTAATGTAACGGAAATTGTAGTTATTTATTTTAATTAAGTATTCAAAAGATTCATGAACCACTTAGCGTCCTTTGTATTTAACAATAAAGTATTTAATTTAAATTGTTTTCTGGAGTAAAAGTAATTAAAAATATAACATAGTTAAAATTAACTTTGTAGTACGAATATTAATCAAGAAATTCTAAACGTTTCTCGCACCAATTTCGTTTATTTAGACAGTCGAAACGGCTCTTTGTAATTTTAGATGGTAAAATCAATCGACCGAGTTTGATCATTTGAAAGATATTAATATCTTAGATCTTATAAACAGTGTCCCTGATAAATATTTTCAAGGAAGTTTGGCATCGATGAACCTATCGTTATTGGTACTGCATTGTTAAATAAATTTATTTATTAAAAAAAAAAATTGTTTCCGTTTTGTTTTATTATTATAAGTTGTAACGTGTTTCTGACTACGCGAATATTAAAAATATTATAGTAATTAACTAAAAGATAGATATTAATTTTACATTCCATACAATGCTGATGGAACTTTGTACCGTAATCTAACACCATATAAATGTAACGTACGATTAAACGTTACGTCATGGGGATTGCATGGTATTTGTAGCCTTCATAAAAATAAATTGAGATCATCTATGGCAATTGCGTAATTGGCACACATCGATACCATTATTGACTGTAGCCAAGATATCTCGTTTAAAAATCGAAATAAGACACGTTGCGTTCTTGAGCGCAAAGTTTGCGCAAGATGAACCATAAATTGTAAAGTCGGAAAGTATTGTCGTTATCTAAATCACATAAATTAAAGTTCTTACCTCAGATACATGAGCAAAACAATAATATTGCCCCAACAGCCGAGCGTCGTAAACAACATGTATAAGCTACCCAAAGTTTTCTGCAACGATTCACTTGGAGGCGGGAACTGTAGCCAGTGTTCGTTGATCAAATCCAGATAGTCGTCAGAGAAAAACCCGTACTGTCTCCACTGCGATACGGGCCACATTCGCTTGAAGTTCTCAACTAATAAAGCGTGCTTGTTCACAGCCGAAGTGTTAGGTGAATTCGTGAGGTTTGACTCGAGCTGTACTGCTATCCTATATGCAGTTTCTGCTCTTGTTTCGTTCAAGGAACGACTCTGTCTATTTAAATGCATCTGAACTTTCTCAGTTTCGAAATAAATGATGTTTAAAACCTCTTCGGTACAAATTTTCTCGAACTTTTTATTTGTTTTCGCATTATCGAATCTGTTATCGCAATAGCATATGATTGTTACACAAAGTAATGCGACGACCGAATTTAATTTCATTTCCGTTGTATATTGTGGTCGCGACGTGTCGTTCGTATGAAATGCGATGGTTTACAAAGAGCACCAGGTCTATTTGTGTCGTCGGGGACTTAAAGACACTGAATGCTTAACCTTTCCCGTGGGACTACAGTAATTTTATGCTTAAGTGGATTAAAGTGGCTTTTAGTAGAATCTGTATAGAATTGTCGGGTAATAAGGACATTATGAGCTTGATCGATAGAGCTATTGGATCGCTGCTCTCCTTGAAATTGAGTGTATCAAATGGAATACGCACGCTATGTTAAACAAGAGTTATTGGCCTTAGCAATAGTCGTATTTTACAATTTTTCGTTCGCAACTACAAAAAAGCATTTCAAGTCGAGAGCTTTCATACTGTTATTAATTTATGAGGCAGCAAATTGATATTTTTGTACTCCAGGCTTTCCATTCTATAAACAACAAAAACAAATTAATCTTGAGCTAATGACTTGAGTGTCGCGGTACACTGCTTCTAAAGATAAAAACCAGACAAAGTAAAGAATCATTTAGGTGTAACCTTTTGTGCTATTTTTGTTTTATGAACAATAAATTAACAATGTAAGTAGCTGTACCTAAACCTGGTAAATAAATGTAAATTTAATTAATATTCCAGCGCTTTTTAGAGGGCATTAAATTATTAGTTAAATGAGGGATTCATAATAATATATCTCTCCATATTAATTGTCAGGATGGTATTTACTGCGCTGAGTCAACTAATTTGAGCTTTCGCCAACTATTTGCAGTTGTCACTACAACTTGGCTCGACCACATAATTAGATCCGACAATTTATTAAATGTATACAACGGAACGTGCGATATTTAATTATTTGAGATTTATTTACATCAAATGAACTTTGTTTTAAGACTTTAAGTTACCCTAGTGTAATCCTGAAATTGAATACTGTTATTTTGAACTAGTTTTTTTTCTTTGTTCGAAGTTTTATGCCAGACATCGCCAACACTTAATTATGTTTGCTAAACTTTAGTAAACTAAACTCTTTAAAGGTTTTTGAGATCAATTTATTGTGGTTATGGTTATTTATGTTTTTAAATCAAACGATAAACATACTTTGAAACATATTACTTTAATTAAATTAATTTATTAATAACAAATTACCGATTAAAGTAAGTATACTGGGGTAAATAGGTAATTTAATTCATGTAATGTTTAAATGCGTGATTGGTATTGATTAATTAATGACTGAGCGACGAGTAAACAGATTTGGGGGAGATATAACAGATCAAATGTCTCTTGTAATAAACCATTACACTGATTATGTTAGGTATCACTGTTCTTGTAATTAATGATAGGTTCATGGAAAGTGCTTCTGTGTAAAAAAGTAAGATGATTTATGTTTGGAAAACAAATAGTTTTTGGAACAAAGAATGTCTAGTTTCTTATTATTTTCAAGGTCTTAATTGTTATAGATTTTCATCTATACATTCTAAAGCTATAGTTATTAACTCGAAAGTTCGTGAAAATAAAAATTGCTGAAATAAAATAACCATAAAAGTGCCCTTTTTCGTCCCATAATGATTAGGGGCAAGGAGATAAGAAGAAGAAAAATACTAATTAATTAGTTGGTGATCTAGAAAAGTATTGGCACAGACAACTCAACTTTCTTGTGGCTAAGAGGACTTGATTTATACTGCAAGAACTTTAAATTAAAAATTTCTAAGAATTTCATTTATAAAAGAAACTTAAGAATGATGGAATTTTTCGATTAGAATGCAATTTATTTAAATTTTTATGTAAAAATAGTTAGTGAGAGATAATGAAGATTGATGACGGGCCATTCAATAAAAATTGTTTTATCGGGCATTGATCTGTATGTACAATGGCTTTAAGTATTAAAATAGAAATTGTTTTCCTTTTTTTTTTGTCATACATTACTTTTCTTTAAATCTGTTTATATAAAAAAATATGCCTATTTCCCTTGGTCACGGCATCACGCGTTGTGTTTGGTATTGTCATAAATATGGAAAACTGCCCGAAAATTAGACAATTTAAGAATACATAATCACCATATAAAATTATTTCAAACCTAACCTAAACTTTTTAATCACACCGTATGGCGTTTGACATAGAATTGACAGAATTCAATTATATAAAAAAAAACATAGTTAAGACAGGACTTATAGTTAGTCTGGCTTGTCTGTCGGGCCAGCAAGTAAAATATTCAAACTAGCAAATCGATGCAAGCAGCTGTACTTTCAAGTCTCATACAGGAAAACATCATGCAAAGAAAATACCAGATGTAAGCACGCGCTTTGCATGTTAAGTTAACAAAAATAATATTTTCTCCGACCACGTACACTTTACTATTCATATTTCGGCCAGTGAAATAAATGTATACTTATATATTAGGTACGTACATAGCCATGGAGGTTTCATTCGTCCTTGATTCCGCTAGAGAGATTTTCAGAAGGTTTTTTGCAATTTTCTTTGGGAAACAAATGAAGCGGAAACGGAGGCAATGGTACTTTTTGTTGTATAGGGATTTTATGGTCAAGTGAAGTTGAAGGACGATTTTTACAGTCGAGTTGTGAATGTATTTTATTCTGAATTTAGTGGAATGCGCATTAGAAATACGAGTAAAAACTCAGATGTATTTATTTTTTGGTAAAAAACGGTGTCTATTAAAAAGCGTTTTAGAGCTGATGAAGAAAATGTGACGACCTCGGTGGTCGAGTGGCGTACGCACCGGTTTTCAAGGTGTTGCCAGGTCCCAGGTTCGATCCCTGGACGGGGCAATGAAAAAAGTCACTTTTCTACATTGTCTCGGGTCTGGGTGTTTGTGGTACCTTCGTTGTTTCTGAATTCCATAACACAAGTGCTTAATAGCTACTTACTTTGGGTTCCAGGCAATGTATATGATGTTCTCAAAAGAAAACTATATAGAAAAAATAGCAAAGAAATATCAAACTAAAAAACTTGTGTTATAAATCTCTAAAATAGCCTTGTACCCAAACATTTTATAAAGACGACTCAAACTCATAAAATAAAAGTAGGTACATAATTTTTAAATGATACGGCATTTGGAAACTCCTTGCTCTGAATACCACTATTTCCCCTTGACAACCCATCTAACAGTCATCTTAATTAATATCTACAATCCAAGCTTGTTTACTCGGCAAAGTAAACGGTAAAAGTTTCGGTCATCCATCGTCCCGGGGGTATGTAAATAGTATATTTCAAAGAAATGGCTATCCCGATCGTATTGATACATATTTTCCTGTTTACGCCTTCATTTCAACACAAACAACTCCTAGTATGAGCGAACATAAACTATATGTCACAATCCGGATGCAAAATGGAATAACCCTAACATTTACGTTTTATTTTTCAATGTTTTCTTTTTGGAAATGAAGGGATACACTTATTATGAATTATTTATGAGATGTTCAAAACTTGCTTATAGATTTTCAATAATTTCTTTAAATATTTGTTTTCGTACATTTTGTGTAATTCGTGATCTTTGGTCTGTGGACAAACAGAACGTGCTCGAGCAGTTAGTCAGTGATCAACGTACACGGTTTTTGTTTTCTTTCTCACTTGAAATGGGCGAACTGCTTCAAGTGGAGCCTAAAGATATCCAGGTAAAATGATTTAGATCAATTTGAATTATCCAAATAAGAACATGCCTCTGTTAATGTGTATAAAACGTGTAAAAACATGACTACATATCAGAATTTAAAAGTCCTTTTCAAGTAATTTTCCTTGAAGTACATATTTCAAGCAAAAGTATACTTATCTTAAGAATAAGGAACAAATAAAAACATATATTATATGATAGTCAATAATACAATTTTAATCAGCTTGCTTTGGAGTGATATTAAGTTTTTCGTTTTTCATGTAACCTTAACAACGAAAGAGCATCAAACCAAAGATAAATACCGTATCTTGTCTTGCTCATCGGTATAATATCTCATGATCTCTATATTAAAAATCTATGTATCTTTCCATCTCTTTCTAACCTTTACAGAACAGGTGGCCAAAAAGTAAATTTTAGAACTTAGGCCCATTTCTGTACAGGATGTAAGGTATCGGTAATATAAACATAAAATATATTATTGTGTTTGTGTAAATGAGACACAGTTTATTGAGTACTATCCAGAGATGACAACCTGTCATTGATAAATTGAAATGTCAATAAAATGTGAGAACACAAGGTTGTTTTTATTGTGCACAAACACACAGACTTTGTACATCATAAACTAGTGTTTCTCAAGTACAATCTATTGTGTTACTACATTTACAAAAGTATTATAAGTCTGTTTGTTACACTTACTCGGCTAAAACGCTGAACCGATTTTGATGAATCTTGGTATGGCTATAGAATCAAGCTAATTTTAAGATACGAAAGAAGCTGTTTTTTTACCGTGATAATTGACACTTATGCGGGCGAAGCCTAGCGCAAAAGTTAGTGGTAAATCAGAACCTACCTTCTTTATCTTTTCAAAGACTGTTTAAAAAGACATTTATGTGCCCGAATTATATTAATAATGTATACGATTTGAATGTTACAAAAAAAATGTATGAAAGTTGAAACAATTTGAATGTCAAGGAAATAAACAAATACACCGAATTTAAATTCCCAAAATTATTACAATTATCCAAAGTAACAATTATGACCAATCTTCCCAATTGACTTCCATTGAACTTAATTTGGCAATATTCGTTATTCATAATAGCAATGTCAATAGGACAAGGTAATCCGCTGATTATCCAATTTATCCTGTAATTAATATCCAATTACAATACAATATAGGACCCTCTGGCAGTGAGGTAATTCATTGTTGTTATGTCCAAAAAGCCGAGATGACTTTTTCCGATGACACGTGTATTATTGGAATTGTTTTCGACCAGTATTTACGATATTATAATCCTTACTAATATTATAAATGTGAAAGTTTGTGAGAATGGATGTGTGGATGTTTGTTACTCTTTCACGCAAAAACTACTGAATGGATTTTAATGAAACTTTACAATAATGTAGCTTATACATCGGAATAACACATAGGCTATAATTTATAAAGATGTATAAAGAGTGTTTGAATTGTCATTCACGCGGGTGAAACCGCGGGACACAGCTAGTGTATTATATAAATAAATTGTTTTTACTAATGTATAAATTATTAAGTTTTAAATATCAGCTTTAAATATAAAAGTTTAGGTGACTTTAAATGAACGGATCAGTTAAGCAATGACTGATTCATATATTATGTTCTTTAACATATTCAGGACATAAAAATGTTAAATTAAATTGTCAGTTATTTGTCTCTCAAACTTTAGTGCCTCAATTAATTAACACTGCACATCTGGCGCTCAACAAAGTACCTATCTAAAGAACACACACATACAATCAATTTAATTTGTAAATATCGTATAACATAACTCTATGACAGTAATCAAGGCAAAACTAATTCAATAACCTGATATTTTGCCAACTGGATCAATGTTGACAAATAAATTAAATTATTGTAATCTGGAAGCCAACAGTCATGCATACACAAATAACCTGTTTAAATGTGTTTGGATGAGTCGGTTGACACTTATGTCAATTATAGAATCACCAATTATAAGCATCCTGTCTTTAACTGTAAACGACGTCCGCATTTTCAGAAGTATGTTGCAGTTTGACTTTGAATTTAGTTTGGTAGACTTTAGCTTTATAAAAGCACTGATTTTATTTATTGAATATTTTAGCTATAAATAACCTATGGCCCATTATCAATTATCAAAAACAGGTTTGAAATAAAAGTCAAATGTTAGAGAACATGCTGGTGCACTTGGCGTTTGTTCCAAGATATAAAAATGGTAGTACTCAATTAAAACAATTAACAGTTTTAATTTTAGTGTAGTTGTAAGTTTTTGTTGTTATGTTATAATTAAGTATTGAATAGCATAAATAAAGTGGTAAGTATTGTCGAATTCATATCAAAGCAAACAGCAGAATTCATATAAAATCACCTGGACATAAACCTCAAAATCGCATTTAAAAAGTAACTATGTGTATAAACGTACTCTACGTGTTAAATTCTGAACAACAATAGCAAACACATTTGATGGCGACTCAATCAGACAGGTACGGCCAGGTGATCTGATAAAAGCACTCAGCAGATTTGTTTCGACGCAACAGTGGGACCATATCATATGTGCAGGCAGGGCAAAATTTTAGGGCATTTTTAGTACGTGGATAAAATGCGATGGTATTAATGCATTCCCGGAGCCCTGTCAGCAAACGTTAACTCGTTTTAAAATAGTTTTTATCTTGTTTGAAACCTTTCTAGAAACGTAGACCTACATTTATTAGAGAAATTCTTATTTGCACATTGTGAATCGCTTGCTTTCTGATATTATTAAATCGAATATGAAACCTAACCTAGAAATAAGTCTGATCTCCAACTACTATGCAACGACTTCAATTAATATATTTAAAGTATTGGTTTCTTAGGTTTACGCGAATGTTAGTGAGTCTGTCCGTGACCATGATACCTGCAAACGTGTCAAAACGTCGGGACCTAAAATCTATACTAATATTATAAAGAGGAAAGATTTGATTGTTTGTTTGAACTGAATAGGCCTCCGAAACTACTTGACCGATTTGGAAAATTCACTATTAGGAAGCTACACTATAGATCTGCGGTTAACATAACCTATACTAAATTTTCAAAAAGTTAGGGATTCATAGGATATAGGTATTAACGCGGGTTAAACCGCGGGGCACAGCTAGTCTAAAATTAAACCGCGACAAAATCCGTAGAAAGTAGTTTTATTTCATTAATATTATACAAATTAAAGTAACTTAAAACATTCCAAAATCCAAAATTCATTTCACGAAAGACCAGGTTTGATTCCTCAACAAGCCAAATATTTATTGTACCTACACAAGCAAATTTTGGCGAGCTTCCGAGTTTAGACTACAGGTCATGTAAATACGGTCAGGCGTCTGTCTGTGCATGTTATATTCATATCTGAAGATACCAGGAGTTATGTGGACTTGTTAGAAGTTGCTAGTGGGTTAACTTCGAAGGTAAACCGTATGTGCTTCGCAGAAAATGTTCTCATTGTTTCAATGTGAAATCGTTTTCAGAAGTTCTTGGTACTAATTGTGGTTTTGCTGAGCTCATGTTAAATACATATTATCCAGAAACTAATTGTTCACGGTGTTAGACACTTTACTTATTTATCTCGATTCGGTTTTAATAAATTGAATAACTCTTAAGCAAACATGCAATTTATTTAATTTAATTATTTTTTTTCAAAATTAGTTCTCCTGAATAAAATTGGCGTTCCTTAATTCCAGTCTCATTTCACCCTTTGCCTAGCTTTGAATTAAATTCTTGATACAATATGCATCACTTCACTTACTTCAAAATAATTTAAAATTTAAACACGTTGTGCCAGTGAAGAGCTTTCAGAATGCACAAAAATATTCCCAGAGAAGCGTCGCTTTCATTTTACGAAAAAAGCATCCACGAATTTTAAATATTTTACTTAGAGTAACACTGAAGATGCAAATAAAGTCGTCGAGGGAATATGACACAATATTGTGATAAATTTTCTAAGGATTTAAATCCTCTTAGGAGGATATATTTTATACACTATAAGGGCGCGTCCAAAACTGACTAACGAGCACCTAACGAGCAATACTCGAACAGTTCGCGAGCTGCTCGGCGCGCACTTCTGGCGGACAGCGTTATTGATACTAGTGCATTCGCGCCATGCTCGCGAGCGGCTCACGAACTGTTCGTGTAATGCTTGTTCGGTGCGCGGTCGTCAGATCTGGACGCACCCTAACATATATTTATCGTAGCTTTTACTTTCACACAATACAGGGCAATGGCTTTAGCTCATCAAGTGAAAAGTGCTCAGTTCAAATACCCCTTTGAGCTTAAAACCAACTCAAAACAACTCACCTAAACCACGCCAAACAAAACTAACAAAAACAAATGTATCGCGCACCCAAATCAATTAACTCCCGTTAAAAACAAACACGGAAAAATAACGTGACCGATACAATAGCAATTGATAAGAAGTGCAGAAAATTATTTTCAATATCAAACGATCCACTCTAGTTGATGATGACTGAACGTTTAAAGGTTATGTCGCGTGACAGAGTTCGCGTGACGATACAAGGACATACGTACCTTTCTCAAGAGGATTGAAATAACATTGTACTTACGACTTTACTCTTTTATTACGTAATTCAATCAAGAACATAATATTTTCAATTTATTACCGTCCTTGGTACAGCTAGCTACAAAATACGCGGAAGAAAAATTTTACAGCAAGAAATAAGTGAAATTTAAAAGAGGATTCTAGAACGTTTTTGAATTCTTTTTCTTTTTGTCCGCCTCGTTTGAGATGGGAAGCGTAACAGTAATTTTCCATGAAATTCTCATTTCCCTTGAATTGAACGTGATGAAGTAATAGAATCGGATCTAATTTCATGGGAATCATGAAACTCGAGAGGACTTTGAAAAAGGTTTAGTGTATTAAGTCACATCGGCTACCTAATAATGTTTTACGATATCATTATTTTTGGCAGGAGATCATATATCAGTAACAGTAGTACATGTTTTAAGAGATATATTCCTTTATTATTTTCCTTTAAGTTAGTTATGTAATAATCTGTATTTAATCAAATTGCTGTCAGATTAATATTAGCACGTCATGCTCTGCTCAAGTATCAATATTATAAAGGATCAAACAATATTGCCGTATATTAGCAGTCAATTTCATTATCGGCAGTACTTATACCAATATATTGACGACAAGTACCTTATATAGTCTTAATAAGTACATAATTAATTTACTATGGAACTATTTATTTATGAAGACTGACAAGAGTAGAATGAATGCTATTGGCAAAAGGTAGAGGAGAATGGAGTATATAAAGGGCCGATTCCCAGCTGTGGGTTATACTTGCATAAAGATTATGATAGCATATTTACTTACATAATTATGATATCTATTTTGCCTGTTGATGGCAGATACAAATTACTATAGAACATGGGCCCAGTATGTTGTATTATAGTTATATATGTTTTCCTTCACCGTTTGTCAGAAGTGTCTTAGAATAATTAAGAAGATACATGTAACTTTTGAAAAGTTACATTGGTACTTGCTCGGGTATGAACCTGCAACCTCGTGCATACAATTCCGTTCATTGAACCGCTAGGCCATCAAGACATTTTTTAAAGAAAAAGTACGTGTCTAAAATATATATTATCTAAAATTTAAAATATTCATCATCGCTATTGTCATAAAAATAACAGCACATAACACATATTTGGAACAGCAATTGATTCTAATGCTACTTTCCCTAGTTGATACCTACTTTCGGCCGTTTGAGGAAACTTATTAGCAGTACAGTAGAGGTGTCCCTAAGGATAGAGGTGTGATGATAGGATAATGAATGAGGGTCTGAAGATGTAAAGTATCTACTAACATATTATGTTGAACCTTTTACAAACACAACGCTCTTCTAATTAATGAGAAATGGATACTGAAAATTATGTGCATAGTAATTCAATGGTTTAGTAAGATTGCGCTTGAAAAGTAAAGAAGTAAGAACGGTTGTAGATTTTTAAAAATGATTTTTGGACAGATTGTGTGTTCCCTAATTTGTAGAAAAATGTTTTGTTAATTAATAAATTATTTAGCAGTTCTATATATATTATCTGTTTTTCAAATACATTGAACCAAAATCATCTACTCGTGAGCAGAGGGCTGGTTTGTTCCCTGCGCAGAAAATCGGCATAGCCATTCAACGTGGCAATGCTGCCAGCCTTCTGGGCACGATTCCCGCCATTGACAAGGATGACGATAAGTTTTTTGACGCCTGTTAGTTTTTATTAATGTAAGTTTTAATTTTAGTATATTTAGAGTTTGTTCTTATATTAAATTTAATTAACTGTTATAATTAAACGTTATCGAATCGAAATGAATCGTGAAAAAAAGTCTTCTGTTTATATAAGATTAATTAGGTTTAAGCAATGGTTATAGATTACTCTACAGCTTTAGGTTATCCTATTATGTTTCTTGCAAAATCAATAAATGGAAATACCGATTAGCAAATAATAATATAATAATCCAGCCTATAAACATCCCACTGCTGGGTACAGGCCTCTTCCCATATAGAGAAGGCACAAGCATTGATCACCACGCTTGCTCTCTGCGGGTTGGCGATTAGCAAATGCAGATATTAAATTGAACCTTTACTTAACCAGTTACAAATACCAAAGTATAAACCGACTATTCCACAGTTTAATGAAAACATAGATAGACTAACATAAACTTTAGCTCTACAAAAGCAAATATGACATCCAAAATTCTATCCCGCAAATGTAAAGTTTTGATACAAATCCAATTTTAATGTCCGTTTTTGGATGTAACTGAACTGCGCTAGGATTTAACTAATAGAACCAAGTCTGATAATTAACATTTAATGCTAAGTTGGTTTAGTCAGTGGAAAAACTAGTTTTAAATGTTTTACTTTTTTATCCTCATTATATCTTTGAATGGTTTTTCCACTTTTCATTTAGTAAAATGTTCAAAGCAGTGTTATTGCGAAAAATAATAGCTTTCGTTAAAAAAACACATACGTACACATACACATACGTATACGTACACATACTATGATTCATCTCTTTCTTATTGAAAAATATTTTCTTGAAATTTAACAGAAACCAAATTAAGGATAAAGAAGCACTTGAGATTATAATAATCCAGCCTATAAACGTCCCACTGCTGGGCACAGGCCTCTTCCCATATAGAGAAGGCGTGAGCATTGATCAGCACGCTTGCTCTCTGCGGATTGGCGATTTCAGATCCCAAATTTTGGAATCCAGGTTTCCTCACGATGTTTTCCTTCACCGTTTGTCAGAAGTGTCTTAGAATAATTAAGACAGTACATAACTTTGAAAAGTTACATTGGCACTTGCCCGGGTTCGACCCTGCAACCTCGTGCATAAAATCCGTTCATTGAACCGCTAGGCCACCATGACCTTACTTTACATGATCACAATTAAATACTTGCGGTTTGTTATATAAGCTTAATAACCTCTTTCATAACAAAATCATTTCCATAAAATCTGGCCCATAATTTATAATTGGTCTAATACCCAATTATAAGAAATTTTATACGTCACGCAAAATTTATTTTTAAGGATGAAAAATTATGTTTATTTCGATACAGAAAATACTTTCAATATATTTTTCCTTAACGTAAAACCGCTATAATTAGGGGTTTCATATTTTTGAAGTACGATACTTTTCAATCCCTTCATACAATGGAAAAATCCTTCAATGGTGGATGTATCGTGCAGATATTAATTACCAATCCAGGCTTCTACTCTGTTGACCAAAAAAGGGGAGTCATCGCATATTGAAATGCACCATTGTGTACAAAATATCTATTTGTTGAGTTTTTCGGACAGAAATGTGCCGAGTTTCTATGAAGGTAGATTCCATTCTTGCAATGATTGTCTATTTATGGTTTAGATTTTATAAGTAAATTAATTGATTAATTGATAATTGAATAATAGAGAAGTATATCTTAGAATAATGATTATACATTTTTATCGTCTAATACATTACGAATACCTCTGGTTATATAGTTAACATATCAATATTAGTTTTGTAATTTATTTTTTATCCATCACTTCTGTACAGTGTTCTTTAAATTAAATTATAATCTTTTCATAAAACATATGACGAACCTAACGTTGAACATATATCATAGTTTTTCGCCACAAAACTTTTCATCAATATCATATTTTCTCAGGGGAGGATGAATCTAGCTTAAATTTTCCATCTTATGAATAAATTACAAATCGTAGCAGATTTTCTGCACTTCCTTTTCGATATATTGCTTAATTAGAGTATAGATTTCTTTTAATATTCATATGTATATATTTTGGTAGAATCTATAGTAAGGATTAAGTGTTTAATGTTATATATAGAACTCTTGGGACGGGTTTCGGACGCAGTTTAAGCGCATAACTTGTGGCATTAATTATAATTAAGGACACAGTCCATATTTTCGGACTTCTCTGAAAAAGCACATGAACTAAATGAACTGTTTACATGTAACCTTGTTTTTTAAAACAACCACTTATCATCAAAATTGTTTATAAAAGATACAAAGATATTTATTAGTATGTATGTAGTTTATCTATATTATATATATATAATTATATGTATATATATATATATATTTGCAGTACACTTACGTTACTTTCATCTACCTCAGTTCTTTTTATCTTTCCTGTCCACCCAAAGGTTGTCTAGAAGATATCGCGATAAGCGATAAGACCGCCATTGTACGCTTTACTGTACTTGATATGCATATATGTAACTTTAATAGTGTACAATAAAGCATATTCTAATCTAATCTAATCTAATCTACATTTGTACAAAATTCCAACCAATAAAATGAGCGTAATAAATAATAGTGGTATACCTAGGTGCTTCCCTCCCTTGGTCGAATAAAAACAGTTTACCTGAATGGCCCTCTAACGAGTGTACAGCGAGTGTACAGCGAGTGTACTAGACACGAGTGGAGAGCGCCGATACACTTTTTATTCCGTTTTACATTTCATGTCCATACTAACGACACTTCAAAAGTACTTTATGAACGTTCTCTATTTAAAGCTGCTGCATTTCGAATAAATAGACGAGGAAAGAGGTTTTAATCGTTCCTCTATGCTGTCCTTTTGGGTTCGAAAGCAAAAATAAAGTAGCTTTTTTATATTTGTGTATCTTTGCGTTTGAGTGTAGCTTAATTAAAAACAAGTAGACAATATCACAGAAATATGTCTGAACCTAAAGTAAGCAACTTAAGCACTTATATTAAAATCCAGACAAAAGTACCACTAATACCCAAACCCGCGACAACATAAATAAGTATTTTTTATATATTCACCAGACCGGGAATCGAACCCGGGACCTAATAACTAGCGCTAGAGATAGACGAGAGCGCTAAACATACGCGCAGTGTGTACGCCACTCGACCGCGGAGGTCGTCAAAACCTCAAGAATCACTTTGGGCCTTATGTTAGAGTATTTTTATGTTCCAAAGGCAGCCGACTCAACGTTACAGTAGTTAAGAAGTTTATCAAAAGATGTCGTGCTTGTTCCCGATTAAAGATTGGACCTTTAGGTTTCATGTTTCAACCCTCACCTTATCTTTTTTTCTTAACTATAAATATTATGTACACGCTAACTGTTTTTGTCTGGAGAAAACTACTAAATAATCCAACACTGTACCCGTCAACAAACTTTTGGCATGTAATATACCTTCACGTAAATCTTCGACAAAGCAAGCGTTATATGCCCCTACCTGGGATTTTATTTTGACGAAACAAGTGTTCATTACACCCCAACCTTCATGAAGTCCATTTAATAATGCAACCTGTTTTTCCCGACCCTATTTTATGAAACAACACATTCAGCCAAGATTAGCAGTCTGTGAAGCCTGGATAAACTCTATAATATTCCACGTACGTTCTATTGTTAAATACTTGAATTATGAATGTTGGAGATCTTTATTTGTTTTTCATTAAAACAAAGGTGCGTTAGTTTTCTTTTTTGTTTGTGAACTGAAATGAGTTATTTCACTTTAGTCTTTACGTAAGTCCTTCAAAAATACAAGATTTTTATTTTATTTTAATCTTATCTTATTATGCGATCAAACTTGATCGCTTGGAAAATATTTTATTAACTTTCATTTAGTTTATCAGAAAAATATATAAGAAAAGTAACTTTTTTTATGTTATTAATGGTTTTAGGGTTGATATTGAAATAAGACGTTAGACAGTCTTTTATCGTTTGTTGTTTAAATTTTTTCAACGTTTCGTTACCGTCTAACGTATTATAGTCTCGGGTAGACACTTCAGACAGCTATTTTATACTTTGATAAAGTAGCCCATAATTGATTATATTGACTTTTTCGTTTATATTTACCACTAATTGTAATTGACGTTATAAATACAAAACTACTTCCTCTAAATAAAATGTAAAACATATTCCAACCCACATAAGTGGTTTTATGTAACTTAGTGCTCAAACAAATAATTTTCCACCGCCGGTCGTTATTTGACAGAGCTTTATACAAACTTTTTGAGTTTCTGAAACTCCTGGCTTGAGTTTTGTGTCGGCCTAACAAACATTTTAGCTAACGTTTCACACTTCGTTGCCTTACAAATACATTGCGGGATGCGAATATTTGAGTTATACTTACTTTGTTGCTTTTACGGTGTTTAAATAATGAGAAAATATTTTTACCTGGATTAGCAGTAGAGGTTTTGTTACACACTTTAGAAAACAGATGCTTCAGCGGATAATATGGCACCATATCAAAGGCTATTATTTACGCAATTAACAGCAACCGTTAAAATAATTATCGCTTGAAATATAAATGACATGTAAAATTAAATAAATAATTGAAACTCATGCCCCAATTAGCAACACCCAAAAGTGGTTGCTATGCAAATTGCTGTGGTTGTTCAACACTCCGCACTAGACAAAATGTACTGAAACCTCATCAATACTGCCAACAAAAACGCCACAAATAAGCAAAAAAATAATCTACATAACTTCGCAGATTATTAAATAAACAGGGAAACGCGAAACGTTCAAATAAAACAATTTGACCAAATCCTTAACTGAAAGTGTGAATAATGTATCGGATACTGGTGCGGGTGGCTACCTGGATATGTTCGGTACATATTTAAACGACGCCCGACAATGTACACGACTAATGCTACAATTATTACTCGACCAGTTTCATTTGTAAGTTATACTGAGACTGGATTAGTTTGGTAACTAACAGGGTTTAAAATTATGAAATATAAATTTTGTGTATAATAATTTGAGCTAAAAATCTGTTAGTTTCATATCGCAATAGATTCGCACATACTATACAGAAAGGATGACCCAAAAAGAGATTTTATTTCGCAAACATTATCGTTCTGCATTCAAAAATGTGCAGATTGAAACCAATTATTATCTGTGGTTTTGTTTCGAGCGCGAAACAAGTGATAACCGTTGGAACGCCATCAAAAATCAAAATATGAACCATAACATTCGAGCCGAGCAACAGCTCGTTAAACTTCTGCTGCCCTGGTACTCTGCAGTGAATTGAACAAGCCGCTGTCAAAACGGCAAATTGGTGGCGAACATTGTCAAAAGTTCGTAACGCCCGCCGGTTTGAATGCAACTAAAACAATAGACAGAATACAGTCGCCCGTATTGGCTGTCCAACTTGCCACAACTTTATTCTGTTTTTAAATATTGTTTCGATTTTATTTGCATGTTGCAATACATTTTGGGTGCTAGGTTTTTTAGTACTGTGCATAATTTTCATTAAACTACAGTTGGCAGTCGATACCAATCTCATTCTCTTAGGTATTATCTGTTTTTCTGATAACTTTTGTTACTGTTTCATTAGTAGTAGTTTTTATGCCTGTCATAACCATTTACGAAGTTACTTTGCTTACTTTTTGTTTACTTTGAATATGTTTGATTCTTTGTTCGCCGTTATTCTTCATCAATTCAATTTAGACGTGGCCAATCACTTATATTTAGAAATTCGTATTTTTCATTCTATTTACATAGTAAGTATAAGAAGAGTTGTACGAAACGCAATCTTTACTACACGGAGGAATACGGAAGTAAGTAAGCAGTTGTTTGCCGGATCACGTCTCGAAGGGCACCTAATCAATCCCCGAGTGTTGCCCTCATTGAAAATAGAGCCCTCAGGCTTCCAAATCTAATTCTGCAAACCGGTTGGTACTTTTTGCTTATATTTCACGCTGGTGTAAAAGTTATTTAAGCTATCCTTTTTATTTGTGTTCGAAATTCAAACTGTCCGAATTTGGAACACAAGTAAAAAAAAGATTTTTTTTTAGCAGTAATAGATTTACAAAATGTTTTAAAAATAATCAATCAATCAATCAATCAATCAGCCAATCATAGTCCACTGCTGGACATAGGCCTCTCCTAATTTGCGCCACAACACCCGGTCCTCCGCCTTCCGCATCCAGTCCCCTCCAGCGACCTTCCTCAGGTCATCAGTCCACCTGGCGGGCGGGCGTCCTACCTTACGGTTGCCGAGCCGCGGTCACCATTCTAGGACTCGTCTGCTCCAACGGCTATCGGTCCTTCGACAGACATGGCCAGCCCATTGCCACTTCAGCGAGCTAATTCTACGAGCTATGTCGGTTACCTTGGTTCTTTGTCGGAAGACCTCATTACATTAAAAATAATAATTAAAACAAAATAAGTAATTTTCGACCATACTTTCTTACACATTTTTATTGCTACACTGGCAATTTGAAACCCTTTGCATAACCATTGCATACCTACTTTCCTTGACTAAGAGCATAGCAAACAACTTAAACCGGTTGCAAAAAATATTTTCATAATTTCGTGGAAAAGTTGAAAATTAAAATTATACGATGCGACTGGCGCTGTTTACATTCATCGGTAGCGGGCTATTTGTTTTGAAAAGATACACTTTGGAAACTGTAACTACATCTCACGGAAGATTTCAACTTTACTTACAAATGTTGGATATAAATGGAATTGAAGTTACATTTTATGTTCGTGGGTAATATCGAAACGAGTTTTAAACATTTTAAACGATGATAGGAGTTTAATGTTTGTGTATCAGAGGTATGTAATGTTATTTGGAGTTACGGCGACTTTGTTTTAAAGTTTCTGTTTAATATTAATGATTTAAAACAAACCTTTGTACTGTGTTAATTTATGTCGTTGTAAAAATGTTGGCTGTTACTACGGTGTTATTTGTTAAGTAAAATAAATACCAACAGAAGTTTAAAATTTCGTGCATTATCACCCATTTCACCCAGTAGGAATATAGGTACTAAGCATTGTCCAATAGCAGTATTTGTTTCTGATAGAACAATTTGTTCATCGGTCAGCGAACTATCTCAGTCACGCCCTACATACATATTTTAATTGATACACATAACCGGATAAATTCAAAATACGATGTCTTTAAAACGCAATAAAGGCATATTTTACGAGCTTTCTCCTTTAAACAGACACGTAAAATAATGTAATAACGTTTTTATGGCCGACGTTTATGTTGTATTTAATAAGTTAAGGATTTAGTGAGTCGGTAACTGGGATCGGCTTGACAAGGAAAGTAATTAAAGAGGTCATTAGAAACTGTAGGCGATCAATGTGATATTAATTAATTAATTACTTTAAATTAATTATTTTTCAAAGAACTTTCAAAACGTCTGGTAGAATCTACTCGTGATCAGAGGGCTGGTTTATTTCTTGCACAGAGAATCGGCATAGCCATCAACGTGGCAATGCTGCCAGCGTTCCCCACCATTGACAAGGATGACGATGAGTTCTTTGACGCCGTTTAGATTCTATTTATTTGAGTTTTAATTTTAGTATAGTTAGAGTTTGTTCTTATATTAGATTTAACTGTGTATTAATAAAAAAATAAGTCTATGTAAACTATTAATTACTTTAACTTGAAATTTCTTTTGCAAAGTCATAGGTCATCTACTCATAGTCGTATTTAGAAATTACGATTGAAGATTTAATTGTTTATATGAACTCTAAAATATATTGTCAGATAAAAATGTTTTCAATCATAGTAATCTGTGAACTTCGCTGTGGGCTACATTATCATTTGAGTAAAAATGTTATTATGTTGTAATATCACACAGTGAAGCTGTTTGTTGTTCCTTTTTAAATAAAATAAAATAAAAAGGTTAGGAGTACAATTATTTTTTATTTAAATACTTTTTATACCTGAGTATTATATAGGAAAAATACATCCTTTAACATTAAAGCAAAACAATAAAAATATACCTGTAGCTATTACCTATAGCTGTTAGGTACGCAATGGTTTGTAATTGCGGTGAGCAAGCGACTTGATTGTTTCTTGTTCTTAAGAGCTCCTTACAGGTGGATAAGTGGGTAAATACAGATAGAAACTAAAAAAAATATGGTATAGGTACAGCAAAATGGTACAATTCATCACAAAAACTTGTTTATCCAAGCAAATAAAGTGAAATGAACAAATGCAAATGTTTTTTAATGGAATTGCTCTTGTTTTGCATAAGCTTGCAATACAGAACAAAAATGAAATTTTTGACTAAAACTATAATGTTATTTAAAGACATACGAACTTATTAATCAAAAACGAAAAGAAAAATGAATAAATGCATAAGTTTCTAATGGGATTGCTGTTGTTTTGCATGAGCTTGCAATACTGAACTAAAAATTTAATTTTTGTCTAAAACTATGATGTTATTTAAAGACATAGGTACGAACTTGTTAATAAAAAACGAAAAGAAAAATGAATAAATGCATTATAAGTTTTAAATAGGATTGTTGTTGTTTTGCATAAGCTTGCTGCACAAAAACACTGCTATTTTTGTATAAAATAATAATATTATTTAAAGAGAAATCTAGAAGATGTTACTCCCAGAAGAGCGATGTGAGTTATTGCGATATCTTTCCTCTCTAACTAATTTTCCTTAATGATTCTTGTCCAGTTAATGGTCGTCTGGAAATTGCTTCCAGAGATACGCAAGCCAATTGCATTTACTGATTAAAAGTATATGGTTTTCTCAGGAGTCCAATGTCGAAAAACTGGAGATAAATCTTTATATCTTTGGAAAAATATTTATTTATAGAATGAACTCCCTTGGTTAGTTCAGTGAACTCTTGAGAAATCTTACTCAAAGTTTTAAAACTTCACTTTAATCAGTTACAAAACTCTAATTTTGACAATATGATCAGTTGAGAGATATCTAATCCCAGCATGTGATATATATGATAGATGGTTAAAAAAATAATTACAGAAATCTTTGATACGAAATCCGACGCAAAAAACATTTTTTTTTGTTATTTTTATAGTTTTTGTTTGTTTCGTACCACATGTAGTTAGTATAGTTTACATGTTTATATAATTATGGGCTATTTCAAGGGCTGGTATGGTGAATACGGAATTTCGAAGACGTTATTTTAGTAGTCGGTCGTAGTAATTTTATACGTTTTATGTTGTTCAGTAATTTTGCATCTTTAGCAAATATTAGAAACTCATAGCAACATTTCTGTGTTGACAAACTCTTTATAGGTATAGATATATATTTCCCGATACCACAAATTGTTGTGACATCGGAGAAGTTTCTTGGAATAACAATATCGAGTCGAAAGTGTATTCCACGTATTCTTCTATTAATATATTTTTAACAGTATTGGGGCTTCAGATTTCCCAGTATAATAATAATATCCAGGGATAACTCATACGGTCATTTGATCCCAAACTAAACGGAGCTTGCGCTATGGTAACTAGACAACTGATAAACATACTTATATATTTCTAAATACAAACATATTATTTTTATTACATACTGAGACACAGATCAAATTTTGCGTACCCACCACAAAGAATTGTCCTGAGTGGGAAACGAACCAACGACTTCCAGTATAGCAGTCAGGCAACCACTACACCAACAAGCCAGTCAAATATATCGATTAGTATAGAATATGCATGATAAGGCAAATAAAACAAAATGATCATACACTTCTCGGTATTATTTTGAAACTCTAATAACTCTTCATGATGGCATAATAAATTAACGTGTCTTACCTAATTACAATATAGTTACCATTAAGGACCACATTTAAAATAAAATAAAAATATGTCTAAACATAGACCAAATTTTATTACACCCATAGAAAACGAGAGTGCAAAACAGAAACAAAAGTCTATCAGGAACATTGCCAATACATTTTTTACCTAAGGGGATAATATCGTTTATTATGTAAACAAAGCTAATCTGGTAAAATGCAAGCCAGGATCCCTATAATTTATACAGCCATAAGCAGTAAACAAAATTAATACGCACCTATTATAAGCAAACACGTGCCAAGTTGTTATTGTGGCCTGTAACATACGAAAAAATAATAAGAAGTACCAACTCATATGTCTTTGAGATTTAGTAAAAGACACTACACATTGTGATAGGATACAAATATAATGTTTATTGATGGGTACATAAAAACTATTGTTCTTTTATTATTATTTTTTAGTCTGTCACACTAAGTACTTTGAGTCGCACATAACTCTTTGTTTTTATATTTCTATTAGATTTTATAATACTACATACAGTCAATTAAGCTCAATGTTGCTCTAAAATTATATTGTCATATAATTAATTTTGTAAACTGGAGATAGAGCTATACTTCTGAATTTAAAGTACCTAAATAAATGAAATGAATGCGGATATACATTGCTCTGAACCCAAAGTAAGTAGCTATTAAGCACTTGTGTTATGGAATTCAGAAACAACGAAGGTACCACAAACATCCAGACCCGAGACAATGTAGAAAAGTGACTTTCTACATTGACCCGTCCGGGGATCGAACCCGGGACTTCAGAGCTAACGACACCTTGAAAACCGGTGGGTACACCACTCGACCACGGAGATCGTCCAGTGTCCTATATATTTTGTTATTTGCACAAAATATTCTCTTATTACTTAATATCCAATGTCACTGGCTGAAAACTTCAACTAAATTCATAAAAAAATAATGACGAAGTATTCAATCTACCTTGACACAAAATTCATTAATTTATAGATGGCGTGTTATGAACGTTTCTGAAGATCTCATAAAAAAACTTCAATCGTTCGCTAGAAGATCATTTATCATCTGTGTCGCTCTGATTCCGGATACCCTCATTTTGTCAATTCTGTTCATATGGTACCCATTTGATGAGTTTTGTTTTACTGATTTCGTAATACATAGATAAGGTTTGTTCAAATGAATGATCAATAGCTGTTTATGTACACTTTTTGCTATGAAGTGACTGTATTATTCGATTCATTGTTATAAGGCAAAAAGGTGAGGTACTTAACATACGTATGTACGTACTTTTTATTTATTTTTCTGCCTTTTATTAAATTTAATTAAAAACTGTGTTTGTTGTAGTAACTTTTTTGAATAAAGTTTTTAATAATTGGCTTTAGGTATGTTAGGTTTAGTACAAAATTTTGGACGCATTAAGCTGCTATACATGTAGTTATATATATTTCATTTAATTATGTCCTAAAATTGTCTGAAATAAGTCGCCAAGTGCCATAAGACCGCCCACCCAATCCGCCCATACCATTAAATGGGTACTAATGATAATAATTATACGAATTACTGTTCTACTAAGACAGCGATACCAGTCATTTACCAAAATTGTTATGTCGTCTACTGTGTTTATTTAATAGTTTTGTATCAGTATTTTTCACGTGTAAGTATTATGCCACTTGCTCATTTATTACTCAAAGAAAAAAAGACGAAAAATAATTAATACCCTAATATATCCAGCGCCACGTTACAATACTATTTTAATATTTCCAAGTAACAACAAGTTATTGGCAAAAACGCCCATTCTCACTTACACCAAAAATGTGCTGAAGTATGAGCGTGGATGAATTATATATTTCCTTTGCTTATACATTTTTAAAATATCTTCAAACTGACAGCTTTTTACTAGATTTGTCACTTTAAGTAGGTACTATATTGTACTCACAAAGGACCAAGTTAAGGTTATCTTATTAAGTGGTAAGCACAATAGATTTTTATGAGTACTATGCAAGTCAGTCAACCTCAGAGGTCGCAGACATAACATCTAAATTTCCAGATGAATAAATTTAAAGGACTTTGAGAAGTTCCCCGGCAAGGCTAGCCTAGGAATTTCATATAACTCACGCCAATACCTTTTCACTGAACTGATAGAATTCCTTTCAAAGTATTCAAGGAGATTTCAAATTAAATGTTATTGAAGTCTCAAGGAGTCTAAGATGTGTAAATTATTCAAATATTCAACACAAAACGGATTTGTACCAATATTATTTAATATGCGTCTATTTACTTTGCCTCTAAAGTTATGGCATATCGGGGTTTCAAAGCGAAAGGAATTCGATTTCAAAGTAAATCTACAATCTATTTACAGTAGGTAATGAAATGTTTAATTACAGATAAAGTGTGTTTTATAAATACCTTTAATTTTCAAGGTAAGTAATTTCTTCTGGAAAAAATATTTACTCAAATCGTAGTCTGGTCAAATGTTTTAGGATTAGTTTGTGAGAGGAAAAACTAAGCAAGATAATTAATACAAAATTTAGGTTATTTACGGATTTTTACTAACTAAATATGATTTGATTTGAAAGATCTTTGAACAATCTCGGTTTTATTTTAGCTTCATATACTCTAAAACTTCAATTTTCCAGAAAGATGCTGTTTATAAAAATCTCGATACCATTTTCTAATGTAAGTGAGCCATAAAGAAAGATGGCCACAATAAAATAACATCTGAAACATTGCAGACAAAACGTTCCAACTATTCTCAAAACAACAATCTATTTGAAAAAGAACAAACACAAAGCTATGAATGTATCGAGCGTAAAATGGAAAGGGCATTGCTCTTGATTTGACAAAAACGAGCGGAGCACCCTTGAGATTTGCTCAGCGAGATTGCGTTCAGTTTATTGGTGGAGCCTCACCATGATTTATCGTACAAACAAAACGTTTAGTCGCTCTTAAAACGCGCTCTATAAAATCTACATAGTGGAAAGAGCAACAAACATTAAAATTTTATCGCGCACAACATTCCCACATAGCTTTTATATTGCACTTGTGGAGTGAGGACACTGGAAATGCTATTAAAATTCTTTCTCTGGCTTTCACGTAATGAGTTTGTATACAAATTGCAGGCCAGTTATAAATGTATGCATAATGTCTTAAATCGTTCTTTATTTGAAATTTAAATCGTTTTGGAATCCTGTTTGCCAAATGTTTAATGTATTTGTTTAATGATCCGAGTGTTGCCAACTTGCTGCCGTGCGCTAGGGCGGGGCCTTATACTTTATGGTAGGTTAGTGATGTGCAGTGGGAGAATTCTAAGAAGACTATTTATTTTATACAAAATATTTACAATACATATACCCATTTAAAGAACTCACGACCTCCGTTTTCGAGTGGCATTCGCACCGGTTTCAAGGTGTCGCTAGCTCTGATGTCCCGGGTTCAATCCCCAGACGGGTCAAAGTAAAAACCAACTTTTCTACATTGTCCCGGGTCTGGGTGTTTGTGGTACCTTCGTTGTTTCTGAATTCCATATCACAAGTGTTCCAGAACAGCTACTTACTTTGGCTTCAGAGCAATGTAGGTGATGTTGTCTGCATTTATTTACAGAAAAACATCCGATGGTTACAGTACTACCAACATTCAAATACGTACACATACTCTATGTAATGTGTACCTAACATTAGTTTGAATTTCCGAGTTCAGGGAACCGCTCGTAAAGATACATTATCCTGGTAACGTCTCGGTGGGATGAAATTAAATAAATAAGCTATTTAGAGCCGCAAGTGATATTTATACTGGCGTAAAAGGGTCTCTGCTTAAAATAGAAAAAAACTCATTTGCTGTATTTCTCGACACTTAAGTTTTTCTTCATATACTAGAGATTAAAGAAATACGTAGATGTTAGTATCTTGTCTTCAAGTTTAGTAAGTAAAAAATAACTTTTTTTATTAAATTTGACTGATTTTGATATATAAAATGGACATAAATTAAAATACTTTGAGAATGCAAACTTTTCATTATTCACATTATTCAAAAATCATTTTTAAGTTCCACAAAAGATATGCAAATATTCAATACAATCCTATAAACATTCTGTATGTTTGAAAAAGCCCTATTTTGCCGCACTATAAAAAAAAAACTTCCGGCCCATCTGACGTCACAATTTAAGTGACTTCGTTAGAGTACATTAAACAACGGCCCTTTAGGAGCCATAAGGACCATGGCATTGCGAAGGGAAAACTTTCTAACTTCAAGCATCCCATTGTAACAGGATTAAAATAGTTACGTATCAACTAATATAATAAAACGTTCAGGACGATGCCGCGATGGTTACGTTATCTGAGGGTTTCATAAATTATTCAACAGATCAAAATACGAAATTTATAACTTTAAATATTGTCTGTAAAGTTTAGCTTTGCTCGTACGGCTGGCAACGAAAGTTGTTTTAGACATGTATAAGTTATGAAGCGAAGTATTGAACGACTTTTGTTGCTGACTGTACAGTTTTTACATGGTGAACTCATTACGATTCGAGCAACAAACCAAAACTCGTGTGCAATTGTTTTAACCTAATACAGAGCTATATTGTTTTGTTAAAGAGAACACAAACCTATATGCATGTAAGTAAGTCTTGTTATCCATGTTTATACTATTAAAAGTTATATGTTAGTGCACCCAAAGTTTTATCACAAGTTATAAATATTTATGGCCTATTTGGTGTACTTAGCACATACATATTCACTAGTTTTTGCATCCACGAATTAAAATGAGAAAGTATTTACACATTTTCTTTTACAACATCATCAAATTGATCAATTAAGCTGTCGTGTAAGATGATGTCATAAATGTCATTATGACGTCACTGAAAAGTGTCGACGACGCGTCAACTCGTTACGGCGGAGCTTATAATTACGTTACGGCCAAGTTGTTGAATTTCGAACTCGCTTATAAAAGTTGTTCCAAAAAAAGAAATTACGTATATGTCACATGTCATACCTCTTTCGAAGAAGCAAAAAGGATTTTTTTAATATCCTTTTGTAAGATGAAATAAGTTTTGTTTTGCTAATTTTGTTTTTGTGTTCCATACGGGTTATTGCTTTGTGGGAATGCCTCCTTTGTATGTTTCATTTCAAAGTTTACAATAGCAAAATTTGCTTGCTTTTAACAAAGCCGTTTTATGCTTTAATTCACAACAAAGACCTTTATTTATGTTACAAATAAATCTAATTTTTAAACACATTGCAACAAAAAAACAACTTTTTAACAATAGTAGAGTCCAAAATATATTATACTTTATCTGTACCCATTTCAGTGCAACGAACTTTAAACCTTTAACTATACGTCTATAAACTAAATGTCAGACATTTTAGGATCCAGTTAGATATGGCGGGATGAGATAAACCGCTTGTATTGAATTTCAAGCTCCAGGTGAGCGTCTGGTGGTCTTGAATAAATTAAATAAAACTACTACTTGGCAAAAATACTGTATTATATATAGGTACTGGATATAAAGAAGAATCGTTAGTGTGCGCGCGCGCGTTAGAGGGGTCCGCGAGTGAGTGGCGCGGCGCTATCCCACCGCTGTGATCGCGGCTGGTGGGGCGAGCAAGTTATGTCGCCGCCGCGCTGTGTGGGCCCGATGTGACGTCAGGAACATATTCCCCCGGGTTGAAGGAATACTTCAAGATGATGTTGATGATGATGAAGAGACCGGTAGAGGGCATATATTGTTGTATGCACGAGTTATGGTGCCCTTCTTCGTCAGGATGTCGGCGACTCGACAACGTCCGTCAGAACCAGCCTTCACTGCTACCACTCTGCCCAGCAGCCATAGAAGTGGAGGAAGATTGGCGTCTTTTACTAAGACCATGGTGCCAGTTTTCAGGTCTTGCCCAGCTGTCTGCCATTTGGTTTTCTGCTGCAGGAGAGACACATACTCATTAGAGAAGCGTTGCCAAAAATGTTGCCGCAGTTTCTCTACGCGATCGAAACGCTGTAGCCGCTGGATGTTGACGTCGGTGATCTGAGGGCGAGGGAATGACGTGAGTGATCGTCCGATGAGGAATAAGGAAGGAGAAAGATAAGAAAGGTCAGATGGATCAGTGGATAGAGGCGTTATAGGTCTGGAATTTAAAATAGCCTCTATCTGAATCAGACACGTTGAGAGCTCTTCATACGTTAAATGAGTTAGGCCCATGACTCTACGCAATAAATGTTTGGTGGATTTTACTGCACTTTCCCATAGCCCACCGAAGTGTGGGCTGTAAGCGGGTATGAATTTAAATTCTATGCCTTTGTTTGCAAGATCTGACTCAATACTGTTGGATGAAACCTTTAAGAAGCGTGAAAGCTCATTGAAAGCTCCCACGAATGTAGTGCCGTTGTCGGAGTACACGCGTTGAGGCTTGCCCCGACGACTAATAAATCGGCTGAAAGCCGCTAGAAAAGCCTCCTTCGTGAGGTCGGAAACCAGCTCCAGATGAACGGCTCTGACTGCAAAGCACACAAAAACACATATGTAAGACTTTAGCAATTTACATCCTCTACCCCTACGGTCGGCTATCAGCACTGGCCCGGCATAATCAACCCCTGTATTCAAAAAAGGGTACTCAAGATGAGTCCTATCTGTTGGTAGGTTGCCCATGACGACCTGAACAGGCTGAGCCTTGAAGCGACTGCAGCGAACACAGTTACGCACTACGTGCTTGGCTAAGTTCCTGCCTGCCAAAGGCCAATAGGTGAGTCTAATGTGCGCTAAAAGTAATTGAGGCCCTGCATGAAAGAGAGCTTTGTGCTCTTTTTCGAATAAAATTTTGGTTACGTAATGTTTACTACACAATAGGATAGGATGCATAACATCATAACTATAGTTAGAGTTATTAAGACGTCCACCTACGCGTATTAAGTTATCTGAATCAATGAAAGGAGAAAGACTTATTAGTCTGTTCTTTTTATTTAAGGCCTGATTTGTTTTGAGACATGTATATTCCTCAGGGAACATTTCCTGCTGAGAAATCTGTAATATAAGATTCTTTGATGATTTTAACTCTGTTAGTGTTAGGTAAGATATGTTTTTGTTATTCTGTGTTTTACAATTAAATATAAATCTTTGTATATATGCTACAATTCTGATTAGTGATGTAAATGATGATTTTTTGTGAATTAAATTTGAAATTAAATTATTATTATTTTGTTTAAGTATGTCAGTTGTATGTAAACATGTTTCAGGTAAAGACTGATGTTTAGTATTAGGTGCAATAGGAAATTGTATTTGTGTTTGATTGAGAAAATCGGGACCCGACCACCAAAGAGTGGACGAGCTGATACAATCAGCCTTCACCCCCCGAGAAGTGAGATCAGCCGGGTTGCTCTTGGAAGGCACATAGCTCCACGTCTGTCCGGCCGTAGTTTCCTGTATTTCACTCACTCTGTTGCGAACAAATTGTTCAAGTCGACTTGGCAAAGTAGACAGCCATCCTAGTACGATTGTCGAATCACACCAAAAATAACAGTGATTAAACTCTAGAGTGAGTGATTTACGTACCTTTTCAAAAAGCCTAGTGCCCAGTAAAGCACCGCACAACTCCAGCCTTGGTATGGTTGTGGGCTTTATAGGGGCAACCCTATTTTTGGAGGCTAACAGGCGAACGCAAACCGTTCCGTCGACCGAAACTGATCTTACGTAGATGCATGCGCCGTAGGCGCATACAGAAGCGTCTGTGAAAGTGTGCAACTCTACTGATGCAGCATTGTGACAAGACACCCAACGAGGAATTTGAATTAAATTAAGAGCTGGAAGTGATTCTATAAATTCAATGAATTTTGATTTTATTTCTGTTGGTACTTCATCATCCCAGTTGCATTTAAGTATCCACAGCTGCTGTAACATAAGCTTGGCCTGAACTACGCATGGCCCGACAAGACCGAGAGGATCAAACACTTGACTTATTAAAGATAAAATATTACGCTTTGTTATTTTTGAGATATTACGTTGCAAATCTATTGAAAAAGATAATCTGTCTGTTTTACAGTCCCAGTACAGCCCAAGAGTTTTGCTAGGAGAATCATTTAAGTTTAGTTTTTTATCAGAATTTTCTGTATGAATATTGGTTATTGACTCTAAAATTTTTGGACTATTTGATTGCCACTTTCTTAGGTGAAACTTAGCTGACTCGAGAGTTTTTCGAACGCCTTGACATAAGTTAATGACTGACTCAATAGTGTCACCCCCGCATAAATAGTCATCCACGTAAAAGTCGCGTCTGATGGACTGACTAACCTCCGGGTCAGAACATTGATCTGCAAGAGACACCAAACATCTTGTAGCCAGATAAGGTGCTGAGGCTGTACCGTAGGTCACTGTATTCAATACATACGTCGTTAGAGTGTCTGAGGAATTGGATCTGAAAACAATTTGTTGTAACGGACGCTGAGATGGCTCAACCAAAATGGCTCTGTACATTTTTTCGATGTCACCCGTTACAACAAACTTGTGTTGTCTGTATCTTAAAAGTATGGATAGTAAGTCCTCCTGTACAGTTGGACCTACCATCTGGATGTCATTAAAGGACTTGCCCGAGGTGCTGGAGGCCGAAGCATCGTAAACTACGCGGAGTTTTGTGGTAGAACTAGACTCGCGAACAACACCGTGATGAGGCAAAAAGTAATTATATTCTGACTGCTTTGTTTTGGAATATTCTGTCATGTGATGAAGGTCAATATATTCTTGCATGAATTTTAAATATCTGTTTTTGAATGTGGAGTCCCGCTCAAATCTGCGTTCTAGGGAGAGGAAACGACGCTTGGCCATCGCATAAGAGTCACCCAAGCACTCTGGCGAGTCCTTCAATGGTATGGTGACAACAAACTGGCCAGACGCATCCCGATATGTGGTCTCTTGAAAGAGCTTTTCACAAGCCTGTTCTTCTGAAGAGTAACAGCTGGCAGACGACACAGTATCAAGTTCCCAGAAGCGAGTCAGCTGATCAGACTCCTGTTGCGAAAGAAAGTGACAAACAGGTAGTTGTTTACGAAGCTGACTGACGCGGCCTGAAATAAGCCAACCTAGTTTGGATGACTGAAATCGAGGCTGATTATTGCCTAAATCAATGGTATCGGAACCCAAGACGTCCCAAAATACCTCAGCTCCTACAAGAATGTCAATAGCAGTAGGTATATTAAATGTAGGATCTGCTAATTGAATACCTGGTGGGATGGTGATGTACCTTTTATCCACGTAGGAACCAGGTAGCGATTGTGTGATTTTCGGTATGACAAAACAGCTTACTTTCACCTGATAACCACCATTATAAGACTGCAAATGAAGACTGCAGATTTCTGAGGTATTAGAAACTTGACCGTTTATACCTGAGACGGTGGAGCTAGTGCTGTGTCTTACCAGACCAAGCTTCCCACAGAGCTCTCGGGTGATGAAGTTGGAGGTACTGCCGTTGTCCAACAGGATTCTGGCTGTATGAAGCTCTCCATTCACATCTGTCACCTTCGCCAAAGCTGTGGATAGCAAAATGTGAACCTGATTATTGTCTGAACAGGGTAAATCGACGTTTGTAGACAACGCAATGTTATCCCCTGTTTGTCTTTCTGAGGTTGGTTCCCTATGTAAGAGGGTATTATGTTTCACCTTGCAATATTTGCAATGAGATAAACTGCAACGCTTAACTGAATGACCAGGTCGAAGGCAGTTAAAACAAACATTGCTTTCTGAAGCTTTTTTAATGCGTGCTTCTACTTCAAGATTTCTGAAATGTTGACAACTAAATAAAAAATGATTCTGAGTACACATAGGACATTTCACATTTTCTGAATTAGTATTTTTAGTTTTAGTAGTTGTAAGATAGTTTTTAGTTTTGATGTTTTCATTATTAGTTTTGTAAGTTGTTATATTTTTATTATTATTTAAGGATTCAAGTAGATCTGCTCTGTTAGATAAAAATTTAATAAAATGTTTTAAGTGTGGAAAGCTATCTAAATTATTTTTATACCCTTCCCACTCCCTACGAGTAACTTTGTCAAGTTTTTCTGACATCATGTGTATTATAAGAGTTTCCCCTAAACCACCATGCTCACTATGCTGTCCTAAGGTTTTTAAAGCACGAAGATTTTTATTTGTGACGTCTATTATGTTGCGCAATGAGGTGCAAGATTCGTGTTGAATGTGTTCAATATTAAATAATGCCTGGATGTGATTATTAATTAAGATTCTGTCGTTATCGTATCTTTCTAACAACATCTCCCAAGCTGAGCTATAATTTTCTGCTTTAAAATCAATATTTTTCACTATCAAAGCCGCGTTGCCTGTTAAGGCTGCGCGTAAATAATGAAATTTATTGACTTCCTGTATACTGTTGTTATTGTGTATAAGGGAAAGATACGTATCTCTGAATTCGAGCCAGTGCTGATAGTTTCCGTCGAAGTGAGGCAAGTCTATCTTGGGCAGCCGAACGTAGTCGTGCTTGCAACCAGAGCCGTGCCGTTGGAGATCATCGACAGACGTGGCAGACACGAGCGCAGGCGAGGGGGCACGCGCGGTAGCCAGGATGGTCCTCGCGCGAGCCACCAGCGCGTGGTACTGCGTCTCGAACTGCTCCCGCTCTGCATACATTTCGTCCGCATCCTCCGACAACAGTTCCAAATCCGTCTGCAAGATATCGAATTCGCTAAATAAATTATCCATTAATATGAGGCGGTTTTTTAATTCCGCTGCTTGGAAACTATCTAAATCGGTGCTGGGTAATAATCTTATAAAGTTGCTAAAATGCGTAAGCTTAGCTTTAAAACTTCCACGCCTCTTAATGAGTTCTTTAAATTTTGCATCAGACATATTGCGGTGTAGGTAGCAAGTCCTTAAGGCAAGGCAAAATGGCCGCAATGCAAAGAAAGGCAAAGAAACAAACGAGTGAAATAGTAAGCGAGTTATAAATAAAATAATGCGTGAATAACTGAGCAAGCTAGCGGTAAATAGGCAGATATTGTAGATAAGCTCGGTATGCAAACCGGTTCAATGAGTAAATTCTAAGAAACACTAATGATGTTGTTTACGCAATCGCACCTGGGTGCCGAGCGACAAGCAAAAAAATGGAATGTGTTTAGATAAGAAACAGATGTTATACGAAATGACGATGAATTAACGGTGCAATTTAATATTGCATGAATGGGTTAGTGCTATTATGAAGAGATCAAGTATGCCGATCCGTATAGCACTATTTTAAATTCCTGGAAAAAGACAGTAAAAGGCAGGAAATTAGGGATAATGGAATGGACTCACTCAGATCAATGTCCCTCTAGTCTAGGTAGACTGTTCCTGGTGTTTCCCAACGGCCTAAGACGTAGTGAGCACGTGGTACACACGGCCAGTCCAAAGTCCACTTGAGGCGCGTGCACAGTAAAGATATAACGGCGATCTTCTTGATTTGAAGGTTCGAAGGACCATGTATTGAATTTCAAGCTCCAGGTGAGCGTCTGGTGGTCTTGAATAAATTAAATAAAACTACTACTTGGCAAAAATACTGTATTATATATAGGTACTGGATATAAAGAAGAATCGTTAGTGTGCGCGCGCGCGTTAGAGGGGTCCGCGAGTGAGTGGCGCGGCGCTATCCCACCGCTGTGATCGCGGCTGGTGGGGCGAGCAAGTTATGTCGCCGCCGCGCTGTGTGGGCCCGATGTGACGTCAGGAACACCGCTATTGAAAAGATTAACCACGAAAAGACTTGGGGGGGATAGGGGGAGGGCTTGTACCCTGCGGCGACACGATAAGGGTTAAGTAATAAAATAATAAGAAATTCGTCTTGTAAGGTAATGTTAAGTTTGTAAGACTTTGACTTACAAAGAGCTTAAAACCTAATTAATTATGTCGTGGTCCGTTTGTGTTGTAACTGGCTATTTCTTTATTAAATATACTTTTTAATTAGGGGACTGGATTGACGGTCCTGAAGAAACTTCAATTAAAAGTAATTTCATTTAAAAAAGAAAACATTGTAATTGCTTCCAATAAAATATTAAATTAAAAATATAGTAAGTTGCAAGTTTATTACACATCACATTGTACCTACCTATTGCTATAAGGAAGAATATTTCGGACACGTCTTTTGGTGGTAAAATAATTTAAAAATATTCTACTCTAATACCTCTTAAAAAAGGTTTCACTCCTTGCTAAAATTATTACTTTTAATTTTGTTTACTTTTTATTCCTATTCAATCAGCCAGGATGAACGGTTTGCGGTTTTAAAAATCGAACGATCATCGTCCAAAAGCCGAGTCATGCTACCACAGTCTTTGAGAAACAAGGGTGAATTATACTTCAGGACATAAAAAATGAAACACTAAATAGTTACATCTATTTTTCAAAATGATTTTCAGAACATTTTTCATTCGTTTTGTTTCAAATTTACAACGTTGACGTTTGTACCCGACTGACCCATGAGGGCAGGTTTTATTGCGCTTGTGAATTGTACAACAAACATAATTGTGTCCGTCCCATTGTGCATTGTGACCACCTGTAGCCAAAACAATTTGAGTGATTTTGATTTCTGTTTTCGCTTCTGTGATTTGATTTGAATTGATGTAATCAGATTCATATCTTTCCCGAACTGTTCTGCATGTAAGTATTGTCTCCATCTACAATTACTAATCTTATTCGAAATTTTATTTAAATTATGATATAGTATCTATTTATTGCTATAAACTTACATTCATAATAATTTAGTTAATTTGAATAATTTCACATGACATTAATCTGCATGGTGGCTTGATATAATTGTCCGGAAGTGTACCAACATTATATTTGGGCAGTTGAAAGCGATTTTTTTCGCAAGATCGCTCTTAGATTTAGGTGACCCACATAAATATGACTTCGTAATGCTACCGAGTTTTGTTTGTTCAACTTCAGACATTCGGGAGTCGTATTCGAATATATTTTATGCCAAATGTCAGTACCTAAGGTGTGAGTTTTATATACGACATTTGTTTATTTCTCTTTGTTTTGTATGGGTGAAGTTTTAGCGTATATTGTTTCGAGGTTTAGTCGTGAAATTGTTTAAAAAATTTACATAATAATATATTGTACTAAAATAGCAGGTAATGTCATTCATATAAATTATTGACATAGATTTTTCTTTTTTTGTAGCCAGTTTCAGATCCCACTGCTTGGCAAAGGCCTCCCCCTCCGTTCTCCAAACTTGTCTGTCCTTCGCGATTTCTGGCCACGTGCGTCCTGCATAGCTGACTAGATCATCACACCACCTTAGCCTAGGACGACCTCGACGGCGATGTTCTTCTGGCGTCCAGTAGGTGACGATATTTGCCCATCGGCTGCATTCGCGCGACGTGACCAGCCCACTCCCACTTAAGCTTGGCTGTTTTGACTCCCGAATCCGCCATTTGAGTTAAAGAACGCAGCGTGATATAGAATAAAAGATAAATATATTTATGCAAATAATAATGTTGCAGTTACAAACTAAAATGTATCCTAGAAACGGCAAAAGCATAATAATGATAAAAAGACCCAAACTTGAAATAAGTATTGTCTTAACCTTTCTTTTACCATCCACAGATATAACTTGAATACCGCCTATTCTCGTAGCTCAGGTGCATTGTTCTTTCACGAAGCTTTGCAACGAATAACACGCTGTTTATTTGCTACGATTGCTGCACTTACTGCTACGCCGCGCTGTCTACGGTACTGGCGTAGCCGTTTTATAACCATTTCGCTACGAGAATGTCTACGAGCTTTTCATTTTGCAGTGAAGATAAGTTACGGAATGCAATTGAACATGGCATTATGAGTAAGATTTTGTTCTACTATTACTTCTTGTAAATGCAATAGTTTTTAATGATTGTGGTTTAGCATTCGAGATTGCTACGATATGTTTTGTCAATAATTTTACAATTAGTCTGCAAGATGACACACATAACATAAAAATTTATGGCAAAATTCATTCGAGCAAAACGAAGAGAAATATATTTTAATAAAACAGTCCCCACTAATTATTTAAGAGTATTAAATTTTTTATAGTGTTATTTTGGGGGGGGGGGGGGTGGCAGTTTTCAGTTTTATATTTCAAGGCAAATCGATCTTCGCTTCAACAGATAAATGATCTTTTAAACGCTATAAACACCCTTACCTATACGTGATACAGCATACCAATATCTTGAACGAAATTTTATGTAAAAAGCAGTAAGAGTTGAACTGTTTTAGAGTTCTTCATATAATAAAACATATTATATTGCACGGGAAACTATTTTTTATTATTACAGAATTACCCAGCCACGTAACGTGTACAACTCAAACCAACTCGAGTGCCAAAATGTAATGACGAGTTGAACCCAAAAATTTCGTACAGTACAGAAAACAAAAAAATAAGTTACACTGACAGACACTTATAGCCGAACAAATTCCCCGTGTGATTTTTCTCTAGCCGTTTCTGTCCCACTGCAGGGTAAAGGAATCTCTCTAGCTGTGTGTTAAAAGGAACATTTCTAATTTTACAATACGAGCCATAAAGGGGCTAAACTGTACTACTATATCACAAAACTATGCATCCATCATTATCCTATGTTTTTATATTTTACATGCAACATGGCGTAAACATATCCACAACCGATAACAAAACAAACCGCAAATTAAATATCACTTAGCAAAACATTCTAACAATTGGTTCTTCCAAATGGAAACTCATTTCCTCCTACATTATTACAGTATTTATACAAATAATGAAGTTCGCTCGTTTACGGGCCAGCAGTTGAGGGGGAAGATTTATAAATATTTAATACAAACCAGCGTTCGCGCGTTAACGTGGAAATAAAACGGAACGCAAATTATTACGGTTTTATTAAGGTTTAATATTTATCTGTGGCCGTTTATAACGTATGAGAATAAAACTGTATTTTTAAGAATGATAAATTCTGTTTGATATTTTATTCGTGTGTTTATTTAACAGTTATGTAAAAGATGTATTGAAACTTTTTTGTTTGCATTTATTCTTCTATACATTAAATAATAACTTTATGATAGTTAAGCGTAAGCTTCATTTAAAAACATATAAATATTATCTGGCTTTTACAGGACTATATATCAGAATCTGTGATGCTCGGATATTGTGTTTTTTTTTTATTAAGTTTGTTTGTTCAAATGTCAGGAGCCAGCAGCAGTATACTGAGCTGAGTCTCCTGCTACACCACATAACTCTTTATGTTTATTGTTACCTTTTTATTGTACCAATATTTTGTGTGTGTGGCAAATAAATGGTTTAAATATAAATTTTAACAGAAATATACCAAGAATTCTGTCCATCCAACCGATTGCATGTTGGATATTATAAAGAGAATAATAAATCTATTTAAAAGCACAAATGAATTAAATCCAAATATAATCCCCTTAAATAACCAAATTCTATTTATTCCATATAACATCAACCTCACAATTCGCCAACAAGTCGCCACCAAATTATTCAGAGTACCTTCCTCAGTTGTGTACTTTTTCACCTCCGTCTCGCCCCTTCGTTAATCCGGCTACAATAATATAATACTGTTTATATTAACATTAAACAGATTAACAGTTATCAGATTAATTCTACTTCAAACTTCAAGAAACATTGTTTCTTTGTCACTGGTCAAGTGTAAAGTTATTTAAATAGATTTGGGCAATGACTTAGTACGTTGATAATAACAAAAAAATATTTTCAACCCTTTGTTATTATGTTTTCTTTTTACTTAGGATATGGTTAATGCACATTTGTTAATATTAATAATAAGATCCCTATGTACCCATATTCACAAACAAATAAATAAATTTGATAATTTGAAATTTACATACATACATACTATCATCTCTCTGCCTACCCCTCGGATATACCGAGGGGTAGGCAGAGACTTCATCACCGCAAGCACAAACACGCATCCAAGGATGACATTAAGACCATGATGATGAAATAGTCATTTTACCAGGTCACGTTTTGGTCTCCATATAAAAGGGCCTATAATAAGCCTATTGTCATTGCCGAGTAACCTAAAGCCTGGTATAGTAGTATTAAATTTACACAAGTACAAAATTATATAGGTTTTTTGCAGCAACAGAAACTTAACCTATACTAAAATTAAAACTAATAATATGAACTAAATTAATTAACTATTGTAAACTTTGAAAACTAGAGATGGAATCTTACTATAATGAAAATGCAGATTTTTATCTCTAATAGAAAAATTCTAATAGGTAATTTGGAGAGGTCATTGAGGTAATGACCAAAAACGGTAAGCGTTTTTGTAATAGCGTTGGTAACGGCGACTGGTTTTTACCCAACTAACTTAAGTGTGAGAGTAAACTTTTATATTTTAATGAAAAAAAAAATAACAATAATTCTTGTCTTCTAGAATACTTGTTAACTAATCAGAAGAAAGTAGCTGATGTGATATCTCAAAATGTTGTCCAGAAAACCATTAATGCAGCCGTGATTAGGGCTTTTTTATCCCTGGTCAACAGACCGAGAGATTTTTACGCTATTTACATCTATACATTATATCGTAAAAAGTCTTAATTCACGTACCCTACTACACTTAAGCTTTGACACTACTAACAAAACGAGATTTTTATTACATTTCAAATAACAATCTAAAGCAACCGTTTTATTATTCTGGTTTTCTTTCAACATAGATCTCCCTCAATTCCTTGCACTTACCTATGATTCTAGCTAACCTCCTCCCTGTTGGCAAATCATCCACTCATAATTTAGAATAAAATGTTTTGAACGTTGCTCAGACAAAATCAATAACAAGATAAAGATAAAGATTCAAACCTGTGTAGGTGTAACCACACTCCCACTCGCGATCTGTTAACATTCCGGCTAGGAGTCAGTTATCTAAACGGCAATCGGCAATGCCAACGACGCCACAATGCCCCATTCCGGCAAATTGACGGCATTTAAACCAGATATTCTATGTAATTGTTTTGATAAAGTAAAATGTAGGTGAGTTATCTGCGGTTTATTGAGTTAATCTGTGTTACCTAGTACAAAATGATATGTATGTATATGTACATGTGTATGTACATAACTCGGTAATTTGGGAGAAGAGGAGGCAGTTTTTTTTTTCATAAAAATGACGACATTTATCGATATTTATCTGGTATATTCAATTTAAAATAATGGAATTTATTTATTCTAGGTTTTTTTTTATGAAATAATAACCCATTTTTCAATAAAACTAATCTGAATCATATCATCAATAATTTTATACCTATCAAGAAAATGATCAACAAAATACATTACAATCCTATTAGTGTAATGGAAACTAATATTATATCAACCGAAATTAATAACAAAAGCCGATTATATCGAACAGCGGTACAGCAATAGTTGCAAAGTAATTTAATCTGTTAACGTAAGTGCTAAAAGTACATAATTGAATAACTTTATTTCTAAAATGCTTGAAATACTAATGTTTGTGAACCCTTTGTAATTCGAGTATTTAAGTCCGCCCGAGGGTTGAACAAGCAATCAGTTTTGCATCACAATCAATTGCTTTGTTTAACAGCTTTTTTTATTAAATAAGCAAGAGCAATTTGAAATTTGCACAATGTTTGGAACGAAATCTTATCGCGGGTATAAAACGACGTTTTATAAATGTGCCAAATATTTTGAGAACAGAATTTCAGTAAGAATGTTGGATTGTCGCTTTAATGTATTTTTTAACAATAAATACAAGCTATGTCGTTTGAGCTTAATTGTTCTTGTAATAAATTAATGTTAGGCCAAAAGAGTGACTAAGTAATACGACGAAGATTTGTTTTTTTTTTCGGTGGGAAACCTTCAAAAGGCATCCGGCCTTATGGGGGTTTATAAGACCGGGGAGTGTGGTATTTAAATCACTCGCTGGTCACCATCAGCTCATGAAAAGGGACTCAAGTACCAACCTAAAGGTAAGGAGATGAAAAAATGTACTAATAAATTATAATTTCAGACTTTACGTAGTTGAAACCTATGGTATTCAAGAAATTTTCTTAAATGGTATGTAATTTTAAATTGGTAAGATTTTCTTCTTCATGAATTTTAGTATAGAGTTAGTTTTATCTCGCATTAAGGATGCAGCGTAACAACTTGCTTTGTTTCAGATAACTTAAAAAGTTAGACTACTTCAAGTTACTTTGACTACTGTAACTAGTTTATGCAACAAAGTGTTTTTAGAGTTACTCTTTCTGTTGTCTCCCGTGTAAATCAATGTGCTAAAAACCCCTATATTTTGCTCTTTTATGACCAAAAATAGCCTTTATCCATTTCCAAAAAGAATTAATTTAAGAAGAGTGATATTTAGTCTCTCCAAAGTAACAAAATATCAATTAGTAAACCTGTAACACCTTCATTTATTTATTGATATGGATCACCAACAAAGAATACACCTTACATGCTATACAAGAAAAAAAAAGTTACAGTGTTCTTGTGCCTCCTTAATTACAGGTGACCACATCATGCAAAATAAGCCTTGTGAGCTTTAAAAAAAAAACGTGGTAACACATAAAAAAATGGAAATTGAAATAAAATTTAGGTAAGAATAAAAATTCTAAAATAAAAATCAAATTTAAAAATATGCTGTTGACAAAATACGTACGGAGGTCAATAAGGTAATAAAATGAATTAATCTTGATAATAGATCGGTAAGGTTGGTAAAATTGGTAAGTTCAGGAAGGTTTGGGGTTCTATCGATATGCATGTCAGGCTGATACAGATAGAGGAACGCGGTGGTGCTATCGATCAAACACTTGACAATCGCAATCCCGGCAATTACCTGCATTTCATAGACTTTGATGGGGTTTTCAAATTCTTAAATGGTTTAAAAATGTTCGCTCATTTATATTTAAGGTTTCTATTTTTCACGTATTTGTACTTTAAACGAATTTTTTAACCTCAAAATTTTTAGATTTCTGCTTTAGTTTTCCGATAAAAAATTCGGTTCTATTTCTGTACCTCAGATGTTTTGTTATTGTATTGCATGTGTGTTTCGCAGACACAGATTATAAAAGAATTTGTGATTAACTCAAAACCATTGTTTAATTAACTTTGACCCGAACAATATTCGAAATTACCGAAAATACAAATTCGATATCCATTTATAATTTATAAACACGGTACATACCACTAAATTCGGCGATCACTCCGCTTAATCAGTAATTAATTCAATCATTACCATTGATATATTAATTGGCAATTAGCAGACTATTTCAACGCAGCCGGTATTGGTACAATGATGGATGCAGTTCCCTCGTATTATCTCGGCCAATGAATAGACTATACCTAGCAATACGTTTAGTGTATTAGCTGTTAACCGTAACTTCGATCGTGTTATTAGGTTATCAATAGTAAATTAGTGCTTACAATTATGTATGTGTCTGCCTCATTATTTGAATCGGATTTTTTTTTAAACTTATGGTTTACAAAATCCCATTTATTGTTAAGCTTCAGTTCAAATTACTTGCATTAAAAACATAATTTACATTCTAAATGAATTAAGGTATACCGAACATACAAAAATAATTGTTCAACTGAAAAATATATGTAATATAATATATTTTGGTTACTTTCAGGTCCTATTGAACATATTGACAACGTAACGTGGCCGTTAGAAGTTACAGCGGAAAATTTAGAATCGCTGATTGTCCCTTGTTTTATCTTTTTAAATACTAACACTGCAGCTTAATATATATTTATACCTACATATAAATATCTCGAAGAAGATCCAAATACCTATAGGGTATAGATATTGATAGTTATCGGATCCGTTCAACCGCACATACTAAATAGAGGTGTCGACGCTGCGTACCGTGTCAAATGATTTTAACAGGTGACAAATAGACTAACGTCTTGCGGTTTCAGCACAGTCGAGCAGGATATATTGGTTTCCATCTGAATTAGTAGGATATAGCTCTGATTACAGATTATAGATCTATATACCTAGAAAATGTTGATATATTTGGCTAAGAGCCTACTTTGAGTGTGGCTTCATAGAACACATCTTTAATGCTTACCTATCTGATGTTTTTTTTCTTATAAGTATCTATAGTCAATTTTAAAGTAAAACAGATACAATAAAAAAACAGTTTTTGAAAATTATATCAAAACATACATATCATCACGCCTGTATCCCCGAAGGGGTAGGCAGAGGCATGCCAACGTACACCCACAGTTCGCCGATATGTTTAGGTCCCATGTAATAGGGGGCGAGCCTATCGCCACTAACCGGGCACAAATACAAACTCCGACCTGCTACTGAGAATTACATAGAAAAACCCAATAACGCCTTGGTCGACTCGGGAATGGAACCCAAGACCTCTAGCGTACCAGTCGCGCTTAGCACCACTAGGCCAACGAGGCAAAATTATATCATGGTTCTTATAAAATGGAAATTGTCTTTTGTAACTGTGTGAATTTCCCGTGATCGTGTCTGGTTTTTCTCTAAACCTTGGCCAAGAAAACTGTATAACTGCAAAAACTTTCGTCAATAAAAGTCTATTTGATGCCATCCTAACGTTATTTCCGACAAAACGCAGTCAGCTTATAAAACTCGTTACCTTCTTCGAGTCTGATAGCATTAGTATCGGCTACCTGTTTTCTCGCTTGCATGTAATATTTGGCCTGACTCCAACTCCTGCTATCAACCGGGTATTGTCAATTTCTTCATAGGAATACCAAATTGAATTTTCTGGCTCGTTTCTGAGATCTTCTTTTAATATTTCTTCGTAGTCTTCTTTGCAGGATTGTAGTTATTGTAGTTTTTCGTTTGAGTGTTCTCTGTACGGTCTACAGCTAGCTTTCCCGTGACTGTTTCTCTCAGTAACATGTAATATCAACTGGCAGAATTCCAAGCTCTAGTACCGAACTGGGTTTGCGATTTATTTGCCGAAAAATCGGGCTGTTTACTGCGGCTGCAAATGAGTTCCTCTGCAGTTTTTCTGGTAATCTTTTGCTTTATTGGTAAACAAAGTGTGGCTGCGGAAAAACTGCAAAAGTTTGTTAGTAATTAAGTTGTGTTTTATACTATAATTAAAGAGTAGCAAGGCGTGGTTTTAAGTCAGATCTCTTTAAACGTAACTCATGCAGAGAACTACCTATAACAACAAATAGTAACATACTATGTCGTTAAAATATATGTTAACGATATTAATTTATTTTGTAACTGATTACAATAATAACGATAGATATTTAAAATAATATAAAAACTTAACCATATTGGCATTTAAGCAGGTAAATTGAGTGCATTTCATCGAAAGACGTGATTGTCAGAACGAAATTTTCTTAAACTAGCCATGTTGAACCACGAACTTAAATCCAAGCTTTTGGATTTATAATATCAGCGAGACTTTTATGCAGACTAATACTAATTCAGTAAAACTTTCTCCAAAGACGACTGAAAAAAATTATCTAAAACGATTTATTAAACTTCGCCGGCAATTTCACCGGATAACAAATGATTTAATTCCACGAATTTCGCTGAAAAATCTGCTGAAAGTCTAACACTAGAGCGTCGGTTGTCCGGCTCCACAAGTTATTAAATAAAGGCTGTTACAGACCCGTGACTCGAGCCTGACACGAGCGCGACACGAGCGCGACACGAGCCCGACACGACCCGATGCTACCCGACGCTAAAGTAAAACCTAAACCGGGTAAAATTGCATTGTTGCCTATCACATGTTCAACGGTATTTCCCTGCAGTTTGCACCTGGCGTTATCCGTCACTCTATTCCGTGACGTCACAAGGTTTATTGTTTACGCATACTTTTTACTTCCAAAAGGTTTTAAGTAAACCTTGTACTGTAATGGTGTTTATTTTCGTGCCGTTTTGAGTTTTAAACAGACTTCCTTATTAGTGTTTGTTTAGGATATTTAGAATATAATTATGGACGCAGAAATTGGCCGTTTTAAACTTGCTAAGTTAAGTCTTAAAGAAAAGGTTTTTTTATGTTTAAACTAGTTGACACTATATAATAATGTATGGCAGCTATAATATAACCAAAACAGATCTTGAAAATATTGCTTACAGCAAAAACCACTCCGTAAAAAATATTTTTACGTAGGAGATGAAATAATCACTAAACTTCTTCTACATTACATACATCATTCCGTACATCTAAACTACATTTCTCCTCACATTTCCTAACCATCTACCAAGTGAAAATAAAGCGAACACGAGTATTTACTTATTAATATAAGTTTTATTCAGAGCGAGATTTTTGCATGAAAAAACACACGAGGAACGTGGTGTGGAAATACCGCTTGCGGGAAAGGGGTGTGAATGCAAAGCGAAATTGTGTTACTATTAGTACAAGCGGCGTCAAAAGGTTTCAAATAAATATTAATTTACATTTTTTTAAGCAAATAAATAAACAAAGGTGTAATTCTGTAAACAGTAAACGGTCAATGTTTGTATAAGTAAGTCTAAAATAGATAAAGGTAAAAAGTTTTAAGATTTTTCGGCTTGATTGTACTTACAGAACTTTATTGGAAAAGTAGTTTATACTATTAGCATATAAGTTCAACATTATCTAAAAGAGACCAAACATATTTTAAAGAATCTATACCTATATGTATTTATGCATTTGAATGCTATAAGCAACTAGATACTACATACATCATACAAACATCCGCAACAATTTACACCAATATATTCATTCCTTAGATTTATGTAATTTACATCAGATTCTCTTAATGGATACATTCACACCCTTATCCTACCTATCCTATCTTATGCAAGTAGCAAACAAACCATACAATTCAATGATTAACTAATGTCTAGTGCTAAATGCGGTACAGTATCATTATCTTGCAAGCTTGCGAGTGGCGTGTATTGCAAGTATTCCCGGCATTTTGGGTGAAGCGTCGGTATTCACGTTTTTGACGCAACTGTGTAACACGCCGTTATTTAAGGTAAGAAGTTGTGTTGTATGTCTAGATGGTAATTGTCTTTGTAAAGATTTTAAATCACTTTTTTTGGTACTTCTTTATGTATCGTAGGTAGTTTTAGTGTGAATTTAGATAAAAATATCCATCATAGTTACTACATGAAGATAGAATAGATAAATCGTAATCGAGTTGTTGTTATATTTGATCAATATTAAAAGGGCTGTTTTTTTGTGTGAACTTAATGATGCTGTAAAATCTATACATTTAACAGCATCATTAAGTTCACAAAAAATCCTGAGCAATAAGAAAAAATGTGCGCATCAAATACTTCATTTGTGAAAATAGTATGAAGCAATTCTTTGGATATACATAACAAAAAAATTAAACCGCCGAAAACACTGAAAAGCAAAAAATAAGAAACCTTTTTTTATTTAATCTTAATAACTAAGTTCTTAAACGAATGTGAGTATACCTAAGTAATTTCGAGTCGGCGCCAAACAGGCAAATTAATTAATTACGATATATAGGTACTTAATTTTTTTAGAAATTTTAATGGTTGTCGCTGGAGATTTCATTGCATTGTTAAGTTGATTCAAACTCAAACTCAAAACTTTTATTTGCTTTCCACAATGGAATTAGTAGGTGTTAAGTAAAGAATATAATTATAGTATATTATATAGCGTTTTTGATTTGGTTGTTTCTTTATTTTTAAGGTAATTTTGTGATCTTTGTTAATTGATAGTTTGGCGCCGCCTCAAAATTATTTAGGTATACTCACATTCGTTTAAGAACTTAGTTATTAAGATTAAATAAAAAAAGGTTTCTTATTTTTTGCTTTTCAGTGTTTTCGGCGGTTTAATTTTTTTGTTAAAAAGTTTTTATTTATACTTTTTTGTGGCTATTATATACTTATTGCTACATGCTGAATTATTTATTATTTTTAAAATAGCTAACTACCTTATTTTCGTATTCAAATCTGTGAGTGAACAATAAATCACCGCTATTTTCCCAACCTTAGAGTAAAATTATATGGGACCAGCTTCAAGGTATAGCCCCCTATCTAATAAAAAAAGATTTATCAAAATCAGACTGTTCTGTAATGAGTTACTAGTGGTCATATATTAAAATCAGTTAGTGAACAATCAATTAACCCCTGTTTTTCCACCCTTAGGGTAGGAATTCTTTTTTCAAATTTATATGGGACCAACTTTGGAGTATACCCTTTCCAATAAAAAAAGAATTATCAAAATCGGACTACTCAATAAAAAGATATGCGTGATCATACATAAAAAAAAAATATATATACGCGTCGAATTGAGAACCTCCTCTGTTTTCGTCGGTTAAAAATATGTATTTAAATGACATAAATATTAAGGTGATGACATTGTTGCATCAAACCCTTTTAGTGAGCTCCACAGTTTCCCACTTCATCACTAGTTATATGACATAAACGCTTCTCTCCCGTTTGGCATTAACAACGTTTGTTTTTGTGTCCCCTTGATCCCTCCCAGTCCTCCGTGATCCGTGTTACAATAAAAAGCTATTATTTCGGGCTCCGACCAAAAGGCCCGAACCCAAACCAAGCAGATATTCCCTGTTTAAAATAGGTCGACAAATTCTTTTTGGGCAAGTTCATTTTATGTGTTCAAGCATTTCAAGCTGATATTGGTTTGTGACTGTTTCATACTTTGAGAATTATTCTGTAGCCCATAGCGACATGGGGATTATTATATGGGGATTTGATTTGATTTAATTCATAACAAAATCAATTTGAAACTGTTAATTTTTATAATTATTTTGTAATGTACAGATAGCTCAAAATAAAATGCATGCAAAACTATTTTATTTGTAAATGAAATATAACAGGAATCATTATGTGTGTATTTAGTTAGTTTGCCTTAAATAAATTAATTACCTTTTACAAGAGTAACATAGTAAAAGAGTCATCGTTTATTTTAGTGCATAAAATCATTTTTATTTTTTGTTAGTTCGTCAAAGGCTTTGCTTGTGCAAACTTTTATATGGTGTTTTTAACAGAAGTAGGTTATGCAGCGTTATTTGTTTTTTCGTTTAAATAAACTGGTATAACCACGATTGTTACGAAGCTTCGCTTTAAAGACAAAGCAGAAAAATAAATAAACAAAAGCCTGGAAATCTACTGGTGAATAAAATTTCGAAAAACAAATCTCGATTCGTAGAATTTCTTGTACACCTGGTTTTTACACACACGGATAAAATTCCACTACAAAAACAAATATTATTCGACCCGGTTCCAAAAATACCCATTGAATTGGATTTTAGTGCTACTGCCACTAAAAACCAATTAAATCATTAAACTATCCGACAATTAAGGTCATCAACCTATATCATACGAATAAATAAATATTTCAGTGTGGAACTATAATGGATTACATCATAATTGCGCCCATCAAGCCCGTCCTATTAAAACAAAATAACTTTCAGCTTAATTATTTATCGATGTCATCAACAACTCCATACAAATATTCCATACAAGTTTTACGTCAATCAAATTTGCATTTCATTCGCTAAAGGGAACATATCCTATCCAATTTTATTAAAAACTACTCGATCGGTATTTTCGCGAGTAAATTGCCCGCGTTGTCATGGCAACGAAATGGATAATATTATTTAGCGAAATAGAACCCAGCCCCTGGCTTATTTTCTGGATGAAGTAGTTACTGGAAAAGGTCGCTATTAGCTATGAGACCGCCGATTATACTAACCGTATAGTTTCCTATATTTACCCCTAAGAGTACAATATCCAAAATTTAATGCCTTAATAACTACTTCTGTGCTACAACTGCGGGTTTCAAGCTAAACAACTACAGAGTAACTACTACAATAATTGTACAATGTACAGCTATAACCACAATAGTCTATAGGTGGCCATACCTGCTGTAATATCTTTATAAGTATAGCAGATAAGCATTTGTGCTCTGCATACGGTGAGTTATGGTGCTTTATTTACTGCTCTTACTTCTACTTATGAGAATGGAATCCTCAACCACGTAAAATAGCACATATAAATTTATGTTACATTTTAAATCGAAGAGTTAATTTTGATCTTCAAGTTTCTATCGTAATCTAGTCCTAAAAATCAGGCAAAAGCCTCATCAATTTCGTTCCTAAGGCTATCCATAGAAAGTGTACATCCATAACAAAAATTAATATCATGTACGTCATAACGTTGCTTCAACTGCTAATTAATGGCGCACATATTGCGCGATAACTGCTATATTATCGTTCATCGTATCCGACGCCAGGAGCGAGCAATCACCTAAAAACACAAAGAATATTGCGATTCATTAAGGACGGGCCTTTTACTGTTTGCTGAGCACAAATATACGTATATGTGTTCAAACGTAGCGAGCTCTTTGTTAGGTATGATGTAATAAATATCTAGGAAAAAGTTTGGCTTTTAATAGTCCAAAGTTTTAGGTTTATTCGTGCAGATTACTCAAATACTAATTTCATTACATTAGACAGGTCAAATAAATTTATCTATCTATCTTGGTTATTCCACAGCTGGGCATAAATCTATGTTTTTGAATGATAAACAAAAGGTAAAATTAAGTGTCGACATCAAAAACCCAACATTGTTTCAAACGATAAAAGTTTCTAAACCACTGCTGAGCACAAAACAGTACCATATTTCAAAGATGGCTGGATCATTACAATGCCGTTGCACATATAACATGAAATAAATTCACTAGAATGCATACAGCGAGCGACCCAGTTTTGCGTCAAGAATAGAAAAATCGTTATAGAGATTAGATCTAAGTTCGTCTTTCGAAGAACTATGCAATACATCCACAAAGCTTCTACTAAAGTTCTCAGAAAAGCCTATTAAAGTCTCGGTATATTTATCAGAAGTACTTTTATAGGTAGAGTAAGGGTGGGCCCACACATTGCATACCTAGCATTTATGTGATGTCATTAATTGACACGCTAAGACAACATAAAATTAGAATAATTATTTCTTCTAATCTGTTAAAAGTATTAGCTCAATAACATACAAATACTACACGAATTAAAACGTGCTAGCATTATTAATAACATCGTAGAGCATTTGAACTACAAGTACCTACAACGAGCATTCGTCTGCACGCTATATTAATAGTACCTACTTCACACGTCGCACTAGCACTTACGTGAATATACTTTATTTTCTAGCATGATACAATTTTTGTTGTACATTTTGTTACAAGGGATTTTTATTTTTTACAGCATCTACGTCTACTAACAATAGCAAAACTATGTGATGGGATGTTTCACTTACAAAAATTAAATGCAGATTTTTTTTGTTTTATAATGATGTGTGGGCCCAACTTAACATCATTGGAACTCTTCTCAATACTTGGTATATTGATATTAAGTTTACTCTTAGAAGCCCTTCGCAGAAACAATATAAATCTTTGTTTCTTCTTGATGTGATACTTATTATTTATTACACTGGTATATAACAGTCATGTTTGTGTCTGCACGTCGAGTTCACTATGCCAGTTAGTACGGAATATTTATTATTTGCCATTTATAAAATTACGTTCGTCGTATGTTCAGTAAGTAAGTAAAGTATGGCGCACTGTTTTGTAAGTTACTAGGATTATAGTCTATTTGTTTCTGCTAAGAGAAAACATGTAATATTAATTAGAAAAAAAACTGTATATATCACATTTGATTATAATGTAGGATGTATTTAAAACAGCATTTGAAGTACTTAATAATTAAAATAATTAATTAAAAGTCTGTTGTAGCAAAAATAATCACTCATTTTGATATAATGTAATTTTTAATTAGCATTTTCTCTTATACTAGCAAAAAGAATTGAATGAAGTAATTGTAATTAGCCCTTTTCCTTGCACACGGAATTTATTGTAATACCAAGTCCTTTTTATTGAGACGTAGTTATAGGCAAGCTACAAAGGAAATAGAATAAACTATTGTCTGGTATAAGTGGCTTCTAAAACACACAAAGTAATTAATAGTTAATGTTTACACAGGTTGTTGTTTACTGAAATAATAGAAGCAACCGTGTCTTTGTTAAATATTATTTAAATAAACATAACTTTACTATTATAAATAAAAGACAAATAAATATCAGTAACAACTTGTTGTGAAAATATTCTAACAAAGTGGAACAATGCTTTTGAAGTAAACAGTGAAATTTTATTTTGTGTGAAAAATGTTGTTTTAAATACACGGTAAAAGTAAAGTTTGCATTTGTTATTTCAAATTAATAAATGTAATGAATATTTCCTGGACAAGGACGATTCCATTCAGGATGGAAAATATTATTGATATTTAGTAGGAATGTTTCCAAATTGCAAGTTTTCTACAATTTGATCAAGAGAGAAAATTTGAGTAAGAGGTCATTTGAAAAATATTACATAAAATGCATGTATTACATAAAATCCGTACGTATTCTCTATCATAATGTGCGTGTCATTGTCTTTCTTTCGGAAACCTACCCATTTGTGTTTTATAAAAATATTTCACTATCTCAACCCAGTGAGATAGCATTTGTTTATAATACAAGGAGGTTAGATAACTTTTAAATGTAACATAGCCAAAATATTTAACACTCCAAACCGTCCACAATGACAATCAGTGGTCACTGCAACACCATATTATCCCTAAAATATTGATTCTATAAAAGGGACCTCTCCAGTACTTATATACCGCCGATACCCATCTATAGTACTATATCTATATATATAGTACGTAGGGAAAATGCTTTGACTCCTCATAGGACCCTTAAAAGTCCTCACCACCTACCCTCTTATCAAAGCCTTTTGCTTCGCCCACTGATTGTGAAAAAGTAAGCGTTTCCAATCGGTATAATGATGAGTTAAGATGGAAAAAAACATTTCGATATCTCTCAGAAATTTTAATTAAAAAGGTGTGACTGCGAGGGTGACATTTCGTTCGATTATCGGTTCTGAAAACTGGTTTGAATTTTCCTTTTGAATGTACTTGCGTGTTCTATTATTTTTTTATATAACATTATAGTGAGGTTTTTGCCGTGTAGTGGTTTTAAATAATCTGTTAAAGAGCCAAAAACTTGAACTTCTATTAATGAGTAATTTTAAAAGTACGTAAAAGATCTCATTTTGGAACCTCATTTAGAGTCAATGACCTTTCAAAAGAGCCTAAAAGTTAAATTTGTAATTAAAACATTTTGATTTTGGACTACTCTCTAATTTTCTGGCATAGGTAAATAACTGTACCATTGTAATGCATTAATACATTAATTAAAGTCCTTTAGTGCGGTTCGCCGCACTCGGCATGCGCACCACCTATTACACGATTCCATTGTTTGTTTGCTTGGTTGGATTTTAAACTAGGTTTTACAATTTCAATATAACCGAGTACTGTACACTGGAATAGGTTAATAAATTATACAAATGAATCGGTGAGACGTGAAATTTTTGAGGAGAGGTGCTATGCAATATTTACGGTAAATATACATAACAACTTCCCAAAAATTCTGCAGAGTTAAGATCACTTAAGTACCAACGACGCTTTATCAAAGTTTATAAATCGCCAATTTGGTGATCAATGCTCGTGCCTTCTTTATATGGGAAGAGGCCTGTGCCCAGCAGACGGGACGGTGGGGACGTTCATTAAATAGGCTATCGGGCTGTATTATTATTACTATTATTATAAGATTACTTATAAAATGGTTCTATTTTATAAAAAAAAGCCTTTTTCTACGGCTGGCCGACATGTGTTCTATTGATATAAAGCAAAACCCCAAATCGCTGTTACAAAAACGAAAGTTTCGCATGAACAATATTACAGAATACAATGAACACTGAAATAGACATAACAACATAAATATCTATACGAAGCAGGCAATGCATAAACAAGAGTCGCTATTGTTACTTTAGTCATTTCCGTGCCGTCGTAAAGGGGCCCAACTCGAAATAAAATTTAAATAATGGACTCCAAATTATTTGTGCGGAACCTTTATTTATACAGATAATGTTGATAAATGTGAGAAGCGACGTTTAATTGATACGGTTTCGTTTATTTATTTGGTTTGTAAAGTACCTACTAATAATACTGTACAGTAAAGACCCTTTACGGAGTAAAAACCAATTCTCCCTTTGTAAACTTAAGTAAAAAATTATGTCGTTTCACTTAAAAAACTTTACATTTTCTAAATTTCAGGTAGCTAATTTAATACAAATTATTTTTTATTTAATTTGATATAAAAAACCTAGATAATATATTTTTTCAAGCCTACGTAAGATCCCACAGCTGGGCAAAGGCCTTCCCTTTCCTTCTTCAAACCTCTCAGTTTTTAGCTATTTCTGAATTAATTTTTATATGACATAACAAACCAAGTTAATAACTAGTAGTAAAAAATTGACAATTAATCCCCTCATTAACACAGATATATCATAATTGTGATTAGCGTTTATTTCAAAAGGTTGTTCACAAAGTTAAATGGCATTTACATGAAGTTCGGCAGTGTTTGGCCTCTTTGGCCTGCACCATGGGATTTCGATCCGCAAACATTTGTTTTGGGCTGGCCGCCCGTGCATTTATCATTTCATTTCTGTAAAAGGTATAAGCTATCAGAGTTCAAGTTATCTTTTTGGGATCCTGTTACATTTTGATTTAGATGAAAATGCTTTATCTTTTCATGGTTAGGCTGTTTTAATAAATTTTAAACTATATGCTGCATGTTTATAGTAATATTATAGAACGGGGATTAGAGCGCACATTCTTAAATTCCTTTAGGGCTTCACGTTTTGACCGTTTATTTTTAATGTGCAGTTGTTATGAGCTTCGAAACTTTGAGATTTAAAACCCCGTTGTGATAGAAAAAGGAGTGTTACAAGTTTGTCCCTATATATCTGTAGCATAGTAACTCAATAGACCGAAACTGATACGGTTTTTACTCTTTTTAAACCTCATATAATTGATATGGATCTTAGCATTTCATGAAGATGTTTTCAGCTGCTTATATACTAGTGTAAGAAAAAGGGGTTTAGTTTGTTTTATTTGTAGTCTAATTTCTGTAAAACCGCTGAATGTAATGTTAAATAAAAACCTATGATTTAAGCCTATATTTTATTATGCTTAAACCTACTTAGTGATATAGACATTCGAACTGCCAACCGCCTACCGTGTAACTCCGCTGTACTTCTGAATTATATAATACCGACTTCCAGCCGTGTTTTACATAAATATTTAAATTCTATTCCTTAACCTATCATTCCTGATCTTCAGTTTAAGAGAAATTGCCTCTGCTTTCCTCTTCCCGGTTTTTTCATCGCTAGATAATTTCATATGAGGAATAATATTGAATTTTTGACAGTTCTTAAATACAAAATAGGGCAGACGTGAATTCTATCCTATAATTTAATAATACCAGCCTCTGAACGTCCCACTGCAGGGCACAGGCCTCTTCTCATATAGAGAAGGCACCATTATCTATCGAATAACAAAAATCTAGTGTTGGAAAAAGCCCTAACTATATTTTTATTAGTTTGTAACTTTGTACTTCTCCAATCAACATTTTGTTCGTTTAAATAATCTTTCTTAATTCTTTCACTTGCTATTCTGTAATCATTCTACCGTTTATTTCTTAATACATAAATTATTATAACGATACAACTTGGCCTAAACAATTCCCACACATACCTTAAATAAAAAGTTTTCTCTAGCGGGCGAGCCTTACTTATGAATCTAAGATGTTTTTCGTGTAATTTTGATTTATGTTCCGTTGGCGTCGGTTTCTGAGCTCAGCGAATGACGACCCTTTTTACTCGTAACAAAAACACAAGATTATGACTGACGCTTCAAAGTTATAGCTTAAGTATACACAAAGGTTTGTTGACAATATGTTTTTGAAATTTAATTAACTGACTAAAATTCTGCCATTAAAAAGGATGCTGGAGAATTTGACATTTTGAAGAGCGCCTGTAAGTTTTTGAGAAATTTAGTCAGAAAATTGGGGAAGAGGTGATACTAAAACAGACAATTAAACAAATAAGTACTAAAATTTACGTATTACATGACGAAATAAATGGGAAGGCCAAAAAATGACTTTTTTTTAACTCTCATCATAACCAATTTATATGTTATACATTTAGTCAGCCCTGCGACTTAAGAGCAGTTTATAAACATATAGCTAGTTAGAAGACCTACAGGAAAATCGCATAAATACAAAACGTTTATAAATAAATATACTTAAGTAGGTAAACTACAGAACATTTACAGTTCGTGGTCTCATTAATATTTTCATGAAATGACACGTTTTCACATGCCTTGTAATGCCATCGCCGCATACTCTTCATGAATATTATATTTTTATTATCCCGAGCCAAATGAGCGTAGTAATTAAATTTCGAAGAAACAAGACACATTTACAAAAGTTTGTCAAGAAAAGAAATTGCTTTTGTTTTTTAAATACTTACTTTTATGGCATTTAAATTATTTTGCCGATAATAAACTTAAGTAATGATTTTTAATACGATTTTTATCGATAATTATATGCTTCTGTAGCCTGCCGATATCATTCCAAAGAATCCTACAAATAAATCAACCCTAATATGTTAATATTAACTGAAATTTTTGGCACAAAATGACAGACACTAAAGAATTTTAAAACTGAAAGTAACAGCCGCGCAAAATTATTTAAACTATCCCAAACATTACGTAGTAAATTGTAGTAGATTAACAGCTACTTCTGTACCGTTCAAATTTCGAACATTGTTACTATTTTTTACTCTTTTAACGAAGTAAATGGCCAACTAAAGAGTATAATAGCCAGTACGTTTAAATGTACGATGGAAAGTGTTTTAAATTCCTAAGCTTCGTTTCATTTTTTAAGAATAGGTATAGATAAAAAAGTATTCTTGAAAGAGGTTGGTTGTAACCGTGAGAAACACCGGACAGATGAATGTGATGCGCTATCGACTCGCGTATTTATAGAGGGAGGCTTTCGGGCACAGATCAGACGTTCACACGCTCCCCTCTACGCCTATCCCAGCATTCTTTATATTGTCGCCGCATTACTTTATACGTATAAACTTAAGCGAAGAATCAAAATAACAATCAGATGCGTCATGTCTTTAAACGGTTCAATTTCCCTCACAACGCTAATCAAAACTCATAATTATTGCGTGGAGTAGTGAATTTTACATGGAAAACTGTTGAATCATCTAGTTAAGTTATTACATAAAGACGTGTGAATGGGTGTATTGTTGTTAATTTAGTGTTTGGGATAAGTTGACGACTAAACCCCGGGGTGTTTGTTTTATCGCTTATGTAGGTATCCTATTCAAATATAGTTAATTTGTTGCTTCAGTAAATCCTTACACTGAATGTTGATTTTAACTTAATGGAATGCAAAACAGATTTCTTTTTTGTTATAAAAACTGAGAAGTGGCAGTACCAAACCAATAAGTAAATTACATTAGTGTTAATTGCACTAAACGTAGTTCAGCGTGAAGCTTGAGTCGAGATAAAACAAGCGAGTGTCAGTTCTGCGTGAATTTGTTTATCATTGCGTGGGGTGCGCGGCGGGGGGGGCGCTAGGGGCGCGCAGGGCGGCAGTCAGCGACGCGCCGCGCCCGGGCCGACCGCCCCTGCCGACACGGTCTTTACGTAACGATGGCCGAGCCCGAGAGCTGATGGCCGCGCTCGTGTGGTGGCTGGCGGCCACCTGCCTGCTCCGCGCCGCCACCGCCGGCAACCCCGACGCCAAGCGCCTCTACGACGACCTGCTCTCCAACTACAACAAACTCGTCCGGCCAGTCGTCAACACCACCGACGTGCTCCGAGTCTGCATCAAACTCAAACTCAGTCAGCTCATCGACGTCGTAAGTTCCTCGCTAGCTCTCCCGCCGACCGGACCCTCAGACATCATTACACTCGGCATTTGAATGCACGCCTTTGATAAACAGTCAGACCTGAGCTGACCTACATCGGAGACAGTCGAGGGTGCAGTGTGGACGCATACCATGCTTGCACTTGCGCGCCGCATTTGGAATTTAAATAGATGCGAATTGAATCAACGCCTCAGGCATGCGACCCAGTTTTACAAATAGTTAGTTCAGTTTTAAGTGGTGAAAGTATGATATATTGTAACGAGTGTTATTCACACCTTCTCCCAGATCGCTGCCAGGGCGCCCCTCAGTCTCCCCTTACGTATTTCAAATCAGATCTCATAAATCACTCGTACAAAAGGGATTGTATTTCTTTCGATATTTATTCAATCTGTTTTTTGTGCCCATAATCCTTATGAGTCTTTTGTTGAGGCAATTATTTACGGGTCATTGTTTCGGTAGAATGACGTGTGATATCATTATGTAAGCTTACGCGCAAAATTATTGCCTAATTAAGGAGGAAAGATAATCTTTTACAACCTTATTAAATGTTCGATCCCTCGGAAATATGGTGCGTAATATTTTCGAAGCATAAATAAGACCTTTTCGAAGGCTGAGGAGAAAAATACGTGTCTACTTCATAGCTTAGAATGTAGGATGATAACACATTGAAGTACATATTTGTCACGTCTTAAATCTCCTCGGGCATCAGGCACTAACCACTCTGAGACCAGTAATGAGTTTACAGATCGTTGTGCGCGCTATAGCCGTGTGTAAGTACCATTAAAGTCTTGAATGAATACCATCATAATAGCTCGTATATCTTCATACCTACCTATACATATACATATACATACTCCTTTGAGAATCCGTATACATCCATTTAGAAGGAAATGAGATAGGTACTTACACTTTATTGTATCAAACTGATATAAGTTACAAGGACACGTTTTTGTATATCCTAGAAAACAAAAGAGAATATACAATAATATTATTTCTTACCTACTTGTAATAGCTACTGATATAAAGAGACTTAAAGCTATGTAACTGACAGTAGAGTGGAGAAATTTGGGAAAGACAAATATCCAGCAATGGACCGCGATTAGTTGAGGTGATGATGATAACACTGATGATAAACCTAATTGCATATAAAAAAAAAACATCAGAAACTATGTCTTCCTTTTTGCAGTCGGTTTAAAAAGTTATGAAGCTAAAACGTTTGTTATAGCGTTAAGATTTTAAGGCTTGACGAGGCTACTTAAGCGATTATGGTCTTGTTAATTGCATAATTTAATCCTTTAATTGTTATGTTCGCGGTTACACGTGTACAAGAGGTTTATTTTCTGTCGCTTATCATGGATTCTTTACACTTGCCGAATTATCTTTCACTACGTTGCCACATCGATTCCATAGCTTCATATATATATATGAATAACTACATTCAGTGTCTACAATTATTTCTACACTCCATATAAATTTGAATAAATTAAAAAAAGTCGGGTAAGTTACACTTATTACTACAACTCAAGAATAGGAGAGTGGACCAAATATCACCTTCGAATTTTTGGATTCGTCTTCACACCGAATAACTCAATAACTAAAAAACTTGCGTAGATGAAACCGCAGATTAACGCTAGTCTTTAAAACAAAAAGGTATTATTTCCACATCTATACAAAATCTAGTTTTGTATCCCTTTAACCGTGAAGCAGAACGTCCAAATATTGTAACAGTTAGATTCTTATTTCTTTACATAAAACCTCTATTGTAGGCTTTCGCGTTGATCTCGCACCAGCTTACTAGAGCCTCACGCTCTGTTTAGGGAAATTGGATTTGTTCACTAAAAATATTCCGTACAACAATAGTGTCGACCCGATATACGGGGGGTTAAGAAACCCCTGTCCGACACTTGAAGGGGTTGTTAGGTATCCATAAATGATTACAAAAATGTGGAAAAAAATGGAAAACAAAAAATTATAACTTAATTTTTGTTTTTTCTCAAATCTTGAGAGAGAGCGTCGGCGCTGTCACAGATGCTACCTAATAACCAAACAAAAGACCCCAAAAATACCGATGAAATTAGTGTTGTAGTTTTTGTTTTAATCTCAAATTAAGGGAATTTCGGGGCAAAAAAATGGTATTTTCAAAATCCATTATTATAGTTTCTATCATCAATTTTCTTAACTTGATATTTTATTTGGGCATGTGATTGTGAACCATATATCACCGTTTCGGGTCGGACAGGGGTTTCTTAACACCCTGTATAGCGCTATCGATATCGATAGTCTGTCGTCAGGCCTTAAAACGTCATTCGCAAATAGGTATACCCGGGGCGAGGCGGTAATGTCACTATTTTCTATATAGCCCCCGATATGCAAAGTTATCGTAAGGGTTCACTCTACGTTAAGTGATAAGAGACTTTTATTAACATTTTGTTTTGTCATATAAATGGATGTGTTTTAGCGGTTTGGGTAGTTTGGTAAATGTGTGATCTTGTGTGTGCTTATTGCCGGTAAGCGCAATGCTAAAAAGAAAGTTCACTGGTAGATAATTAAAAAAAAACAATATAAGTTTGATTTGCTTTAAATGTCTTACTTAGTACGTATGAATTTAAATGTTTCTTTAAGTTCAAGAAACCCTTACAAGTTCCATTTGTAAGTCAAATTGATACACAATTTTGCTGATCCTTTTTATTTTACTAAAAAGAGACAAAATATAGTTCTCAGCTTTTCTAGTTCAAATAGTTTTGTATTCAAACTGGTAAGAGGTTTAAAAACTTGTTATTTCCATCGTGTCTCCAATATGTAGTGAAATGAGACAGTTGGACTAGTCTCGTGAGCGAAACAAATGAATAACTATTAGATCTTGACAATGAAAGGTTTGGGGACGTGACTTTAATATTTGTTATTCTGTAAATGGTAGGTACATTGTTTTAGGCAAACATTAGAAAGCTTTTTAGTTCTGCCTAAACTAGTCTATGTACCGTGGTTGCGTTTAGACATTCAATTAGCACAGTTGCCGACACTGAAACTAGATACTAAAAAGTAAATATTGCGGCGTATTTTTTTGTTATGTTGAAGTATTCTTGATATCGTTTGATACAAGACTACATGAAAAAATGTTTGTATGGTACTTTTTTAGACACACAAAATTATAGTATCTACCGATGATTCAAAATATAAATCAGCAATCAAAAAGGTTATCATAGCTAGTTAGCCGTAGCAGTGACATAGGCTTCTTCGCAGTAGCTCTGCAAAAACCGGCCTTTGTTGATGTTTTTAATACAAGTTAACTTCCAACATCACAAGAGCAACATCTATTAAGAGAACAACAAGACCAGCACACGCATCGTTAACCTATTTCGAGTAAAACCTTGCAGGAGCGGGCTGGACCGCAATTACTATACCCAACTAGTTAACCGAATTGCGCCGATACGCAGCCTGCGGTTTGCTGCCAACTCAAACTATTACACACGACAGATACACTTTATAGTGGTCATAATCTTTAATTATTTTGTCTTTGAAACACGCGCATAGGACACTAAGAAAAATAATGTAAAATCTTGTAAACCTTGATACTCTAAGTCGATGTAAGTTATGATTAAGATCAAATTACCTATCCCTCAAAATCATTGTGAATTGTTTCGTTCAATCTTTGAAACAATTTGGTTAAAAAACTTTTCATAAAACTTTTCCGAAAATAGAGATGAACAAACAGAAAAGTCTTTTAAAATCAATTAGAATTGAAAATTAGTTTAGCACTTCGCAAAGCAAACTGACTTTCAACGAACTCAGTGTAAATATTTAACGATTCCTAATAGCCTTGACTTTTGTCAGTCCAAATAAAGACAGTTTTAGACTCTAATTGGGAAAATAAAAGGCGACGATCAAAAGTTCTGGCAACTACATCGATACTTAAGGAGAAAAGTGCTGGCACACAATACTGGACCTGCCAACTGGATTGTCGATTAGTCACGAAACTAGAGTCTGCACTTATTTATTGTCAAGAATATTATAAAGAAACTCCAAAATATTACGGGTTTTTTTGTGTACTGCTGCATGGTCCCACCTTCAAGCTTTTCTTTTGACGCAAGGTATATACATGATTTATTCCTTCGTGTGTTAGTCACCATTTTAGAAATTTTATATGCACTGATTTTATTTTTGCAAGTAAGTGCATAAGTAGTGATAAATTAATAACTATATACAAAAAAAAAATACAACTTAAACCAAACAGCTCAAACTGCAATTTCTCAATCCATAAATAGTGCAAAAGACTGATTCCTATTAAACTAACCCCACTTAAATTAGTTACCAAAGCTAAAATCTGCCACAAACATACCATTGAACAAACAACGTCGGTTGCAAGTGACAAGTGGTGGGCTCGTTACCGGCACGAAGCGCAGATCTTAAGGTGTCATTAAGATATTTCCTCCTCTCTCGACCAAAGGGAAGAAGGATGGGATGACGGGATAATGCTATTCTTTTGTCATAAAAGAATACCATTATCCCGGTACGAGACAGACAGACTCTTTGTTAACTTAGAGAGTATTTATTTACTAAACTTTCGTTGAGTCAATATCTATGATAATTTGGATGTGTGCTTTTTACAATGTTTCCATCAAGTTGCATTGAACTATTCTGATTGATAGTGATAAGTGGGCTTTAGTTATGTCTCAGCGCCATGTTTTTAGGATTTTGGAAAGAAGTAACGATATACTTTTTTTTAGAAAGCGTAGTGCTTTTAATTTTACTTTGCTTTGCAAGTTTGCAAAGCAAAGTAAAAGTTAATGGAAAAGTAACTATAACAATTTAATAATAATACTAGCCTATAAACGTCCCACTACTAGGCACAGGCCTTTTCCCATATACAGGCATGAGCATTGATCACCACGAGCGCTCATTTGCGGATTATCGATTTAGAATCCCAAATTTTTGAATTCCGGATTACTCACGATGTTTTCCTTCACCGTTTGTCAGATATGTCTTAAAAATAAATATGAAAAATTAAATAAGAAAGAAATACAAGAAAGTTAATACTGTTTGAGTGATTTGATAATCCAATAGAGGTAAAACTATTGTATTCCCTATGGTATAAAGGCACACATTACTCCATGACGGCATTACATTAGTAGGAAGTCTATTAGTTATTTAAGCTCACCGTCACACTGTAAAAGATTCAGTAGGTAATACATAACGTAAATAAAATAGTAAACTCATTCAATATTCAGGGAGATTTTTTATTGCGCAGCTAACCAACTGTAGAGTAGGTCATCATAGTTTTACACAAATGGTTACAGCTCATGAATATTTTGGAATGATACCAGCCCAGTTGAGCCCGGCCAAGTGATGTTTCCACAAGCCTAACGCTGATCAAATCACTCAACGGAACGAAATAAACTAGTCACTGTGGTCAAAAGTCACGTGGACCAATGGAAGGACTTGGGGGAGGCCTTTGCCCAGCAGTGGGGCATTATAGGCTAGAAAAAAAGTCACGTGACTCATTAAAATTAAATATTATTTTCACACATCTCATGTCATTTAAGAGATTTCAATTACCGGTGACGCTTGTAGAAATGTCACTTAGCAACAGACACTGAGGTGGCCGAGATGCAAATTCAGCATTCAAATGTTTTGGGAATCCGAATGTCCCACAGACTCAGACAACATAACGGATTCGGCTGTAGTTTAAGTTGGTATAATATAGAGGGGTGCAACTTTCCCGGGCGAGTCGGACAAACTTGGTTACGACCTTACGTTACAATGTGGGATGTGGCACTATCACTGCCACTAAACTTTTTGCTTATGTAGACTACTAGTTCAGACACATTCAAATTATATAAAAATATTTGTAGTACGGCTTGTAAGATCATGAAGTAATCAATTAACAAAAACACACGTATTTACAGTTTCTTACATCGTGTGGTAATAAGTCAAAATAAACAAACGTATTTAAAATACTAAAAACCTTTTTTTTTGTTTTGTCACCCTGCTGGCAAAGGCATCATATAATTCTTGCTTTAAACCTAATTCCACGGCGTACAAGAAAAGCAGACTATTTTGTCTACTAACCCACTTATGTACCACGTTTTTTCTTGCAAATAAATGGTGACTATAAAATCTGAGATCCTAAATAAGAACAGTATAAGACACGCCAGCAGATAGGTTTCACTGCAGGATACGCATTAATTCCCGCGACTTATCCCCGCTAATAGATCGATCTCCGCCCATCTTACGGACCCCTTACAGCGCCGCTTTAATTATATATCCTCTAGAAACACGAGCGGAACCCGATTTCCGTAATATATCACGGCCGTTTCTGGTAAAGAGGTAGACAGATAATGTTATCGATTTTAATAGAAGGTTTTAGTTTGAAGGGTTTTTTTGGGAAAGTTATTAATCTATTTTGGAATATTTTTTTTTAATCAGCCGAAAAAGTTACGGTAGACCTCAGAGGCGACCATATAAGGTTCATTGAAGGTGGTTCTTTTTTACATTTATGTTTATCAATTATTCACATGGATTTTATACACCAACAATCCTACAAATTGCCTCGGAAAGCCAGGATTTTAGTATGTGTGGATGATGGATAGATGATAGAGTAGGTAGGTATATAATACATTCATACTGTGGTATCTAAAACTTTTCAAAGGAGGATTTTATACCTTAATAATAAAATAATAATATTCGCCGTTTCTTAAACGTACTTTTTGTCGACTTCATAATTCCCATACACGGCACTTCCGTATTTTGACTTCAATCCTCTTCGGCAAGAAATCGAACCCCCATCGGGTCTGTAGGCTCTTACCTCTCGCCTTGCTGGCAACGAAAGGGGATTGGGTCCTTAATCCATCGCACGGATTAGGAGAGCCTATTGCCATTTATTTGCTGTAGGTAAGCGTTAGGCTCTTACTGAAAATTTCCTACCAATTATACTGAGAAGCTCAAGAACGAATAGTAGATGAATTTTTGATATATTTTTTTGCAAGGATTTAAACTTGTTTTTCTTCTGTTTGAATATTTAAAGATTTATTTAGGTATAGTTGGATTCAAAGTTAATGGCGGCTCTGAAGTAAGCTACACGCTGCGCAGTACCTCGCCCCGCACCCCCGCTGGCGCATAAGTTTGTTACTGCGCAGCGACTCGCCTCGTGTTCATAGCCGCCATTAAGTTTGCATCGTACTAAAAACTAATTAAGTTTATATTGACCTATAATTTCCAAAAATAAATGGTATTATATATATATATAACTAATATAATAATAAATGGTAATAAAACATTATTTTTCCAAAAAGCTTTTATTAGCATGTAGAAGCTAAGATATTATAATTTATGTTTGAGCGAAATTCTCAGAATCCGTTTGAGCGTAATATTTACTTGAATATTATTATAACTGCTTACAAAGTGGAACAGATACGTGATAATGGAATACTTGTTAAACTATTTATTAGCAAAATTGAACCTTAATTCTTAAGCTTTAGGTTAATAAATACAGTTAGAATTAGAAATCTAAAGTACATTTTTCTTGGGAATTATTAGGTACAAAAAAAATGTACACTTATTTCTTCTTGTCTTGCCAAAAATACCTGTGCCACAAAACCGTTGTTAATATAGGTTTCTTTACATGAATTCTTATATCAGCAAGTATAAGATAGCCGGATAAACACAATGAAACTTAGTCCGTCGTTATCCTGAAGCCAGTTCGGACGCTGACCTACTTAGCTTCTACACAAGTTAGGTACCTATTTGGAAAAATAGTCCGACTTAAAATTAGAGGAGGATTTGTGGTGTATTTTACAGATTGGGTAACGACTAATAGTGTCTGTATCAACATGTCTTAGTACCTACTTCATTTGTTTCACATTCGCTAATCCATTAAAGTTTTATGATGAAACTCTTTGACAATAGGTACTCTGTAAAAGTTCTTAACCTTAAAAAAGGTAACAAACTACAATACTCTTAAAAATTTGAAACGATTTTCTAAATGGATCTGTTTCATTCGACCGCGTAAAAGCAATATCAAAACTCGTGATTCAATCGGACATAGTTTTACAAAACATACATAGGCGCCATATTTTATCTATTACTCGTAACATAATAATCTAACCGTTATGGGTTAGTAAATATGGAACACAAACACCCCGAAATTGGTATCGGAGCCAAAATATTTTTATTGTAACGAAATGATAAATACATACAAAATATTTGCTTTGTGCGAGAGTATTGGGAACCGGCTTACTGTGAATTTTATTGTTTTTATCAAACAACGGAGCTCGCAATCGATTTCATCGTAAATATTTACATGAATTGGTTTTTATTTCGTCGTATTGATACTTTTCGCTACGTTTGATTGAAAAGCGATTTTTAGGAATACTGCCCTTTGACCAGTGAGGCTATGTAGAACGAGATTTCAATATCGATGCAGCCTTGTGTTTACAGTACCTGTACCATGGACTTTGAAACAGTACATTTGCCGTTGTTGAAGCGAGATAGCCAGTAACACTACGCGTAGCAGCGTCTCGCTTCCACACGACAACAGTCCTGCAACAGTTTTTGGTACCCACATTGTCGTTCTGTTTATGTATAAACATCCATACCTGATGAAGCAAATGATATACTAAAATGAAAAATACGAATTGACTTCTTTTCAGAAGTAAATCTTTTAACAGAAAATGAGTACAGTTGAAATGGTTTTTTTCGATCCACTGTTTCTGTATTAGACACCTCTCGGTTACTTTATACTTTATAAATAGTTTTCTAGTAAAGAGATGCCATATTAATATTACCTATCCAAATAGGCTTAATATGCATCCCATCAATCCATAACTGATGAGCTATTGTCGCTCATAATAACGAATTCCATAAAATATTTACAAGTGGCCTATCAAATTGTAATCGCGGCCAGTGTGGTAGACCAGGGTTCGAATCATTTGAAGCGTTTGCATACGTAGGTACTCTTTAATCTATATATAACAGACTGAAAACCTAACGAAAATCAACCTTACTACCCTGTAATAAAGACTATCCGTGAGTATTGCCATTGATGTGTTTTATAACCTTTTTTAGGATATGTATCTGATATACCTACAGATCTCTTCACAAAGTAAAAAGGAATAAGGCTTTAACAATACGTTGGCGGTATTTCTGTTATTGTTTTACTAGAATCTGCGGTCGACTCCATTCGCATCGATGACGACTATGCAGACAAAAAATAGACGTCCTTTTCGGGGATCCAGTTTAATCCGTAACGAATGTCATGAAAGTCGTCCGTGAGGCTTAGCTGTGAGAGCAAAATAAATAAAGACACTTTTTGCAGTTAGGATGTTTCTGATTTGTTAATGATCAACACAAGAATTAGTTAGTCAACTGTCGCACATTAAGTCGCCTTTGGTCAACCTATCAAAGTGGCGATCAGTAGACATGACAATAGATTAAATTAATCAGCCTTCAGAACCGATTTGAACACTAACACAGACACTTTCTAGTCTAGTGGAATAACTTTTTTGTTTTACGATTATTCTTTTGAAGGCATAATCATTATTGTTTCCTTCCATAAAGTCAGTTTCACAACAGCGGGGTCGCAGCTCCAACCTTACATGTCCGCGCAACGTCAACTCACGTCCGCACCTAATGGGCCTGTGTATCCTTCCTTTGATGACCGGACCCGTCATTATAATATAAATAAGATAAATTTATTATGTTTGTCGGTTTAAAGTGATGGCTTAGAAATCCTTCTTATGTGGTTTTGGTTTTTCACGTAAATTTAAGAATATCTTTGTAAAACGTTTTGTCTTTGAATGCTTTGAATTTAAGTTTACAAAATCAAACCTAGGTATATCGTTTTTTTTTATATAGCCTACATCAAATCCCACTGCTGGGCAAAGGCCTCCCCCTCAGTCCTCCAAACCTGTCTGTTGTTTGCGATTTCTGGCCACGTGCGTCCTGCATAATAATAATCGAATAATATGGTGTACAAAAAAATTGACATCAGGGTAAAAATATCAAGAGGTAACATTTACAAACTGCAGTACTCAAACAAACCTTTATTTATTGAAATACTAAGTTCTATTGTAAAATCAAAACGTAACGTTTAAATTCCAACGGTTACAGGTCAAAGCGTAAGCGGTGATATCACTAAAATCCCTAAACAATGGCACAAAGCCGGGTAAGCGACGTTCCCACACATCACGTGACCGACGTGACGTCACACCTACACCTAAATATGGGCATACATGAATAGAAACATACCTTACTATGGCCCATGAAATATGAAGGAGGTTACTACGCTGATAAATCTTGATTGAGTAACTTACTGGTCACTAATAACTACAAATTAAATTGTATTTTTCCGCAAATGAAACATAAAGTTGTCCAAGGAGTATCGTTAAACCTAACCACATATTAACCGACAAAAAAACCGTTTAAAAATAAAATAGGCACTAAACATAAATCAGAGGTGTTGAAAATGGAACGGCTGAGTGGGCTGGCCATTTGAATGAATTCTAAATAAATAAATAAATGTTGCCACTGTTATGAAATACACGGACGAGTACTTTTGAACTTGGCATTGGATGGGTTTCAACTCTTTTTAAACCCTTTTAATTTATTCAAGGAGAATTTGACCTACTTTTTAACATTCAGGTTTAGGCGGTATTGTTTATACCGTATTTTTCGTACCAAATAATTCTTTCTGAATAATAAATAGTCCACAGGGTAAGCCTTTCTTTGTAACTTTCCGTTCTTCTAGATAATAAAGTTTATTATTTTTTTATTTTAAATTTTTGACCTAATTTGTTTTTTTTACCTAAATGTTTAATAAGCTTTCGTTAAGATAAACAATGTTATTTTAAGTATGGATCACATAGCGATTTGAAACCTGTATTTTGATTCACACAGCAATATGTTTCTTTATCAGTTTTCTATACATAATCGCAAAGAAAATAAGACTGAACGTCTACGTATTTTAACCATATTTAAGTACTAGCAAATCTAGAAATAAATTCACAATATGATGCCAAAGTACCACTTTAGTCCACATTTCTTTGCGAGTGTATCTTTTACCGTCTTTTTCTTACAATAGTCTTTTGACGTGAAAGAAAACTTGTTCTTTTGTAAGCACTTTATCGTGTCTCTATTTATTTGAGTCTGAAAAGTCTTGAATGTTTGCTTGCTTGAGCTAGCAGAAATATTATTAATAAGCTGACAACATAGAACTGCAAAAACAACAAAGAGAAATGAGTGGAAAAAAATCTGTTTTATTATTATTAGACAGTTTTTTGTATACAAAATATATATAATTATATACCTACCACGCAAACTATTATCAGTGTACCAGCGGTCAGTCAGACACAACATCTCACTACATTTAAAACTACTTTTTGCATTGAAAGTTACGCAAGACTTAGAAACTGCGGTGCACAGCTTGTTATTCATAAAAGTCAGTATTGAATAAAACTACTTTTTACGGATTTTTTCGCGGTTTTAATTTTAGATTTAGGTCCCGACGTTTCGACACCTTTGCAGGTATCATGGTCACGGGCAGACTGAGATGGCGTTCCTAAAAACCTAACCTAACCTAAATCTAAAATTAAAACCGCGAAAAAGTCCGTAAAAAGTAGTTTTATTCAATGTCTAACATTCGCGTAAACCTAAGAAACCAATAAAAGTCAGTATGTTATTCATATACAAGAGAATTAAAGCTACTTAGTACTAAACATTTTACTACTACGTCCGAATATATCCGGTTGCTGAATTGCAGATTTATTGCGTTATGACGATAGTGAGTAGACCAGTTTGAGCACTTAAAGCATCTTACGAGCGATAAAATGTCCTGCAAAGCTAGCTAATGTCCGTTGACTAAAGAGATTAGCTGCGACGACACATAATACCAGTATACATGTACTGTAAAAGCATTTTATATGTCCAGTATGCATAAAACATTTTTGAAACATCGCACAAATATTTTATAGTTCCGATCAAAAGGGTTCGTAAAAGCCTTTCTAGGAACTCGTATGTCAAGCACAGCACTCTATTTTTATTGTTTTAGGTTCAGAATAAATGCAGTCCCCTCGTTCAATATTCCTTAAGTATACATAGATATAGGTATGAGGTATGAGGCGTAAAGTACTTAGTTTATGCGATGAGTATTATCGATTTGCGGGGTAAGGCGTTTTGGATGGTCGCGCAATGTCGCGAGATTGCCTTATGCGCATATCGCATAATCGCGAGGGGATTGTTCCGTCGCCGCTTCGCCTAACCGTGAAAATACGAATCGCGCGTTTTCGAGCGGCATTCTGTTTCATCATTCGGAAGTTGAATATTGAATATGTAACGAGGGAATGTGGGTTTTAATACGTTCTTCAGCACTCGTGTTTTCTTTTTTGTTTTGTGGCAGTCTTCGTTGAAAGTCGGTCAAGTGGTGGATTGTCTCGGCAGGTTTAAGGTTTCGTTATTTCGGGTGTACGAAGCCCTTCACAAGTGGCGACCGCCGCAACGTGTACAATCTGATTCTTTATGAAATTGCTGACTAACAAAGATTTTTATCTTTATAAGTAGATCTTTTTTTAGGAAGCAAGAATAGCACGTGTTATTTTATATTTTAATTAACAACAAAATTTTATGAAATAATAATGTGTATATAAGTGCTTTATTCCCAAAATAAACATTACCTAACAACTGAGTCAGGTAATGTGGTATAGTAATAGTAAATGTAGGTACACTCATGCAAAATCATTAATTCGGTGCAACAATAAGAATTTTACTGTAAAAAATTGCCAAATTATTCGAACTACTTATCGAACAATAAACTGTGTTTAGTTAAATATTAAACCTATCTCTTAAGAGCACTTAATATACAATGACACAGGAATTTTTTTATCCCTCAATTATTATAAGTATTCATTTTTAACTCAATTTTCTGTTTCTATGAGTTTTCCCATTTTCATTTAATGATTGAAGCTCCTAAAATGTATAAACGTTTTCTTATTATAAATCTCTAAATGACTTTCCTAAGGTCCTTTTCTTCTTAATTTACATAATTTAAATACTTGTCAATTTAACAACTTTCAATTATCATAAATTTCCTTCTGTAATTTTGAAGACAAAATACATTTTTTTCTCATCTGGCTTTGTCTCAAAATGTGAAATCAGTCTCATATAATTAAAATTTTACATTTACCCAGTAATATACGTCCCAAAAACTCTCTTTTTATTTATTGATTATGTTTTTGAAGTATGTTAGTTTCATGAAAATAAAATCTCGGTTTAAACGAAGGAATTTTTTTTTTTAGCATGGCGTTCCTTGTTTCATACATCGAAGACTCTAGTACACCGTAGCTAATTGTTCTATTACTTGTTACATACACACTATCTCCTAGAAATATTCGACAAAAAAGTAAATCCTAGAAACTCTACCAAACACGAAATTCCTTTGATCACGGTTAAGGAAAACGAGCAAGCAAATATTTTGCGCGGTGCCCAATTAATTGCGGCACACGAGCCTATGTGCGAGTCCCCGAGTGTGTCATAACAAAGGAAATTAACTCGTCGACGACTTACCCACTCGCTCGCTTGTCGTTACCGTTTTGTTTATTATTTCCCAGGTAAACACGCCTATCGGACACATTAAACACGCTTATCAGCGCCGAAAGTAATGTACAAAATATTAGAGCAACTCCCAGCGACGTTTTATCAAAGTTTATGCAGATTACTGTCGCCGAAACTCAACTGAAACTAGGTTAAGTGGATGGGGAGTTTGTAATTGAAAGCAAGGATGTCAGCGCAATAATTATGTCAGATGTAGGGAGTTTATTAAAACGGGGGCATTGCATGTATTGTGTCCAACCGCGGCCATTTTTAATTTCCGTCTTCGAACGCTGAGAGGAAGCCAGCTGAGTTTGTACAGGAAAAACAAGTTATTTACATTCCTATATTTTCATTTCATTTCTTTATTTTCAGAGCTACGAACGTTTAATCTGAAATAATGTTTTTGTAAGCTTTGTAATGTTTGTTACGGGGAAACCGGCGGAAATTTTAAATAACACTCGAGATGTTATAATTGGAGACTGTAACAATGACTTAAAAATATGCTATGGCTTGCTTTTAGATGACTTATTTTTTATGAGAAATAAAGTTGTGTGTGTGTTGTACTCCCCTACAAGAACAAGAACAGAACAAGAACTTGGAAATAAACAGCATTTATTTTATAGAAGTAATAAATCTAAATGAAAATTGTTGACGTATAAAACTGTTTTGTAACAATGCACAAAGCTAACGACCTAAAATTCCTTTGCAACGAAAAAACAATTGAAAAGAATAACTTATTCTTTGTGTAATAAATGGTCCAGAAAAAGTCGGCCACATTGCTCAACTAAAAGCAGCTTTCCTTGGGCTTAATTGAGGGCAGTGTAATTTATTTTCCTGCGGAATATTGTCTCTGTGTACCGGCTAGTGTTGTGCACACAAATACATTGTTATCCGCACCTATGTAGCTTAAGAGCTGTCGTATGAAAGAAATCTAATATCCCCAGGGAGCGAGGATAGCGGTGGAAAATAAAATATTCACAGATAAAGATTTCCTTCAGATAAAAGAGCCTTAAAATATTGTTTGTGAAAGGTAGGATGTATTGTGATGGACTCGTACTCCACTTGAATGAATTTGTAGCGATAAAAGTATATTGGATGAACACTTTTAGTGCCGTTTCGTTTATTTTTTACACTTGCTTTGGTCTGCAATTTGATGTTTATTAGGCGGAATTTATAGACTAGGATTTGGGATACTAAATTGAATTAAGATAATCTTTGCACATAAAGTGAAATTTTTAATTATTTGCATTTGAAGTTAAATAGATAACTAAACACACCGCATATAGAAATTTGAGCCCGAGATATGAATTATTTTGTCTAGCTATTTATAAATGAAGTAGATAACTAGTTTTAATCTTCAATATAGATAGGTTAATCGAATAAAATGTCTAAAAATATCAGACAACACAAATGCTGTTATAACTTAAAGACAAACGCAAGGCTTCTTCGAACAAGATGTATTTTATTTTATTTGTAACAAAGTAAAAAGGTTTTATTAATGAATACATAAGAATTCAGTAAGCTAGTTCTGCTATTAATCTCTTGTGACATTTATTTCGGTGTACACGATTGTACACTATAACAAATGTCGCGCTCTTTCAGCCGTATTTTCAGGCAGAAACGTGGAAATTATAATGTGCTTTAAATGGCTCAGTTATGTAGAAGTTGGATGCAGCCATTTTGCAATATGATTCCGAGTAAAAACACAAAAATACTATTTTATAACAGAGTACATAATTAATTTAATTTTGAAAAAGTCAGCCAGATTTTTAATCAATAATGTTGGTTTATTTATTTCAATTACAGGTTATTTAAAAAAATATAAGTACTACGCATCGACCTAATTCTCGTTCTTTTAACCGCACTTCTAGGTCTTTTATACTTTCAGCTTTTTTTAACGAAGAGTTTGTTTTAGGTCCTCTTCATATTCTTTTATAAAGTACATTATCTACTTCTTAATATCTATTGATAACCGAAAATTAGAATCGACTAATATGTCGCGTCACTTTTACCGGAAAAACTGTCAACACTAGAGAGCATTGTATAATGGCGGCGCGTGCGATTCTTGTTGTAGTAGTTTCTTGCATTATATAAATTAATAATAATCATTATGGCATCGCTGGCCTTCCAAAGTATTGTAATTGTAACGTTAAATCCATGTTAATGATAATATATTGTAAAGTTTAAAGCATCAGTGGTTTTTCCTTTTAAAACTATATACAATCATGTTCAATATAAGGCTTACTTTCAACATTGTAGCAATGTTTAACGCTGTTCGTGTATTAAAGGTAACTTAGGAAGTTGCCTCGTTTTTGTACCGAGAGAGATGCAGGCTGTTTATAATAGCCTCAGAGTTAAAACTTGTTTACAAAGCGCTAAGTACTAAGTAGTAGTTAGCTTAGTTAGTTCTCACTACAATCGCATTTGTAGTTTACTTTAGTTCATGTTACATAGGTTCATCAAGCTTTGTTCTACTACGAATCATGTTACAAACGCTGAACTCTACTCTCTCTTTGTTTGAGATAGATAGATACCTAACAAAATAGATATCTATTTCATTATACACTTTAGAATTGTTGTTTTATTTCTAGTAAAATATTTATCAACTGCCTCGTTAGCCTAGTGGTGCTAAGCACGACTGCTACGCTAGAGGTCTTGGGTTCGATTCCCGAGTCGACCAAGGTGTTATTGGGTTTTTATATGAAATTCTCAGTAGCAGGTCGGAGTTTGAATTTGTGCCCGGTAAGTGGCAATAGTCTCGCCCCCTATTACATGGGACCTAAACATATCGGCGAACTGTGGGTGTACATAGGTACACCTCTGCCTACCCCTTCGGGGATACAGGCGTGATGATATGTTATGTTATGTAAAATGTTTATTATTAATTAAGAAAAATCACATCTATTTTTATATTTCATCGTACATATTCGTAACAAAAATTGGTTCACAAAAAAAAGCAAACCAATATTTTCTTTAACCTTTCAATGTCATTCACAATCACCACAGGTGCATAAAAACTCCGACGTTTGACAAACTGTATAATCTGACTGAAACAAATGTCGCTCGGGATAACCAGTAAGTCTCCGAAATCGGGTCCCCTCGCAAATATTATGATGGATTTCGTCCTTCAACTGTCTGTATAAGACGCCCAACATAAATCCAATGTGACACCCCTGACAATTTTCCCACAGAGAAATATTTACAACCTCCTTGCCCTGAAAGGATATCGAATCTCAAAGGTTTTAAACTTTAAGGTTGTAAACTAGAAGGTGAAGTTTAATGATACAAATTCAGATTTGACCTGTTTAGCTTAAAACTTTTGGAACATTTGTAGGCTGGAAAGTTGGCAATACAAACTTTAAAATTATACACGAAAATATTTTGTCTTGGTCCAAGTTATCATTCAGACTGGTATTATATCGCATTAATTTAAAAATAACATTATTACAATTAAAAATTAAAGTTAAGATATTTACAATAATAAAAAAACTCTTAATAAGAAAAAATATAAACTAAAATAAAGCATAACTGGTATTATTTTCTTTGTCTTAGAATGAGAAAGATATGTAAATCGACATCTTTTATACATCAATTTGAAACAGACAAATTGGTTGCGGGATTCGATATAACGTATTTGAGAATTCAGCGTAACTCGATATGTTTGAAATCTGATATAATCTATTATGTCATCTAGAGTCTGTGTGCGTATCTATTCCCTGAAGGTAAGACGCAGATTTCGTCGGAGACGGTAATTATTCCATGTACTACCGCCTGTAACCCACTCAATACTGGTTCACTGATATCGTACTGAGAAACATTTGAATAGAGTGATGAGAAAATAAAGATTTATTCTGTCAAATAAAATATTGCCATTTTGAGAAATAGTAAGCCATTTTGATCAAAGCTATAGATTTTTAGAGTTCCGTACCATAAGCGTAAACGGAACCCTATTACTAAGATTTCGATGTCTGACCGTCTGTCTGTCACCAGGCTGTATCTTAAGAACCGCGATGGCTAGACTTTTGAAATTTTCACAAACTATCTATATTTGTTGCCGCTATAGCAACAAACACTAAAAATAAAATAAATATTTAAGGGGACTCTCATACAACGGTGGTACGGAACCTATAGTGCGCGAGTCGCACTTGGCCCTTTTTTTATTAAATGTTGTTATCATTTCACCAACCAACAACACATCAACGTTCTGTAACCTTAACAATATACTTAAGTAAAAAGCCTCCATTGTTCAATACTTTGCTCGTTTACCTCAACACCCACACGACTTCTCAAACGTTAGCCTTACCAAACAACGTCGATCACACGAAGTAATTATGTGGCTACCGTTTAAGCAGCTATTACCATGTATACAGCCTTCATGTCGATTCATCAGGAACAAGGCTTACCTACATCCTTCGAAATTTCTTCGGCAAACTTCAATTAATCAATGGATCATTTATGATGTATGATGTGTCAAACAATATATCAAAGTTTTAGGGTTAAAGCTGGGAGATGATCGATGTGCAGAGAAATTTGCACCCAATGCACTTGGAAATTAAGTTAATTTTAGGATGAAACATATTTCGAGATTTACATTATTTTTCTCCTTGATGCTTGCTGACTAATCGACGAATATTCGACTTGCGTTATATTCTCATACGTGTTGTATTAAGGCAAGGAGAGAGCTTGTACCTCGAGTAATGAACAGGTTAACAAACTCAGTTTGACATTTTACATCGCTCATTCTTGGAAAACCGAACACTCTTTCTCAGAAACATTAGGCAAAGTATTTACAAAAGCAAATACATTGTTTCAAGTTTACAAAACTCCGTATAAAATATTTTGCCGCAACTCTTGTATATTTCGAGATAAAACTCTTAAATAACGAAGTCAAAGCAAACACAAAACTGCACTAAATTATTTCTACTTTCTTTAACTTGCTAGTAAAAAAGTACTGCGGAAAATTGAAACTTACCCAGTGAGGACAAGTTGGAAAAACTTTCAAACGACCGAGAAAGAAAACGTACATTCGAATAAAACCTAATTTAAGTTACAAAAAAAAGTCGCGAGCGTAAAAAGTTTGTAATATTTGGCGTTTTTGTATTGAGTGCCAGATGTTTTTTGTTCAGCTTCTTATATTTTCGCAGTGGAACGGGATTTCTTCGATTCCATTTCTGTAGCAACTAAACTATGCTTATTTCACACAACAAACGACACAGTACTTGTACGATCGTATTTTGTTTGTACGAAAAAGTAAGCTCTTGTTGTTAAGAAAACATTGATCTTTAGGAATTTTTAATACTTTGCTAAATGGTATATTTTTTTTCTTTATTTTAATAGACTTATAGTTCGCCTACATAACTTGTTTTTATTTTTAAACTATCGCGCTGCATGTTTATTTTTTCCAGTAATATAATTCAAGAGAATTAACACTTATTTTACAAATATCAACTAAAAAATAACTTACAACCATAAGTACTCTTTTCAATCTACAACTATCATCCTTTCTTCTTTATCCAACTGTAGTAATACTCGAAATACTTCAGCTCTGAAACTGTATAACATCTTAAGCTACCAGTTATAATGGCGGTAGTTAATACAGTTCCTTCAGCGCCGCCACTCAACTGTCAGCCGCGTTCATTATGATTCATAACACACTGCGATTGTAAAACGAGATGTTTGTTTACATTATGTTACATAAGATATGGGTATAGTGTCTGTTAGATGTTTGTGAGGTTATATATGCTGTAATATTAACTTTAAAGTCTCCTATAAAGGAAGTATCTTTATGTTATAGAACACATGTTGCTGTTAAGTGTATCTTAATGTGTAAATGAGTCTCTAAACTTATTAGATTTATTTTATTTTATCAGTAGCCTGTAATGTCCCACTGCCGGGCAAAGGCCTCCCCACTCTCCCTCCATTTATCTCTATTATAAGAATATTGATACAAAATTATTAAAAGACAACCTTAGTATTGAATACTTTAAAAATAATATTATCGAATCTTAATTATTTTTCATAACATTTAATGTATCATTTCCGCAAAGTAATGCCTGTTTCTATTATTTATTTTCGAAAATTTTCAATCTAAGAATATTGTCAGGATTCAAAAAGCACTAATTCAATTTAATTCTATCATTGCTATTTTCACTAGCACAGTACTAAATCTGTCTAATTTACCTCTATAAAGCATCCTTCACTCTAAATACCTAAAACTATTTACATAGATCCGAACAACATAAATTCTCATCAATGTCTTTAGAACATGAAGATTTATAATGATCTTGTTTTGTATCCCTAGTTTAAAAATAAATGAATAAATGCGGACAACATCACATACATTGCTCTGAACCGAAAGTAAGTAGCTAAAGCACTTGTGTTATGGAATTCAGAAACAACGAAGGTACCACAAACACCCAGACCCGAGTCAATGTAGAATGATGATTTCTACATTGACCCGACTGGGGATCGAACCCGGGACCTCAGAGCGACACCTTGAAATCGGTGCGTACGCCACTCGATCACGGAGGTCGTCGGTTTATATACTTACAACTTTATGTACCTTCGTAGAAACATGAATAACAGTAATTGAAGGGAAGTAACATAATAAGATTTACTTCTTAGTAGTGAGCCAGTATGGTCTTGTGAACCCGGCCCATAATTTGTCGTAAAATCATATTACGAAAAATAACGGCTTTCCCTACGATAGGAAAATACCATTTTTATTTCTTTGTGATCGTGGTAACTAAATTATACTGTATCTCAAAGGTTTCCGGTAACATAGTCGTGTTTTAGTAAAACTGAGTACAAAAAATCGTTGTCATAAAAATAAAATTATGAGATTTAATTACGGAAAATGTATACTGATAATAATCTCATGATAAAATTAACAATCACTTTCAATTTCCAATACACTGTCAAAAGTAATTTTCTAATTTCCTTTATCAGCCTTCCTTTATAGATTAACAAGCTAACGTCCATCTAACATTAAATAATTATCAAAATTAAATTAAAACGTGATCCATTATTCTCTCTTAGAACGTAGCAGGATTTCAGAGATAATTATTTTCGCAAATCCAAGTGTATACTACACACATTCTCGGGGCATATTGATTCGAATACATGAGCTCTTCAGTGTGTCAATACAGAGAACATCGACTTGACAACACGGTCTCGATCAATCACGAACCTATTGCAGTCTCCGAAGGGGATGAGCGTGTATCAAAAGGACGACTTAATTTGCTGGTGAAAGGTTTTAAACGAAAGAGACGGGGAATTTGTTAGTAATGAATAATCTTCTATCTCTGTCTATCACTGTATTGTTTGGTAATTAAGTCAGTTCTCAGGCGTTAAATAGCCTAACAGCATAAAGTCTACCTTCTGTTCCATTTTTGTATAAAAAGTTTCAAACGAAAACATGTGAAAAAAAGGTTGTTATACAATTGTCACGCAAAACCAAACCTCGTATATACAAAACTTTCCGACTTAGCTCATTTACGCAAACTTTGTTCCCCCAATTAGAAAGTTAAAAGTCCGATTTAAAAACCCGTTTTTCTTCAACAGAACTTAAAGAACCAGATCATGACGACGAACCTTTGGGTGGAGCAATCCTGGTATGACTACAAACTCCGCTGGGAGCCGAAGGAGTACGGCGGAGTACACATGCTGCACGTCCCGTCAGACCACATCTGGAGACCAGACATCGTACTCTACAACAAGTGAGAAACCCCCAATCTAACACACGCTTCACTAATTAATGTTAAATAAATTTAAGCGGTGAAGCAGCGATTCGTGCCACCCATTATATTCACAATAATGGGCTGTCTTAATTAATTTGGTAACTGCCTGTTTCGCAGGCTCGTCCCGCTTTATTTTTGATGAATTTCTTTATTACATACAAGGGAAGCTCGAATTCGTTGTGGGATTTTTCCTTTGATTCGTGATTTTGTACACTTTTTGTATGTTCGACTAACGATCGTTGTTTGTTTGTCCTAAATGTGGGATGTTTTTATTTTGTTGATCTGTTTTTGTTTTTGCGGAAAATATTCTTAAATTAAATTGGATACAACATCGACATGTACAAAAAACAAAAGCTACCTGAGACAAAAGAATACATGAAATTTGTCCCGAAATAACCGTGTTATCTTATAAAAGGTTTGTTTGTGCACCCGCATACGGTAGTTAACCCAATACCATTAGGAGAGAGGAAAAAGTCCAAAGAAACTTAATATCCAAAGTAAATTTATCGGACGGACGATTAGTTACAAATACTTTTGCCGTGCCTTAATATTTCGGGAGTCTATCGTTACTAGTAGACTACTAGAGTAAGTAAACTGTAACTATACTTTGGGCGAACTAATCAAGGGTTAGATGGCGTTTACTTGGAACCTGTCGTAAGCCATAATATGTTAACAGGGAAAATGAGGCAATAGGGGTAAAACATGTAATTAACTTCGGATCGAGAGGGAAATTGAGCTGTTATAACGATGAGCTTGTCGTTTTGTTCTTTACTTAGTACATTTTGCTTATAAATAAAGCTGATGAATTCAATAACAGAATGTCAGTATTTTATGTAAGTCGGTAATGTGAAAAACCCTTATTGTTTACGAGATATTAAAACATATTCATACTTTAATTAGAAAGAAAACATTAAATCTTTTTATACCTTTAAATTGCCTAAATAATTTGGAAAAGGTGTTGAATAAATTTAGTCCCTTTTTCTAGAAACAACAGCTAAGTATTACACTAAAATTAAAAAACAGAAAAAAAAATCTAATTTAATATTCTGTAGGCGCGTGATAATTACAATTAAAAACATGTTTTATATACAGTACGTTCTTTGTACTTTTGTCATAAAGAAACCAATTTTGTGTGGCGAAATAAAGGCGGAATTGTTGCCAGCAAAAAGCTTTACGAAATAAAGTGACACATTTGGGGCTTTGTATAATAAATAATAGAATAAAACCTTTTCCGTTAAATAACGGAAAGTGGTAAATGTGAATGCCAACCTCTCGTTAGGAAAAACATAGGGAAAAGGCGTTGGAGTGTAGTCAAAGAAGTTTTAATAAAAACCACATATGAATGGTGTATATTACTACGTGTGTACATAAAATGTTGTAATTAATGAGTCTTTTCAAAGGTTGTTAAGCTTGAAACGTAGCTAATTGACAAATGTGGTACAGAATATACATGTTACATGTCTTTGTTTAACTTTTCCTTTACAACTTAAATAGATCGTCATATTAATTTTACTTGTTCGTATTTATTTTAACGTTGCAATTGAAACGTTTAAGAACAGGTTTTATGTCAATTAGCGAGGTCCTTTGAAACACAATTGAAATGTTTTAAGGTAATTATTTTTCTGTATTAACCAAATAACATCTGCAATTTCCTGATGAGCAAAACAAAGTTTGTACAACCCATTATAAAGTAGGTCAATATTATCAAACAAAAGATCTGCATATCACTTGTTACTATATCTCCTTTTATTTGCCCAGCCGTCCGAATGAATTATCTGAAATGTTTCACAAAGATTCAAAGCCCTCCTACCACGAACCGCTGCTTCACCTCTCTATAAATATACCAAAATAATACAAATTACATTCCATTTACACTTATTTTATGCTAATGCCCTTATGTTTTGACACCTACACCATTTGCCCCACACGAACATCCTCACAAGTACCCAGATATAACATATTAGGGAAAACGTTTGGGTCTGCTGGATATAATAAACCAAGTTTGCTTTGTTAACTACTCACATATTTGAACAAAAGCCCTCTAAACTGTACTGTGTAGCAAAAACTACCCTCCTTACGTAAACACTATACATAATACAAAGCTTAACGTCCCTACTTAAATGTCAGTTCCAGTCTTAGATAGGCCTAAATCCGTCCATTTAGATACAAAACAAAGCCTGCAAATTAATCGTGTTTTATTTACAGTACCATCTTAGAGATAAAGGCTCACAAAAACAGCATTGTACAAAAACCAATAGCAGTGAGTTGTACTTTGTAGCCGGCCTAATTGACGAAGGCTCGAGATTACACCCGCCCCCCCTCCCCTCCCGTAATGGCCGCTGTATTTATCACTAATACTGAATAATTGAAACGCTCATAAAAACCGTTTAGCTTTATTACAGTTTGCAATTTAATTTCGTACTTTTTATTCGTAACGTGTTGTACAGTTTTCTAAATGAAGTTGTAAATTGTTTGCCGTTTTTGTTAGATGTTTAGTAAATGTTTTAATAGTACAATGCCGAAATAGACAAAACTTAAACATTATAATTAAAATGTAAAAATTATTGCACATAACAGAAAATATAAATTAAAAACACTGCATTTAAAAGTATTATTAATTTATTTGATAAATATTTCTGTACATAAAAAAATAATATCAAGCGCTTTAACAAAATATCCGACAAAGATTTCATCTTGCAGTTTTGCGGAACACCACAATTTCACAGTATCGTGATCAGAATTAATTTTAATATGTAGTAAAGTGCGCTTTCGAAACTGTGTAATACTTGAATGTAATATTATGTACCACATTTTAAATAGAAATTCATTGTAATATTTTCCAATTACGTGCCTTGTACGTTCCCAAGGGGAATGCCTTGGAAGTTTCTAAAAAAAAGAAAAGGAAAACCTCTCTGATCCCGACTTCCATTCATTTCTAACAACACACTTCTTGTTCTCATAATAAAAATCTTGATGTTCTCGATACTTTCCTTGCTCTACTTGTACTTTATAAAGTATAATTCATCATTATCTCGTTCTATTGTTTTACTTCTATTTTACTAAAACAAAGGCTCGGGATAGTCATTCAACCAGTTTCATCCAAGCGTAGTAGGTTTGATCATTTGTTATTCTAGAGACTGTTATTTTAGTAAAAGTACTATAATTTGAAATTCCAACTAACATTTAATATTGAAAATGGAAGTGTCCTTAAACATTTTGGAGTGTTTCCATCAGTCTCGTTTAGTTTTGTATCGCAGACGGCATTCATTTTGTCCCGCCCGCCACCTTGAGGCGTCGGACTTTGATAAATGGCCGGGACAGCAATCGTTACTCATTTCCTGTCCCTTCCCTCAACCTGGGCCCGCCTCGCCCCTTTAATGTGCACATTTTTACCCCCTGCCCGTACCTGGACCAGCATTCAATAAAGACCTTTTGAATGAATCGCTATGTATGCCTCACAGTGATTTGTTAACCCCTTGCTACCGAATTGCGCACATCCCTTACGAGTTTCATATTTTTGTTGTCACGTTTTTACCATTCTTTTATTAAATGTCTTGGACGTTTTCATTCGCATTTAAATTGAAATTAAAAGCAAATATAAATTAACTTTTTGCTGTTAATGCATGTTAAATGTTGTGTTGTACTGTGTTACGTAAAATCAAATTTAAACAGAAATATAACTTGAACTTGTGTAATATTTAGCTCTTAATGATGTTTCATAAGAGACTTTGGTACGTCATCAAATAAATTACAAGTAAATACTTGTCTTCTGATATTTGATGTGAGCAAACCAAGCAAGTAAGTAGAGGAAATATTTGAAACGAAAATATGTAGTAAATGTGACTTAGTTCGTATGAAGTGAAGTCCCCATAATATAATGTAATTAATATATTTTCTTTCAGCGACTAACATTTTTAAACATAGTAATAATAATTTATGCATTAACATTATATTAAAAATCTGTGTTTTTTGTAGTTTCGGTCGCCATTATACCGTAGCGCAGCTGTTAAAACAAAGCGAGTCCAAGAGTACCTACCCGTATCCAAATAAATAGCATACGTAACTCAATATTGGAAGTAGTTAATGATATTAAAATGTAAGCAACACAAAGTTGAGCACATCGCACACACAACATGTACAGACGCACCTGAGGGTTCGGAGACACCACAGACCGGTAGGGCCGCGTGACGGCTTGTAAACGTGCGTTCACATTACAGTGCCGACGGCAACTTCGAGGTAACGTTGGCGACCAAGGCGACCATCTACCACCAGGGGCTGGTGGAATGGAAACCACCCGCCATTTACAAGTCTTCCTGCGAAATAGACGTGGAATATTTTCCTTTCGACGAGCAAACGTGCGTTCTTAAGTTCGGTAGCTGGACGTACGACGGATTCAAGGTAATTGCGCGGAGCTCCGTCACTGCTCTCGCTGACCGCTCTGTTTGTCCGCAGCGCCGACGGCAACTACGAGGTGACGCTGATGACCAAGGCCACCGTCTACTACAACGGCATGGTGGTGTGGCAGCCGCCCGCCGTCTATAAGTCCTCGTGCTCGATCGACGTCGAGTTCTTTCCTTACGACGTGCAAACCTGTGTGCTTAAGTTAGGCAGCTGGACGTATGACGGCTTCAAGGTGACGCCCCGCTGTACGCTGCTTGGCGCCGCGCGCGCGGGCCGTAGCCGTAGGGCCCGCCGCCCCGGCCGATGTCCATGCAATAGCTTGTTGGCTCGAACGTAATTCGTCGTGTAATTATATTACTTTTCTGTCCATGTGGTATGTTATACTCACTTTTACATATTGACTGTAACGACGACGCTAGAGTAGTGGCGAAGAGCGTGCGCTCGTTGCCGACGCCCGCTCCCCGCCCCCGGCTCGCTCCGTAGCTCTGACATGTTGCAAGTTTACTTTCTTTGCGATGGTGATGACCTTAAAGTATATGGAGTAGCAGTATGTCGACGTGCGTGATCACGAATGCTCCAGATTATCCTCGGCCGGTCCACTTAGTTCGTTCGGCCTTCCTCGCTCGACACGGAAAGGTATAAAATTTTAACAGCCAGGTGATATGGGATGCAATAACTTCACTCGATCCGTTCCTATCCCACACGTCCCGCTTCGAGTGAGCCTTTCCGTGCATTCGATACGAGTACCGAACAGCGGCGCCTGAGCCGCACAGCCCGATGGACACGCATCGATGCGCGGAGCGGCGTCACTCGGGCAGTCACACCCTCCCATAGCTGGCTCCGCTCGCGCCACACACACACAGACACACCCGCCACACCAGCTTGCTGCATGTCTCCCCGTCAGTGTACACTGGACTCACCGCATGACTCTAGACTCTAGCTTGTTTCCGAATCACTTGCATTCCCGATCACGGCGGTCGCTCGCCGCAAACCGCGGTCGCGACTCTTGTACACAGCTTCACACGATACCTTACACGCGAACAGGTTAAGCACAGCACGTGAAACCAACCGAAGATAAAGTTCACACTTGTTGCTCTTTACACTGTCGAGCATATAATAGTCATCATGTTGCATATTTTATACCTTTCCCTATTAGCGACTCATACTGGCTGTACCTTATAGTGTGGTGTCGCTGACAGTCCATTGCATGTTGTCATTTCAATGAAAGACGAACCACCCCCTTTCTGACACGGAGTCCATAATGCACAAAAATCTAAATGTTAAAGTAGAACTAACCGTCTCGTCGAAGCGTCGCGTGTCCTGGAGACTCTCGGTGCTGTCGAGGAGTGTCGTTGCATGCTATTACAACACCCGACGCGGCCCGCGCCTCACGTCCGCCGCGCTGCCGCGCCCCCGCGCATGCGCCCTGCAGGCGGCGGCAGGCGTGCGGCGCGGGCCGGACGCTGCGCCCGCGCGACACACACACGCGCGGCGGAGCCGGCGCTTGCGACCTCCTTATCAGATTTTTTGACGGATTGTTAAGAATGAAGTGCGCTACTCCCGGGACGAGAGACTCTCGCGTGAGTCAGTGCACTAGTTCTTAGCGATGACGTGAAAAGACCAGACCAAGGAGGTCATCCTCATCCTATTTACTCTTGTCGAAAGTTCCACGATCACTCGTTATTATCGGTGTTTTATGTGTTTTCGCGTTGTTATTCCTTCGCATGATTCGAAATTGTTGTGAAATGTCTACATTGATGATAAATGTGTCGATTGTCGTTAAAGGTTTTGATCTCAGTTTGTACTCAGGTACATCCCACTTGGCACACTCTGTGGTACTGTTTTAGAGGCATTTAAGGAAGACCAGCTTGGATTATACGATCAGTAATACGGTGAGCACGCGTCAGTGACCCCCTTAAAATGTCTGCGTTGGCGACATTTTGGATTATTATAGAGATAATTCAACACATTGTGTGACAGGGTGCATGTATCAAAATACAATAAAATATGACTAAATAGGATATGTACTAAATAAAATAAATAGATGATAAACTAATATGAATCTGACGATGGAGTAAAAATATTAATTCGGAACAAAATTCTAAATTTCTTTCATTTGGTTAGAATGTTAACATATACTTACCTAATTTTTTCTAACACTAACTCTTTTTTTCAGAATTATTTTTTACTCCACGTGGGAAAATAACAAGTAGTACTAACTTGCATCACAATAAACGCATAACATAAGAAAACCTTAATAATAGCAAAATGTGTTAAATTTTCTTATTGTGTGTTTTTTTAACGTTATCGATGTGTATTTAACTAGAACTTAATAATAAGGATTTAATTAAGAAATAATTAGAAATTAAATTTTATGGCACCGGAGTAACCTTTTAAAAATTGATATAGGAAAATTAAAAACAATATCTTTACTTAGGCATTTAAATTACAGTAAAAAGTGAAGATAAGTATAAAAATAAACAGAATAGTAGAAAAATTGAACATGAAATATCTAAGAAATATTTACACAGAGCGTTTATTTTTCAATACTCAAAGCCTTTGAGGCTGCTTTGAGCGAAGACTCACATTCAATACGCCTCAATATAAAACCGATTGAAAGTTCAAATCTTTCAAAGCGCACGTTTGTAATCTTGATCTTTGGAATTTATAAAAGGATGATTTCTTGAACGAGGAATGAATGTTGTTTTAACGTGAAAATTGCTGATAAAAATAACAACACTTTTCATAGTATTAAAGACGAAACAACGCAGCAAATAATTGAGAATTTTGCAATGATAGTTACCCTTTCTCATTTCAAACTTTTCTAAATGAACTTAAACAAAAAAGAAAACAAAAGACTACAAAAAATATCCCTACTATTTAAAAAAAAAAATCAAATTGAAAATCTTCTTAAAAGTAAAAAAAAACGAAGAATGAAAACCAAACTTATTTCTTTTAAAATATTTTATAGCATCCAAAATATTCATTCCTCGTTCAAAACTTCACATAACTGGCCACAAACACAACTCCGGTGCCTTTAAAAGAAATGATTAAAGTAAGAGTGGACATATAAATAGAATGTGAGTTGGTATGCACAGGTTGATCTGCGGCACATGGACGAGCAGGCCGGCAGCAACGTGGTCTCCGTAGGCGTCGACCTGTCGGAATTCTATATGTCCGTGGAATGGGACATACTGGAGGTGCCGGCTGTCAGGTATGTAGATGTGGTATTGTTTTGCTAGTTGGTAGTAGTTTTTGTGGGTTGCAGATGTTTTAAATGTAGAGCAAAACAATTGATGATTTTTCAATTTATATTTATTTCGTCAAAGAAAAATACGCTCGTCTGAGCTTGAACTGTTTTCACACAATTATTGTAAATTAATTCAATAATAAAAGACATCATAAAATTTCATTGCAATCAAACGTCAGAAAGTGGTTCTTAGCATGCAAGATTTTACTTAAAAAAGTTTTATTGCAGGCTAATTAAAAGCTTGTAAAAATGACTTTGCTGATTTTCATAATTTTCTTTTTTCCGACTTAACATGAGCAGTGTCAACAAGAACCTTCTTTTAGGTTAGCTTATCATTTTCATCTCTAATTTAATCATAATCAACAACTCATTACTAATAAAAAGCAACTCAAAAAGCAACCATAACTTTTATTGTAAAAAACATGCGTAATTCAGCTATAAAGCCGCTGAAAGTACAAAATGTAACCCAGCGTTGTTTCAATGCCATAAAATAATAAGTGAAATACAGCCGTGAAGAATGAGAGCGATGTTGTCGCCGGAATACTTAATACCAGGGGCTCGACTCCGCCATTTTAATTCAGTGAGTGGTGGGTTAAAAAACGTTCCAGTGTACTTGTTATTGTGCCTAATTTTCGTATTCAGATAATTTTAATTCAATGTCAAAAGCACACCTGCATGTCACTGTTGTCTCTTTAATTAAAAAAAAAAAAATCCGGGACATTCTCACACACGGTTGTCTGATCTCAAGCTAAGCAAAGCTTGTGTTATGGTAACCAGACAACTGATAAACATACTTATATATTTCTAAATACATACATATTATAGATAAATTACACCCCATTGTAGGACTGCAAGTGACTGTTCTCATCTAAACGAAAATTAGGCACAATAACAAGTACACTGGAACGTTTTTTAACCCACCACTCACTGATTTAAAACAGCGGAGTCGGGCTCCAGGGTAACACGAACTGGTGACGTTCGTGCTTACGAATAAATACGAGTCTTGTAAGTGAACGGTAAAAGTTTGAGTAAAGAAGGCGTGTTACATGCTCTCTTTGCATGTCAATGTAAAGTGTACGGAATATTTATTGTATCGTTAAATTAGGTAATTCGGGCACCTTAAAAAGTGTTAACGTTCGATTTAGGAAGATATTGCGAATACGTTTGTTATGGTAAATGATATTTAAATGAACAAATTTTAATGAATGTGTTACGGATAAAACTGTATTGCAGGGCAGATTATTAGCTGTCAGGTTATTAAGAGTCAATTAGAGCCTGGACTAAAATAATTATTTTTTTCCAAAATACTAAAATTTTCATTTTGTGATAATAGGACGAAAACAGTAGTTTGCAAATCAATTCACTAAAGTATATTATAATAGCCAGATTTAAAAATAAACCAAAAAAAAACAACAATGTCTACTTCAGAACAAGGTACTTCAAATTAAATACAAAGACAAAAGAAAATCAATTAAATTGTAGCACAACGTGGCGTGCTCGTTAATCTTTTCTAACTAATTAAACGTCACAAGGATTACATTGAAAATGGAGTATTGTTTTTATACCATTATTGTGCTTATAACCAGCTGTAAACACTAAAGAAATATAATATAGAATCAAATACAAACTTGACTTGTCCAACATAGATTTAGGATTGAAAAAACAGAAGGTTTAAGACAAAAGTTCAATGCTGAAAGCTAGTCTTGCTAAGAGATACATTATTACTCAGGAAATAGGTTTACGAAGATAGGCAGTCGTTCAGTAAAACAGTACTCAGCTGAATCCGTTGAGACTGGAAGCCTATTCCAATATAGCTTAGGAAAAAGTTATACAGTAGAAGATAAATAATGCTAAATAAGGCTAATAAAAAATATCATTGTTAAATAAATGCTACTTATTTTTCGTATTACATCGCGAGGGTTCAAAATTTTTAGCTCAAGTAATGTTATTTGAATGTCTAATATCGCGCAAATCTCACAAAGAAATCTGTTAACAATTACTATAAAATATTATATTATATTTTTACATATTACCATATCTGGGAGAACTAATAAAAATTCAGATCACACATTATTATAACCTAATCAAACAGCTCAGTCGTGATTACTCCAGATTGTAATTAATATACCTACCAATTACAAGCGACTCGAATCAAATTAATACACCCGAGCTTTGTAAATATTTGACACGTGTACACGCCAATCTAATTGGTAACAATTTTGGAACCGCAATACTGTTCCTTGAATAAAGGAGGATATTGTCACTTTTAATTGGCAAGTCCTAATTTATTTCACACTTTATTTAGAAGTTTAGAATTAATATTATAATATTTTCTCCTCAGATACCTACTTTCCGATACGTGTATTATATTTACTAGGTAGGTACTTATTTGTTGAACTAAAACTAAGATTTAAGTACCCATCGCGCACCAGTATAAACCTTAAAAATAACACAACAAAGCAGCACAATAAACAACAGGTTTAAGTTAAATATAATTTCCTAGAAACTTACTACATTAAAATTCAGTGTTTCCTAATACAGAATCAATAAATGCCTCTTCATTTACTTATTTTTAAGAGCTACTCCTTCTCTGAGGCATTAACTCTGACCAACTTAATAGTAATTTAAACGTAAGGGGCTCAATAGATCAGTCAGAATGTATTGTGCAATAAACAACAATTAATCGTGCCATGTCCCGGCTGGTCCGTGGTCCCAGTGGTCCCACCGGTCCTTTATCCTCCGGTCCGAGTGCCATTAAAACTGTCCGTCACTTACCTTCCCATCACTTTTACGACCTGTTTCCGGGTTTACGGTAAGCAGTAAGTTCTAAGGTAATTTGGTAGACAGAATTTTGTGTCGGTAATAGTTTAATTCAAACTTCTTGAGATACTTTGTTTTGTTGGTGATAAAGTTGTATTTTAAGTACTTATAAGTAGGTATCGTCTTGGTATTTTTATCACCTAAATAAGAGAAAGTTATGATTTGTTTTAGTTCGGCACGTTAAAACTATTTATGTACTCGTTAAACTAAATTGTGAAAAATAAACATATAATGTTATTACACAATTATACGTATAAAACAAACTTTGTTTCTGAATATTAGACAGCCTTACTTAATGTTTGACCAACATAAAAACAAAATTAGAAATAATTTATCGCTTATTAAAATAACTAAGTTAACATAAATCAAAAAACATGCTGCAATATACGAACTCATTTAAATTTAATTAAGATAGAATATTATGGATACAGAGTTTATTTTGAATTACAAATTCTTCGTCTTCAAAATTATGTTATCTTGAATCTTGCTGCTAAAGTTTTGCTACGTACACAAAGCGATTCCAACCCTTCACTGCGATGCGTGGGTACCGGTACCCAAATGAGATGTTATGATAAGTCACGTTTTTACAGGTTAAGATAAATTTATATCTCTAAGGCTTTTTAGAAAATGTCTTCGTATTTGTAATGATGACAGATTTCACATTTTTTTTTTGCTATTTTATGTATTTTTTCAGCGTATATTTTTTGAACGAATGAAAAATTACTGATCAACTTTATCACAAATAAAGCGCAAACACTCTCAAATAATTATGTGTCCATTATAATGTTAGGTTGTTTCGTTTATTTAGTAACACACAGTTTATTATTTATTCAAAATAATGAGTACGAAATTAGTAGCCATTCAGAACTAAACTGTATTTAATATTATTTAAACAAGACTAAAGTCATTCAGAAATACAACAACATTTCGGTTCAGATAGTATTGTGGGTACATTTAAATGTTGAATCTACAACAAAGGAAAATGTGCTTTCTGTGGCTGGCATTAAAGTTCTTTATTCATTGTCCTGTAATTCCAACGGTAAGAGTTTTGCTCTACAAGGCTCGCGTTTTCGTGTTAACAAAGCTGTATCAACAATAAAATTCTAGCATATTCAAAATCTGCGGCGTTTACTTAAGCAGACAGGTTGTTACAGTGTTGTCACACCTTGTTCCCTGAGGGGTTACTCCTACATTCAACAAAGAGTATAAATCCTACAAAGGAGGTTACATCTATATTCTGCGTCAAAATGTGTTTGAAAAAAGAATAAAAGTTTCTATACCAGGCACATACGGACGCCTTTAGTTTTCTTTTAATTGCCAATTACGAAACGATAAATAATATTCCTTTTTTTATTTTTTAATGGTACATTTAATTCTTCGTTTTAATATTAAAAGCTCATGTAAAGAATCGTGAGTGGCCAGTGTGCTTACACAAAAGAAAAAGTTTAGTTACCAATAAATGTAAAATTATTCCTTTTACATCATATAAAATAAGTATAGAGTAATATAAAGAAACACAACGTCCACATTTTATATCATCAAAGCAATATTATTTCTACGATACGTCGTGTATTTTGCATATTGAACCTTTATTTTGATTGACGAATAGCCAGACCGCCTCACAAACCGCTCCTTTCCATACCAAATGATTTCCCTTGGAACGATATAAATGCCATTTTCATACGCGTACGAAGTTTTTACGAGCTACTCTCCGGAATTACCCGAACACACACGAACGTATGAGACTATAAAATGGTGTTACAAATTATTGCAGTATAAATAAATATTGTAATTTGATTGGTATTTAAATGTTATGTCTTTAATTTGAATCTACGCTGCCGCTGTAGCGAGGGAACTCGTCTGAGGAATAAATAGTGATATATTGATTCATCATAATGCAAACAATATTCGAGGTTTTCTTTATTTTTTTTACATGTATATGTTCATTTGCCTACAAGAAATTGCCTTTATAATATACATAGAAAATACTCATGTAAAAACCTAAAGGAACTTAGGCAGTACTTTTTCAATAAATAAAAAAGAAACATTTTCAAAAAATATGTTAACTTTTTACGTCTGTATTATTGACACGCCTTATAAATCACAATAGGTTTACGCCAATTAAATGGGGCTGATAAAAATCGAATCTCTTTCATCTATCTTTAGCATGGCGTGGGCTTGTAATCCGATTCATATTTCTACCCACACGCGGCTGAAAAAAAAACATGATGCTATTTCATCATAAATCGATATTTTGTAATATGTTTGGTGTTTGCCAGTAGTTATGTAACACGTTTTACAATATAGATATAATATAATAATCCAACCTATAAACGTCCCACTGCTGGGCACAGGCCTCTTCCCATATGAAGAAGACACGAGCATTGATCACCACGTTTGCTCTCTGCGGATTGGCGATTTCCGATCCCAATTTTGGAATCCAGGTTTCATCACGATGTTTTCCTTCACCGTTTGTCAGAAGTGTCTTAGAATAATTAAAAAAGTACATATAACTTTGAAAAAGCCACATTGGTACTTGCCTGGGTTCGAACCTGCAACCTTGTGCATACAAATCCGTTCATTGAACCGCTTGGCCACCACGACATTAATAATATAGCTATAATATATGTTTATTTATCTGTACGATCAGATTAATGTGTAAGCTACATCCATATCAGTATTTAAGTGATCCCTCGGGAAGTTCGGTCCCCTAAGGGTCTTTGTACACTGCTCACGTGCGCAATTTACGCACGGCTCAAACTAAAACAAATGCTTCGCGGTGTCCATACGAAATAACCTTCGCAGTGCACACATGCCTTTACAAACAGAGTTTAGTTTTAAATTGTTAATGTTAAAAGGTTAGTTAGTTGTGCCGGCTTTGTTGCGTATTTAACAAAGTAGTTTTAACGGCATTCAAAAAGGTGCGCAGTCATTTTTATAATCAGAGTTGAGTATGTTTTAGCGTGTAACCCCAAAAGACACCATCCGCATCCACATTTAGAATATTTCCTAAAATACGTACAAAAAATATTTACTTACTTATTTTCTAAAGAAAAAACTGAAGAAAAATTAAAATATAATTTCAATATTAATCTGCTTAGTCTAGTGCAAAAAAATTTTTAGTTTTAAATAAAACAATGAAAAAAACTAATTCTTTTAGTTAAGGTACTTTGCAGTCTTGTTTTGTTTCGCATAATTAACACATCGAGAAAATCTTGCGACATCCGCATTGCTGCAAAGCTTTAACGTTAAATAGACTTAAATTACCTAGTACGTGTACACAATAGCATCGTGAACTCTTTAATTACTATTACTTTGCATTAAACGTTGAGAAAATTATTGATTTCAGTTATGGGATCTCTGAGCCATATGCCTAGGAAACCTAGGCTCGAAAAACAAAAAAAAATAATTGAGATCAACCCACAATTGCTCTAGACATCGCGTAAAAATAAGCTAAATAAAAAAGTGTGTATTAGAGTGGAGCTGCTTGATGACCGAATGGCCTATCTCATACTGTCCTTGTTATTTGAAAGTGACAGATAGACGTTGAGACAGATAGAACTGCTCAAAGTTAAGTAGCGTTTAAATATTCGGGGTTTATATACAAGCTAAGTTTTACCTAAAACTTAGACCAACATAAGCATCTCTCAAATACATTTACAAGAATCATCTGTTCCTCAAATTACTTGACTTTCCCGCCAATAAATGGTTTATAAATATGAAAATCACTCGCCATTTTGCGAAAGTTTCGCTGTAACGGAAAGACGGGAGTGTCGTTATTGATGTTTGACTTTCACAAAGTTTCGTTTGAAAGCCTCCAGTTACATTTAGGTGTACTTCTTTGGTGTATCTTCCTTTAGGGTTATAATAAAATGAATTTGAAAAGGCCATTGCAGAGTTAAGGCCGTTTTCCATACAGAAATGAAAAGATCTACAATTACGCTGTTGGTTAATGTAATGGTTTAAAATTGTACCAGTAAAACTAAATCTCTCTTTCAAATTTGTTGTTAGGTTAATTATAGATTTGGTTTCTTAATTTAACGAAAAAAAGTTATGCTTTTTTCCTTTAGCTTTATCGTGCATTTGAAAATAACCAAATCTAAACCAATTAAAATATAAACCAATCTCTTTTATGACTAGTTGCAAATTTGAGTTTAGAAGTCAAATGAAAAAAGAGTTCAGGATAGTCAGGTACAGTTAAAATAATTGAGAATGTAAAATTAAATTATTTTACGATGAATAAACTTTTAACCTATAGAAGTTTTACAATACCTAAGCAAACCTTCGACAGCTATGTACCTACACCTACTATTTACCCGCCGTCTACAAGACAGGAAGCGTACCCTGTCTCACCGTAGACAATAGTAGGTAAAGCTATTAGTCGTGTCAATCTACCGTGAGCCAAGGAGGTCGGCTTTCGAGCCGGTATGTATTGAAACTGCTGACGGGTTCAAAGGATTTCATTTGAGATACAACCCAGTATGTGAGATTACGTGGTATTGTTACAAACCTTACATCAGTCATATTTAGGTGTTAAGAAAACCCTGTCCGATCCGTTAAAGTATTGTTGTAACATCCAATAAAGTAAAAAAAAAAAGTATATTAAATAAAAACTTAAATGGCAAGGGAGAAAGAATCGGCGTCGTCACAAGTGCTGCCAAATTAGCAAACAAAAGGTCTTTAAATAATACCGACAAAAATGGTTTTGTAATTATTGTTTAATTCTCAAAGGACAATGCCAGAAACTCTATAGAACTTTGACCCATGCAGTAAAAATCGTTTACAAGCATGCCATATGCAGCATTTTATTGCTGTTTTATTACTGATAACGAAACATATGTCTTAATGCATTTAGAACTTACGGTTTCTGTTTAAATCTAAGAACAATAATTACATTTAGGTGCCTTAAGTTTTCGGACAGCATTAGGTTAGGTGTAGTTTATATTGTGAAAATAAATAAATAATTGCTGTTTATCGTTATAATGCCATTGTTGGGCGGGAGTTCAGCATGAGGAAAGAGGGTATTATTATAGATACAGACCCGGCAGTATCGACCCTAGTAATACTACTGATGTAGGACTGTTGCGAATGAATGACATTGACATTTTGACATAGCATGTCAACGACGTTCCAATAACCAAACGCGCGAATGCATAACAATGATTGTAATTGACTATAATAATGTACACAATTATTTACATAACAATTGTTTTTTATTAATTAACTATCTATACTTGAATAAAATATATATTATGTTTTGTAAAAAATATTTTACGCTACATGAGATTTTTTTTTATTAACAGATCTCTTCAGTCCGTCTTTTATGCGTACAAAGTAACGCAAATGGTCGCCAGAAAAACGGGAAATAGACCCGGGGGTTTAATTCCTTTTTTTAATCATTTCTTATCCGCAAGTATAACAGATTTACAGTTCATTATCAAAGGATCTTATATTCATAAGATTATTTTCATTAATTTACATTTTTTGTAAATAGGTGGGTCACGATCTGGCATTGTCCTTTAAGGTATTTCGCGTAAAAAAATCGTTATTTCAAAGTTCATTACTATAAATACTATCCAAATTTAATATCTTATTTGGGCATGTTTCGTCGGACAGGGGTTTCTTAACACCCTGTAAGCCAACGTATATGCCAAACCACTAAATAATTATAAATTTTCCGGGAAACTTTCAACACAAAAATTTGTCTCTAACTGAGTTATAACCGCAGTTTTCCTATTTAACTCAAAACTTTTAGGCCGAAAGCGAGTTAACATTTTGACGCCCGGCTTAGTTGGCCCGCTAATTAGATTTATTTTGTTAATAGGTTTTAATTAGTTTCACGATGCACCTGTTTTACTCAGAAAATGACTAGTTAAAATCCACTTCGCGGCGTTTGATTGTGATGAAATTTTGTATTTATTTTAATCTGATGACAATGTAATGCAATGATTTCTTGTTTTTCTAATCAAATGATGTTTCAAAAGTATAGTTGGCCATCGAAGTGTTTTACTTTAAAATATTTTTAACTGACTTTAAAAGAAGGCGATGATCCGTTTGGCTACCTATATGGATATTTATTACGTGATACATCCGGGAATTGTAAATAAATTAAGTACATTTTTTTTTGTAAGACATACATTTTATCGAAGTCGATCCATTTTAACGTTCATCTGTAAACAAATAAATTACACAAATAAAAGAGAAATTGGAGGTCATGACGTACTAAGAAGTTCAGGAATGAACACAGGATAGATATAAATGGAAAGAGCTGCACCGACAAGAGCATGGCTCTTAAATTGATGATGATGATGACAACAAAAGCTCTGATTTTCCTTTATTTGTTGTCCAGGAACGAGAAGTTCTACACGTGCTGCGACGAGCCGTACCTGGACATCACGTTCAACATCACCATGCGGCGGAAGACTCTCTTCTATACCGTCAACATCATCATCCCTTGTATGGGGATCTCCTTCCTCACCGTCCTTACGTTCTACCTACCCTCGGATAGTGGAGAAAAGGTGAGTTATGTTACTTCCACAAGATAAGTTATCTATGTTATTATTATTAGACTTACAATAAATCAATAATAATCGTTTTTCGTTGAGAATCGGGACGTAATAAAATATATGGATATTTGAACTGTGCTGCGCTGTAATGCTATGTGCATTATTGTATGTACTTTAACTGTAGATTTATGTTTAGAGCGATTGAGGTAAAAATATACTTGTTTTTACGTTAGTTTTCGTCTACGACGCCACATCGAATCACTCACTCAGACAAAAGAAATAGTAAATGTTGATTTAAAAATCTTTCTGATGAAAAAATTGAAGCAATTTTTATTGTAGTACATACTGACAAAATCCCGCGGTAGGTAAGTACATGACCAATACCTCTCTACTTGAATATAGCCCTCAAATTATGCCCTCCTCTACACTTTATTACAGACGCCAAGGTTGAATAAAATTCCAGCAAACGTATCCGTTATTTTAACACCTTTATACCTGAAAGCCTAATCGCATCTCCTTCAGGGTTCAGTAACACGCATAAATCTCTCGCGCACACATTAATCACATGTGTTTAACGTGTGATTTATATTCTCATCCCAAATCTCTGCGCGGAACAAATGTCTATAGGCATGCAAATATTAGGATCGGGGATCGATAAAACCACAAAAAAAGAAAAACCCTTTTAAATATTACGCCATCTGTTTATTATAATACAACTGATCACGAAACTTACTTCGTAGAATTAAGACTTGATGACTGTAAAATGCCGATAGAAAAGAAAATTAAAATCCTTATTTAATACTTGCATGAGGACAACCATATTATAAGCAGTACTTTACAAAAAAATGTTATTTTAATAAACATTATCATTAGCTCCTTAAAGTATTACAAAATTGTGGGACCAAATAATACTACCTATCAAAGACTCTCCTTTTTTCTTTTTAATTAAATATAACCTCACCTGCCAGCTTGAAAAAGCTTATACTTGAAATTATATTGTCTAAAAATAAATGGCTACAGTTTCCGTAAAGAGATATGAGATAAAACTCGGGTGTAAAGATTGCCTAGTCAGCAGCGTACAATTCGGAAGCACCGCTAGGGGATGCTCTCCACCCCACTTCACATTGTATTGCCGAATCCGAGCAATATTAGTTGCCTTTATGTAGCTATTCGATAGATTATGATATATTTTGCGCGTTTACATATGATTTGCTTCTTGTTCTTTTGTTGTGTGATTTTAAATGGAGAAGTTAGTTGTTCAAGCAGATTTCATTTCTGCATCTTCCTTTTTTTATTCTATGTCTCGTTCAGACATGAAAAATAAGAGGGTTCACAAGTTGCGTTATTTCTAAATTTAAATTAGCACAGATACTTTTTAGTTATCAACTTTTTTTAATCTCAGTAAAATAAATCTTTAAATGCGTATTCATATCATACGTATTTCACTAAATCTGAAATGCTAATTTTAAACTCTATTATTTAATTCAGACACTGCTACATATGTATTGAGAGTTCTCAACTACTTTTGTTGCAACGGGCATCTATAAAAGGCTCTCCTCTTGCACTCTTTTATTGAAGTTGCAATAAAACGCAGAATCTCTTCCAGCAGACACAGAATATCACAGAATGCACTTAATTTTGTTCCGATTTGCGAGAAAATATCCATTTATTTCAGTTGTGTTTAAGTGTAGGTGCGTGTTTTATTTACGTCGTCAGTTACATAAAAGACTGACTGATAACACCTCATTCCCTAATTCAGTACAAACCATCTAGCAAGAGCTTAAAAAGCAATATTTTTTATTGTTGTAATTTAATCTAAATGTGCAAAAGTTCGTACATTGGTATTGAAACGAGTTTCAAAACAAATTAACAAAAATGTTTGAAATTCTGTTGGGAAGTTTGGGCGGGCCGCAAACTTTTCCCTGAATATTGTTACAAATGCTGAGGTTCAAATTACTCGAATACGATTACTGATGGATTTCTTTATTACTCTTCTGAGGCCGCAAAACTTTATTATATTACAACGAAAGGGATTTTCCTATAAACGGCATGGAGGTAGGTTAGTAAATGTAATGTTGTAGATTAAATAATATGTTTAGAATTGGGTGTAAATGCACTTATCGTGTTGTTTGGTAGCTACGATTAGGTACTATCTCAATACTGGCAGGTGTTACTTTTCTTTCCAACTTTTTAATGCAAAGCATTGACTTAAAAGTATTTTTTGTTAGAAAATCTTCACAACTTGACATGAGAACCTCAAATTATAATAATATTTCTCCTCAAATTATATAAAATTGTTTCCAAAGGCAACTAACAAAACTATTACATAAGTACCCAAAAAATACCAAAATCTGCAGTACAACCGTTAGCAATGACGACACTGGAAAAGCCTTAATCAACCGCTATTCCCTCGGCCATACTGTAAAGTACAGGGACTAATTGAACATAATGCGTTGTAACCGAACACTCTGAACTTCTAACTCCTTAACTAAGCGAACTTTACTTAGTTTAAAAGTTTCAGAATATCCCCGTCTGAGTGCCTCTACTGTTAGGCTGACAATGAACTAGTGATATTCGTCTATACAGAATTTCTGATTGGAATTACACGAACAATCACAATTATCAATTTTTTAGATACTAATTACACATGCCATTTAGTAGCAAAAACCATGCTATTTTATTCAAAGAGACATTCATTTTGAAGGTCAATCAATAAGCATGCGCTACAAATAAAGTTTGTAAATAAATGAGTATAAAACATAAGAACCATATCGATCATGTCACATATGAAAAAAGAAAAAACGTAAAATCGGTCCTATCGTTTTGTAGTTACGATGCCACAGACTTACATAGTCTGGCTCATCTAACTTATAACACCCTTCTGTTAGCGGCGTGGGTTAAAAAAAACCAAGCCATAAAAAACATGCCAGTAGCCATCCTTTAAACCATACCAAAAGTGCCTTAAATCAAAGCACTTGGGACAATTTTTAATATCCGTCAGTACCTAACTGCGATCGACGGTACTATAATAATAATGGCGTCACTTTCGTTCTTGTTAAAAGTTAAAGTCATTAAGTAAGTTGGCGCCTATTAAGATATAAGCGAGGCCATTAAACGCTAGTTGTACTGCCTGACACAGTTTACTTAAGATGAACTCCTAGTATCTTGGGAGAATGATAAAATCATAGATAGCTTTCGTCACATCTACCATCTGTATAACATAAAAATAAGAGAATTTGGTAAAATTTTGAAATTAGTTCTATCGCAGTCCTACAAACTTGTGTGTTTAGTACACAAAAGGATACACAGTCTATTTTGTGTATCTTATCGTCTATTCAATTCTCATGCTTAAAATTCTGTAAAGCATTCTGAAAAACAAAATACATTTAATTTTCCATCCCCATCACAGTAATTTAGGTTTAAAAGTCACTTCAACACCGGATTCCTTGAAAAATAAACCAAGTTTACTACGTGTTAAGGACCTGCTTAATTCTTTAAACACAAGCTTGTTAAAACATTAAAATAAGTTGTTCCACTTCTAAATAGTTTTCTTTACATCCTTAGAACATATGACCTCTATCTAAGCTATAAACTTTTACAGTATTCCTTACATTATTTATTTTTAAAGTGGTATTAAAGTGAAGATGAGAATTCAAGTCTAACCTAAATGTTTTATTAGACCTTCGGGGCTATAAAAGAGTCGAACAAACTCGTCAAATTTAGTTTTATGTTTTTGGTAAAATAAATTGATACTCATAATGCCACTCTGTGAGTCCTTTCGCCCTTTTTCTTAGCGAATGCCTTTTTAATGAGCGCTTAAGCTCTTGACTGTGCGTAACTGCGTAAGGACTTGTAAATGTTTATTATTATTTATATTCGAATTTTCTGTTTAACTGGTGGACTTACCAAATTAAGGTTCTCGATTACGTTGACAAGTTAAATATGTACATAAATCTTTTTGTGAACTAGAACTGATCTGATGGTAGCTCCAGAAGGTGGCAAATGAACTCGTTAATAAAACGACACAACTCTATCGAGTTTGGGCTCATTTTAATCGTCTTGTTAAGGACTTGGGTGCTGTGTTGTAATATCTTACTATATAAAGTTTTTGTCATCAGGTGACGCTGTCGATATCGATATTGATCAGTCTCCACGTGTTCTTCCTGCTGGTGGTGGAGATCATACCGCCGACGTCGCTGGTGGTGCCGCTGCTAGGGAAATATCTTATATTTGCTATGATATTAGTGTCTATAAGGTAAGACAGATCTTTATTAGTTTGTAACTATTATGTTAGGCAACATTTTTGTGTCGCTTGCAGTTTAATTTGCAGACAACTTAATACGTTGAGCACCGTTACATTGATAAGCCATGAACGATAGGTAGCAATGATAACAAAAGTTCTACGTTTTGATAGTTAAAATATTTTTATTTTGATGAATTTACATACGGGCATAGCACGGTTTTCTCTCATTGCACCCATGCCTGTTTACATATTCGAAAGTACGTCCGGCCAAAAACTTGCGCAAAGAACTCTTAACAATAAATTCGGCTTGACTTTAACGGCATGTTCAAAAGACAAAAAGGCATCAAAATTACGAATTAAGCAAGATGGCTGCCACATTATCCTGTTACCAGCCTCTATAATATTCTGAAAAGTGTCAGCTTTATGTGTTCTTTACGATATAATAATATTTACGACACCATTCCCTTGTTAACGACGATCATAGTCTCATATTTATATAAAACAAAAATGTCGTATGTTGACAAGATTGTTTGCTTCACACATCGTAACATGTTATGCTTCTTCTGAAATCATTCAGGACACGTACTCGGTTTTAAGTCTGCAAAGACTTATATTATAAATTTATTTCTCTGTGTAATTCGAGGCGATAAAGTTTATTTTATCCCCTCGAATATATTTGACAGGCCTGTTGGTCTAGTGGTTAGAGACCCTGACTGCTATACCGGAGGTCGTGGGTTCGATTCCCACCCGGGACAAATGTTTGTGTGATGAGCATGATCATTTGTTCGGTGTCTGGGTGTAATTTATCTATAACATGTATTTATTTAGATATATATAAGTATGTTTATCAGTTGTCTGATTACCATAACACAAGCTCTCTTAGAGCTTAGCTTGGGATCAGATTACCGTGTGTGAATTGTCCAGGAATATTATTATATTATATTATTATTATTTATTTCTCACTGACATATAAAGTTTTTGAGTAGGTATTTAAAATATTACTGTGTTGTGATTTCTACTCTTACATCAAGCTAAGTACTCCAACTAGAAATACAAGATTGCTAACGTATGTGCTAAAAAATATTTAGTACTAAACAATTTAATTAGATGACCTTTAAAAAAAGTGCCTTCATAAAATGAAGCTACATCCTCCCACTATACTTTTATTATGTTTTTTATGCTTTATATTATTTTTTTAGTCCTATAGCTCACTTAAAGTAAAACGAAGAATTAAACGAATGAAGAATTTAAACAAAAATAAAAAATATGAATCCTTCGTATAAATTCCAGGATTGTAAATCCAACTCTGTTACCAACAAATTCTTTACAGCAACTTTTATCTTAAAGTGAAATATGGCGACGTAAATCTCCCTTTTTATTAAGATTGTTCTGAAACAAAGTGCACTTACTGAGTCAAAGGCTGTGCTCCAGTCCGCTTCGTTTCGATTCATGGTTACACGGAGAAGACCTCCTTTCAGTTACCTCGCAATCTCCTGATTAATATACAAGAATTGCTGAAATTGCTGCTTATTTTTAGTAAAGAAAATCATTTTACAGTGGATTTTTTTATTAAAGTTTTATACATTTAAAGCGCTATAATCTGTAGATATATGATGCGTAGATAATTGTGTTTAAAACTGTTCCAAAATCACCGTTAACTAAACGAAACATTCATACTTAATCAAATGATTTAATTCGAATTTATTCGGCTAACCAAATTCCCCAATAAAATAAACCAAAGCTCTCATCCAATTTTAATTCAATGAATCGTTTTAATTTCCATATTAATCTCTGCATTCATCAAACAAAATCAAATCAAAGCTTTTTAAATATTTGGGGCTAAAGTAATTCTATTTTAATATGGCCTCGTGGGCGACCCCACAACCATATTTCCATATAAATTAAAAGGTGGGTTTTCAACCGGTATTAGATTGCTCGTCCTAGCTTCAAACGGATTTGCTTTTACAAAGTTCTGTTTTTGGCGTCAAAGTATCACTTGATAATATTAATAAACAAGTTGATAACTTTTGAAGCGTAAACGTTGGATATTTGCTGAGAACCTACCTACTAAGAATAATATTTTTAGAAGACAAACTTTAGCTGAAATCGCAATTTATTATTATTATATTATGTTGAATTGTTGACATTATTTATTTTATTTCAAATTTTCGACGTGTGTGCGATTTTTAGTTACATAATTCCATAATGATTTACTGGCTGTTAGACAGCGATCGAATGTTGGGAACTAGAATCTCGAATAAGTCGCAATGAAATCTGTAAAAAGTAGTTTTTTTTTTTTTTTCAATATATACTCAATACTTTATTGCGTTCCATAACTTACATAAATGGTCTTAAAAATATAATGATACAGAAACATTATCACATAGTTCCGACCTTTTTGGTAAAATTTACAACTATGACATAATTTACGCACCAAAAGCGTTATTAACATCATTTGCCGACAAGCAGCAATTCTTGCTTTGTAGCATCAAATAGCGAACACGCCAGCTTCCATGAATGGCCGTGATTCGTATCACGAATGTATTATTCAATCGCCGACGACTAAACAATAACATAATACGTCTATTCATGTTAACTAGTTCACAATAAACAGTTCGCGAACTATCGTTTACAGCGGGGAGACTCTATTTATAATTTGTCTGTTTTGATTTCCAATCACTCTAACTTAGTTCACTTGTTTGTTTGATTAAAAAGTTTAATCGTTTGTTTAAAAATAAACATTTGTTTTCACTGACAGGGCTAGGGATTTATTATGAATGCCTTAATGAGAATAATTGACTTTAAAATAGTTATAGGTATTTTCATGAATTTCCTATTTTTGGCACTGAAACTATTCATGAGCCACGGATTTGAAAAGTAGCGTAGTTGCGAAATTGAACGCTAAATAAACGTTTATGATGTTTATAGACATCTATGTCACTCTTGTATCAACTATTGAATGTTTATAAAATACACCGCTATAGTTTATGATCGAAGCAAAACATATTCACTGACTACAAAACTGAAATGGAATTACGTAGGTTTATATCCACGAATCCAGTTGCCTGAACACATAAATGCAAGCTATTTGATTTGAAATTTAATATATTTCGTTTCCTTTTATTGTAAATCGGGGATATTAAGCCCCGACAGAGGAGAAGCGGATTTATTGGCATTACGAACTTCATTTATAACGAATTCGTGCATATTGCACAGTAAGAGGATTAATATAAATACAAGTGAAATAGCATTAAAATTTATTTCATATAAACCGGGATCTGTATTCATAATAGTTGGAAAAGATACGCTTTAATAAACGCGACAAATATTTAGTTTTGTATATTCGGAAACTTAAATTATCTATAAATAAACCTTACTATAAAACACGTCTTTCTGCTAACCACAGGCTTCATCTCGCGTAGGGAAAAAACGAACATTAATCACCGCCCTTCCTCACATGCGGTTTGGCTCTCAAATCCTATAATGCAAACTAATTATCCCTAAAAACTTGGCGTGTTACATAATCAAAGTACTTGTAAGTTAAGCCCACATTTATTTACTAAATCGCTGCACTCAATACAACTAATAACTCTCCAAACGCCACGTAAGGTTATTAAGTACGGTCGAAATGTTATCGGTTTTATTATCCGGCGCTATGTTCTGTTAATTGCTTAACCTCTAACTAATCAAACCTTTTATTGCTTTTAGTATATGTGTGACGGTAGTGGTCCTAAACGTTCACTTCCGATCGCCGCAAACCCACCGGATGGCGCCGTGGGTCAAACGCGTCTTCATACATATCCTGCCGCGACTACTCTTCATGAAAAGACCCCAATACAAGTTTGACAACACAAGGTAAGTACCGCTGTCATCAAAAGTTTGCTGAACTTTCGCAATTAAAGTCGAATTAACTCGGACTTTACTCGTTTATGAAATTGTTTCTTTAAATGAAGGTTCGCGGTCCGGCTCGTAAATCCGACCGCGGATCAGTAACAACTCTAAATTAATTATAAGTTCAAAAGACTCGCCGCGAGCGCCGCGCGGCCCGTTTCCTTACGGCTCTTGCTTCACTCAACTTTTATATTAAGCGTCAAGTTACAAAGCAACGCCGGAACGAACGAAAAGATTGCGTGCTATGAAAATTGTTAAAAGCTTGATACAACACAACTCGTCTTTTTGGGCGCCTATTTAATGAAATCTTTTCAGTTTTTACACCTCCGCCAGACTGAGGTCATATTTTAATTTTATGTCGAGAGCTTAGCAGCCTTTTTTGTGAGATGTTTATGCTTTCAGCTCTCCAAACAAAAAGGTTTTTATGTGGCGTCTAAAGTGGTGCTTATTATCCGTATCTTTTGAGGGTGTTCATCAAGTTTATTTCTCAAACACTAACGTTAACATCGTGTATTCTAATTCTATCACCACTAGGTACTTTGTATCGACAATTACATCGGCCATAACTGCTCCCCAGCGCTGTGCTTAAACTGTTGATTTGTATTTAGGTCTGTCAGCTGGGCGGTGCACGAATTATTCGTGCGGATAGCCGCTGGGCATCGTAATTCCCTTAGGCAGCAAGTGCTATAAGGCCGGCCATCGGTGCGGTTACAGAATTACCGCGTATTACGTAATTGGAGCACTGAGACAGATTACAGCGCAGCCTCTGTCCCGGAATCTATCACCTACGTAGATTCTGTGTTAGACCATTTATGCTTTATGAACAGCTAATTTCAACGAGTATTAAAATGTATGCTGTTTTGAACGTGTTAAAATCACTTCTAAATGACTTTCATTGTGTTCGGAAATATACCGCAATGTTATTAATATGTAAAATGAGGATATAAATAAATGTTTATTCATCAGTTGAGTGGAACATCACACCTTTACAACCTATGTTTTATGTATATAGTATTACTTACAGGCTTATGTGATCAGGTGTGAAGGCATATTACCTAAACAAATATCTATAAATATAAAGTTCCAAGAAGAATACAGAATATTCTAAAAATACTTTGTTATGTCTTACTGAAGTTAAATATTAATATTGTATCCGTACTAAGATAAACAACTGATACCCACTCTTAAGCGTACATCAATACTTGGGTATGTAAATATTTGCGAATAAGTCACCAACTTTGGGAACTAGGTCGCAATATGCTTGTTTAGGATATTTGGAATACCGTATAGACATACTATACATACAGGGTGTAACAGAATAAAGGCAACCCAATTAGTATTTTAATTTATAGGCCTGAAACAACATCCGTACTTACATTAATTTAAAATACTAGGTTTGGAATAATGATTTGATAAAAATTAGTTATCTTCACTAAACGTAAAACGTTTGGGCGACCGGTGTGGGCAGCTCAAAAGATATACAGTCAAGAATTAACACCTACTTTTAATGCCAGAAATCGATTCAGAAGCCTATTCTAAAGCAACTACTTTCAGGAATTATGTTTATTCTGTAACACGTTGTATGTACATCGTTTTATGTTACGCGTATTCCTAAACTTTGAAACTACGAGTAAAATTTTACGAACGGTATTTTCTCGGCAATTTTTTTTACGTTACCGTCAACAAGCAATACGAGTAGTTCAGAGTACTTTTATTTCAATGTGTATTTTGCGTAAATATCGAACATCGCGATTGTTAATATTGCTTTTTGTTAATTGGAGCCAATTAAAAGCATCTCATATACGGTCATTGGGCAATTGGAATTAAAGATAATTGATATCAATGATAAGTTTTTCCACTTACACTACAGCAATAATAAGTATATTATAATGATATTATTTATTTAATTTCAATTAAACTTTATCAAAGGATTCAATGATGCGTATAGTATTAAATATTCAGTTTTGAATTAACATTTTCCTCATTTCATATATTTCATATTTCCGTCAAAGCCTGAGGTTCTCAGTAATGAGGATGGTAGATACGTTAAAGGCTTTCCGGGAATTTAAACTGGTACGCGATATGTTTGTAGTTGAATATGATCGAATAACTCGGAAATTAAATAGCATACAGGTAAAGTTTATTCATTGTTTTTGTTAAATATTTTGTTGGAAATATTATGTTTTATATGCATATAGAGTTACGGTGGGTGTTAAATTTTAGTTTAAATTAAATACCTACATAGATGGTGTTACGTTAGTTATTTAAGCGCAATATATACATAACATAATCGTCGAAATAGGAATAGATACATCATTCGTTTTAAACAAAATATCTGTTTTGATAAAATGTTTTGCTGAGATTAACATCCCTAAACTCCTTCAATTTATACTAGAAAATAAGCCCAAAAATAAACTTAAAAGAAGAAATTTAAGGAACAAGTATCTATCGATAACGTAAACATTTATTCATTCGGCGCATCGCAAATTTATTCCCGATAAACCGAGCTACGGGCTCGGCGCCGTAGGCGGCTACGGCGTAGCTTCCCTATTCATATACAAATTTATTGCTTTTGTCGTAGCTAACCCTACAGAATCTATAGAAACGCGGCGTAGTTAATTTAACTGTTATAATATCATCAGCGATCAAGAGATCTCTGCTATTGTTATTATTTGCTATATTTAATATTCATGGCAGCGAGCTCGTTATAAGGGTTGTTATGTTAGTTTGCAAGATGCTGAAGTTATAACCCGAAACCGCCTCTTGTTATTGTAATAATTATATTATAGTCACAAAGATATTATGTGTTACACGTTATACAATGGCTGCTTAAAAATTAACTGAAAAGTGCTAAACGTTTAAAGTACATGGTATGGTCTTTATAAAAATATATACGGGTAAAGTCCGAGGCTCTCTAATCGTCATGCTAACGACGTTTGGCTCCCCGACTGGTAGAGAATTTGACGCGGGCCAACTGAAGTATCGATATTAAAACTCATACCAGGCGCGCTCCCGTAGACCAGTGGCTTTTTTAAACCACTCCGATAGAAATCGCTTAATGTGTATTGAAGTGACATTTCTTTTTGACGTGACACTTCCATACATGTTTGATTCGATGTCGCAACTTACTGGACCAATGTAATGAAATGTTAAGTCTACCATCGACTAAAAAAAAAGTAGAAGCGATTCCATCAGCGTGAAAACTTGTAGAGATTTCACTGGTGTTGACAATGAGTCAATAACCAGATAACAGTATCGGTTACCACAGGTCGCGGTACACAGCGTGCGGAGTGGTCGTGCGGTGCGGGGGCACGGCGCGTCCCCTGTACCCGTACCGGCTGGCGGCCGCGGACGACGACTGCTGCGCCCCCGGCGCCTGGCCGCCCCCCGCCGCTCCCCCGCGCCCCTTGACTAGGACGCCTAGCAAGGAGGACCTTACGCATACCACGTATCTTAATTCGGGGTAAGATTGCATTTAGAAGATGGTGTTTAGTAGTTAGCTGGTTTAGTAAGTTCTTTTGACTTTATTGAAGTTCTAGATAATCACGAGGATATTGTAAATCCCGAAATCAAAGAAACCCTTGTTAAATTTTAGTATATGCTTTAATTTAACTTTGGTTTACTTTAGAAATCAATATTTGGTTCAGGATTCCGTGTTTCTTGAAATGATTTTTTTTTTCATTGTAAGGTAATAAGACAGATACGTTTCAGAAGTTTTTTTCTCAAGTATTAAAATCAGGTCACATTTCAGTATGGGGGACAGTAATAGGTTCGGCGGGAGCTGCCTAGTCCACGGGTCCAGCGAGGGTGGCGGGGCCGCAGGCCTCGGGCTCGGGGGCCTCTCGGGGCCGGGGGCCGAGGACGAGACCCTCAGCCCCGTGCCGGACCCCCCGCCCGGGTTCAGCCACTCGTCGTGCCCGCCTGAGGTGCACAAGACGTGCTTCTGTGTTCGCTTCATAGCGGAACATACGAGGATGCTGGAGGATTCTACAAAGGTTGGTATCATCTTGGCCTTTCTGTATGTAGACGTAGGTACTGGTTTTTTTGGTACCTAAATGGTAAATGATCCATAGAAAGAGCAACGAAACTAACTAAAAAATCAACAAAACAAAAAAAAATGCCAACTAAATAAAGACATAAATGGCAAAACGTCACACTACACACATCGCAAAAGTAACTTGGATAAAGTTGCGTTATTGTATTGTTTCCCTAGGAGGTAATGATCGGAAACAAAAGGCAGCTAATACGATTACGACTGAGTAAATAATTAATTAAAAACACACGTACACAATGCGCTACTTACCGTATAAACATCCACATGTTCTTTAGAAATAATTTTTATTAACTGTAATAAAGTCATATTAAAAAGAAATAACACCTACAAACGTAATATTAAATAAAAATAAAAGAATTTCTATCCATTTATTCTATATTGCCGTGTAAACATTTATAGGTGAAAATTCAATATTTTTACAGTTTTGTTCTTGTGTAAGTTAGGATCTACGCTAGGTTATAGGCACATAAACTATTTTAGTGCTCATCGGTACGTCGCCATGTCTAGCCGAGCGCAGCGTGTGCTAAAGGGTTATGTAGCTCTAATAGACTTAAAATGTTATCGTAACTGAGTTTACTTTTATGACATGAATGTAGGAGGAAAGGAAATAGGAATTTTGTAATCAGATATCGATACCTAACAGCACCTTAACGCATCGGACAGGGGTTACATAGCACCCTGTATGAATCTGTGTAGAATGTTCTTAAATGCAACAGCTACTGAGCAATACTACAGTACTAGTGTTTAGCTACTGCATTTTATGCTTAAAGCTAAGTAGATTTTCTAGACTAGAAACTATTATTACACTTTTGAATCTGTATATTCCAAGCAGTTTATATACAGTTGACAGCCATTTTGAATCGATATTCACATCTTCACATTGCCAAACGGGTGCTAAATAAGAACGACCTGCATCCACCATCCACCAACGACGTACTTACATTAGATATTATGACGAATACTGTTATGATAATCCAGTGGAATACGCAATAAGTATTAATATTCTAGAGATATAGCATTGTAGCTACATTTGGTAGTAAGGGTGTTTTGTAGTATGTCCGGTAGTTTGTAGAGATCGCCAAATTGTGATAAGGATGGTATTATAAGTTATGATGTTTATTGTTAAGTATCATTACCATGTGATACTCTAGACGAATATGTAATAGGTATATACTAAATTACTGGTCAGTAACTGGTCCACTGTAGTGCAAGTCTTTTCTCAAAGGCAAAGCGTTATTTTGCAATCGAGCAAAATCAGCATCCCAATCTAGCATTGAAACAGCTTTAGAAAGTGTATTATTGATAATTACTTACCTACATTTTGTACTGGCATTTCAACACAGCCGTCAAAACTCTTTAGGCAGAAATATTTTAAACATTTTGATTACTTAAACCTAAGAACATTAAAGTCTTTTCATATTTTTTTCTGACGTTTAGCCTTACTTACTTTAACTTTTATATTCACAGGTAAAAGAGGACTGGAAGTACGTAGCGATGGTGCTCGACCGCCTCTTCCTCTGGATCTTCACGCTAGCCGTGCTGGTGGGCACAGCAGGCATCATTCTCCAGGCGCCAACGCTGTACGACGACCGAGTGCCCATAGACAAGCACTTCAACCAGTACGCAACCTCCTCGCTCGTACGATGTCCGCCGCCATCGTAATATGGATCGTGACGTCACAAGTTTAGGGAAATATGACGTCAGAGCATTTTGATGTTAGGTTAGTTTAAAACCTGCGCTTGTTAAAAGTGTGTTGGATCAATTTAAATTCCACTAAAGGACCGTTTCGAATAGTGTAATTTTAGATAGATAAATATATTTAAATAATACTGCCCCATAGAACGGTTTCTAATTCAAAGTGTAACAAGTTATTTAATGTTCGTAAATGTGTCGCATGCAATAAAATTAATATCGATTATTATGACCTCGTAGCCCTGTCAAGTGAAAGTCTCTGACGTCATATTTTCGGTAAAAACATTTTATATTACGATTAATCAATAAATATTAGCAACGGTGTCTTTATAGGTGCTGTAATTTGTTTGAGAAAATGGTCCAAATGTGTTTAGTTTGCTTTCGAAAGTTTGGAGGGCTTCTCTGGCGGTTTTCGTGAACAAGTTACAGCGAGACTAGCGCCACCTGTCCGCCGTTGTGACAACACCCAACGCACACCCGTCCCGCCCGGAACGTGTTCTATTCCACGACACGTCTATCTGTCTACGTATCTTTAAATATTAATCTTAAGTACTTTCATATCTACTCTTGCACCCTACATTAGTTAACCATAATTATTTAGGTTTTATAACAGTTTGAGACTTCTTCAAACATTCACTATCGTCTATGAGACAATAAAATGTATTGTTTTTCCTAGCTTTACTTGCATCATAGTTAAATCTGAATTTCATAAAATCATCGTAATTAATGCAACCTATAAGTATAGATAGGAAGTAAGGAAATGAACGAAACACCACCAAAATAAACGTATCTGTGTTCAACTACGTCATTTAGTGTTAGTATAATGTAGTAGCACCATTATCTAAGCTCGCATTGCCATAGACCCAGTATGCTTCGAGCACCTCGCTGTGTCACACATATGCCAAATTCAAAACATGAAGCTGGGCTATTCTCTAAAATTCTTCGTCGAACGCAACGTTCCCAGATTCAAAATTCAAATATTTTTGACATTTCTTTGAACTAAGTGTAGCGTTCGAAAACTGATTTTTAAAGAATAGCCCTGCAGATTCGACTCATAAAAATTCGTCATTAGAGCTGTAATTTAGACATCGAAATCAAGTGTTATATTAAGAAATTCATAGGCATTAGCTGTAGTCTAAATCTATCTTGAATCATGCTGACCTATCGACTAGATTCTTTCAACTCTTCTACTTTTAAGTAATAACTAAACATTTGTCGTAGAATAGAACATGTACTTTAAAATAAGAATATCGATTTTATTATTTATAAGGAATAAGAAACCTATGGAATACTTCAAAGTATTTATAAATCCATTTTATTGTTAGCTTCGGGAAAACGAGATTTTGTTAATAGAATCAATAAATATTGTAATAAATGTTTACAAACCCAATGTAAAGTAAAATATCCTTATGATAATAAGTACAACATAATAATTTACATTAAGAAGATAATTGCTCAATTTTAAGAACCCCGTACCTCTATTATTTCTGCTACTGGATGTATGAAGGAGCCAGTGACAACCACATAACGAGCTAAAACTTGCTTCTCATTCGTTTTAAGATATTAAAAGCAATATATAGAAATTTAATTGCTTTTAAAATCTTTACTTAATTATTTGCATTTCTTTTTTGAAATACTGAGCCTAATGCAATACTCTTCTGGATACAGACCTCTTATAAACAGAGGTCTCTAGTTAAATGTCTACATATAACTATATACGTTTGTTAAATATATATTATACTGTAAATAAAATTACTATATTAATTATACTCGGGGCACTCGTTCGAGCAATAACGGTGCCAAATCTTTGGACAGGAATTGAAATTACTAATTAATTTAATATGAACGATACACAATAAAACACAAAATTTTAAAAATGTTTGTACAAAAATAAATATCGAATATAAATAATTAAAATTAAAAGCTTATTGTACTGACACGATGGAATGATTGTGATGCAATATTACAGAGAAATGCGAGGCTATAGTCGAATATTAAAATGCTAAAAATACAGGCCTAGGTACATAATATGGTGGCAAAACAGCCAGAATTGATTACGAAAACACTAATTTGGACTTCAAGATTAAAAAAAAATACTTGAATTATAAAAAAAATATATTGATTTTAAAATGCTAATGCATATTACTTTTCTACGTATACATGAGTCACATTAATAAATTTTTCTCTTCCCCTTTATAATCCAGGGATAACAAGATACCTTCACTCACTATTCCCGCGTGACTGAAATATAAATACGGAATGGTGCTCATATGCGGTTAATTATCTTAGCATTACTATCTTCTATCACTAAAACACTATTCGTATGGAATTTATTTATTTTACTAATCAATAATTACCATAAACTTAGCACTACGGAAAGTAGAGGGAAATATGAATACAATAAAAAAAAAATCTTATAACCAAGTTTTAAATGTTGGCGTTTAAATATTCGGCTATATTAAGTCTATAGATGTCAATAATACGAATAGATGGAGTATTGGTGCGTAGATTAATACCCTATAAACATTAATAATCTAATATACTTAATTATTAAGATAATACACATTGACTGCTCGCAGTAGAGTAGCGCAGCTCAATTGTAGAAGTATAAGTTTGTAAGTACTTATTTATATTGTTAATAAAACCGTTATATATAGAATTCTTTTTTATTTAATACCCCCGATAAGTTACGAGTCAGCTGATAAGCAAGGAAACGAAGTCAGGGTGATAGACGAGAAATCTCACAAGTTGCACTGTCGTTTGGATCAACTTGTAGAAAATTACAAGTGTTAACTATAGCAAAAGCACATGTAATAAGCTCTTATTCAATCTCATCGTAACAAAGGAGAATCACCAAAAAATGGCATTTTTTCACAACAGATTTATTCGCAAAAAGGTACACAATCAATTTCCATTTCACCTGAGAATATCAAAAACACTTCTTGCCCCATTTCGCTTCTTATTCTTAAGGATGCCATTGATAATAAGATCAGAGCGTTTACTGTTTGATATGAGTTCGTGGGCTCGACTTACAGCTTCCAAATGTGCTGGCGAGTTCTTAGGTGCTATGTTGAAGAAAGCATCGTAATCTGCAGGTGACATGTCATAACTGTCTTTAGCATGTACTGGTTTGGATGTAGTTGCCCTTGATCTGTACGCGGTCTCCGTTAATTCATTAGATGGACGGCTCGTTCTTCTAGTGTTACGATTACCTCGTTTTCTATTGGCAGGTGTAATTGTATCTGATGTTCCTTCTCTTATAGGTTTTGGGGAATCGGTAACTGGATCAAGGCGTCTAGTTCTGTTTCGTTTGCTAGATCGTTGAGGCCTAGGTGTAGTAGATTCTAAAGCATGTTTAGTTACAGTATGTGGTGTAGCTTTATTAACGTGATGTTTTTCAGTAGGTCTAGAAACTTCATCAAAATGTCGTGACTGTCGTTCTTGAGGCACTGGATTATGTCTTGTTATATCATGACTTTCAGGTACGACACTCTGTGGTACGTTTGTATGTGTGCCTGATTGTACAACACTGTGTCTGGAAGATTGAATTTCATGGTTTTTAACGGTTTGTCGTGCTTCGTTCAAAGTTGCTGGTGGTTTATTGCGCCTTCCAGGCCTTCGCCTTTCTTTATAATGCGGCACATAAGTATTAGGAATATCCTTATGAGGATGTATGTGATCAGCGATTGGTGGTGCGCCTACTGTCTTAGCACTTCTGAATACTGGTAATAACTTGATAGCAATCGGTACTACTTCTGTTATAACCGTGTGTTCAATATTGGTGGTTGTAGGAACAGTAGTCGGCATCTCTGTTACAGTTGTCGTAGAATTACGTCTTCTGCTGGATCTAGTTGAATTACGTTTTCTTGTTCTTCTGCTTTTTTGTGTCGAAGTTGTTATTAAATCATTATCTTTATTGTCGTGTGGTCTCTCGGTTGTTGTTAAAGGTGTGCTTGCTGTAACGTAATGATGTACTGAAGGAGTTATAGGTTCAATAACATCTGAAGTTACAATTTTACTGTCAGAATGGTGTACTTTAGTGTGAATATTTCGACTTGGAGTAGTGCTTTCTAAGATATTTTCAGATGTAGTTATTATAGGTGCATCACTGAAATCGTGGTTGACGGTACTTGTAGTAGTCGGTAATGTCAAATCTTCTAAATCCTCATTAACAGTAGTTGTTCTTATATGTTGGTGATCTCTATGGTGTTTTGTCACAGTATTCGGTGCACTTGTCGTAACATCATTAGAATATTTATTTAACAACGCATTTACTTCATTAACTTCCGTTGCTACTACTTCTTCATTCAAAGTATTAGTTTGTTCTGTATTACTTTCAGTGTGATATTCAGATCTACTTTCGGTGGTTAAGTCAGATTTTGTTGTTGTTATGGGATCAACATTATGTAACGGGACAACAGTAGATAAATGGTTTTTAAAAGTCGTTGTACTTTTTTCGGTATCCTCTTCAGAAGGACTTTCTGTAACGCCATCAGATTCTGTAGTTCTTATAGGATTAGGAGTGGGTACACTACTTGGTACTTCTTCGTCGTATGGCGTTGTACTTGTTTCATTATGCCTTTCTGAAAGACTTTCAGTGGTCAAATCACCTTCAGTGGTTGTTACAATGTTTAATGTTGTTGGTTCTTCTTTAGAAGTTGTACTTTGTTCTGTAATCACTTCCGTAATGGCTTCTGTGGTTATATCAGGTTTTAAGGTTGTGATCGAATCAACAGCGTTTTCAGTAGTTATTATTTCATCGGCTGACATTGTCGTTTGTTCCGTTGTGATCTCAAGACACTCTGTACTCAAATCTAGTTTTGTTGTTGTTTCAGTATTAATGGGATTAACACTTGTTATTATTTCTTCTCTATTTGATGTCGTACTTTGTTCAATATTGAATTCTGGGTCATTATCTGTGCTCACTTCAGGTTTCAAAGTCTTTATTGTTTGTACAGTAGATATTTCTGGTTCAACCAAAGTCGTATGTTCAATATTAATATCAGTAGTCTCTTCTGTGATCGAAACGGGTTCATTTGTTGTTACAGTTTGTGTAGTAGTTGTATTTTCTTCATCATTCGAGTTTGTACTTAAATCAGTAGTGCTTGAAAGGACTTCAGTAGTCAAGTTAGGTACTGTAGTCGTTACAGTGGAACTGCTATATTCACTGTCCAAAATGTTTACACTAGATGATACTACTCGTGACGTTGTACTCGGTTCAGAATTTATTTCCGAAGGACTTACAGTACTTGAATCAGTTGCAGAAGTTGTCTCACTAGTAATAGTTGTTGGTTCTTCCTCATAAGATTTCGTACTTTGTTCAGTACTAATTGCAGAGAGATTTTCTTTATTCGATTCGGTCGTCATTGTTTTTACATTATAAGTATCCAGATCACTTGCAGCAGTTGTTGACTGATCTGTTTGTGAATACGTTGATTCATCAGCAATTAGTGTTGAACTGTAGGCTGGAGTACTTTCAGTCACAGTAGTAGTTTCAATAGGCTTATCTGATGTCAATGTAGTCATAGTATCATCAATACTATGGTCACTGACAGATTGCGGAGTAGTGGTTCGATCTACTTCCGTAGTCGTTGATACCTCTTTTCCGTTCAAAGTTGAACTGTCAACTGCATTATTTTCACTTTCAGTCGTGTGTTGTGCAGTGGTATCCGTTTCAGTTTCAGCAACAGTAGTAGCAGGTTGTTCAGTAATTGTTATCTTTATATCTTCAGGAGTAGTGGTCGGAATACCTTGAGTAGTCGAACTCTGTTCTGTAACCAAATAGGAACTAGTCGTAGTACTATTTGGTAAGTTGTCATTTGAATTATTAGTAGTATTATCAATTTCAGTTGCTTTAGTACTTTTTGTGGTTAAATGAGATTGATTGGTTGTCGTAATATCACTTGGAATAGTAGAAGTACTTGTGGGTTGTTCGGTGGATAAAATCTTTATATTTTCATTTCCAGGATAATTAGTGCTAAAAATATTACTCTCAGTCGTGGGAGAAACTTCAGTTGTTGTTGTTATTATACTCACTTTCTCTTTACTGTCATCTAAATGACTAAGACGCATAGTAGTAGGAGGCTGATGTGTTGTCGAATGAACTGATCTCTTATCTGAATTCGTTGTACCTTCAGCTTGATGTACCTTTCCATTGATAGATACGCTTTTAGACATAGAATACGACTTACTCCTTATAACAGTGATTTTCAAATCGCTGTCTTTCGAAACGTTTGGAGTAGTCTGCGATATTTTTAATGAGGTACTCGATGAAGACAAACCGCTTAGGTTTCCATGTCCATTGTTATTCGTTTTAGGTTTTGACAAAGTTAATGTATGTGATTGTTCGTTTCTAGCATTTACACTGGTATTAAAGGATGTCTCTCTAGGAGTATTCGAAATTCTTTTAGTAGATATTATATTTACTTCTTTCACGTTAGTTTGTCTTATATCACTGTCATATTGAACAGGTGGTAAATTCAAAGAATTATTATGAACGTTCGGTTGAGCGTTTCTTTCGTGCTCCAGTATTTTAGTTTGAATGTTGTCTAAATGCCTAGATTCTTCTTCCTTCCATGATTGAAGCTGTTGTCTTAGATCCATAAACGAACTGTTAGAGTTAAATTCGAGATCTTTTAAAATGTGTTCCAGTTTCACATTCTCTGTAGCTTCAGTCGATTCAAGGTTATCCAGTTTAACTAAAACATCATCGATGACTTGATGGATTTCCGTGGCTTGAGAGTTATTCTTAGAGTTCTGTTCCTTATTTTCCAAAAGCTTTATTTCCCTCATAATGCTTTCAACTGATGGGTCTGCATGCGAGTTGGTTATATTCTTCAAATCGCTGGTCACCTCGTCTGACACCTTTTTCAGTTCTTTTTTCACTAAATTACTAACACTAGCCAACTCCTTCGTTTCCTTGGCCAATACGTTTTCGACATCTCGTAGTTTTTCACTTGGATTATAACTGCCGAGGAGTTTCGTTAAGGTTTCGTTGATTTTAGCATCTATTACAGCAGGAATTTCCTTTTTCAGATATTCGTCACTTGGGTATTGTATTGATACGCCTGCCTTCGGTGAAGATTCGATATGTCGGGTTTCAGTAACCGTAACAGTATTATTTATTGTGTTTCCACATTTATTATAATACCGTATCGCGGCATCTTCACTCAGGGCTAGAGCGTGCTCCACTGCCAATATAGTGCAGTCCACAGTTTCCTTGACATCAGATACTACGTCACTAATCATTTTTCCAAAACTATTCTGGACAGATAGTACTGCGCCTTGAAATACATCGAAGAATGACGCAGAAGTCTGAAAATAACAAATTAAAATGTAAATGCTTACTTGTACAAATCATGAAAAAAAATCTGTTGTTTTGTCGTCACATCACTACACACCTGCGCTATCAGTATAGATGAAATAATCACTAAAATCTTCATGATGCACTGGGATTTTTATTTTTATTATTTGTAAAAAATCTGGTTCAATTGGTGGTATCACCACCGGCCATAGCCAGACACGCAGCCATACTCGTGGCTACTCGAATGACTGCTTCAATTCTTGTACAATTAGTTTACGTCTATTTATTCAATCAAGAAAGACACGCGCTATTGTTTTTAACGCGCACCTGTACAAATATTTAACGTCACGTGGAATAAATCCAATTACATTGTTTAAACTAAGTCAAAGTGGTAGTGTGGATTACAAAATGAAATAGATTAAATGCTAATAATGAAAGTTCGTTTATTTTTTGAGTAGCTATACAATATATTATCACAAACATAATTCTTATATTTATAAATAACACTTACAAAGTGCTTGTATTTTTATGATATTTCATAGTTGCAATTATGATTACAATATACATACGAGATATTTTCATACTATCTAATGTAAAAGAGCTATACCAATAGAATTATTGTCAGACAATTCAGATCGTTTTACATACTGACAATTTATTACATGTTTTCATTGCACTTTTCTATCGGGATTAGTATTATTTAAACTAGTAAAGCAAGAACGAACACATTCATAAACAGGGTCCATACTATGATCTCTTAAAGCAGTATGTCTATTCTGTAAATAATTTCGGTATAGAGCTTCACCTGAGTGACAATAAAGCTCACTTCAAAAGTGAACCCAATTGGCCTTGATTTAGAATTCCATTTTGAGAATACGTATACAATCTCGCCGCGGATTCCGCTGTCGAGATATGAAAATAATGTTACAGAATAGCACTATTGTAGCGGTTGTGGAAGCGAGAGGGCGCACTGCACTGAGCATAGCGCTGTCCCGCTTATCCAACCCAACAGTCCTGCTTTAAGAGCTCATGTTACGGCCCCAGTTAGAATTATTATCATAAGTAATCATAAGTATTGGAGGTGGATCACAGGGTAAACTTATGTTGTTGACAGTACCTTTAATAAAGAAAAACCTTACATGGTGTGAATTAAATAAAACATTTCAATAATAAGACAGTGTTTATGCAATATTAACGAAGTGCGTTTTAAAAAGTGTTGCAATTTATTTGATAATTCCCGATATTTTTCATTGAATTGTAAAGCGTATTTTATAAAACTTTTTAAGCGAATATACTTTATTTTTTTAAACGTATAAGATTTAATACTTTGTCTAATTTATAGTTGCCTCGGTGTAAACGTTACCAATCAGTATACAACAAATTTGGCACTTATTGAGCAATTTTTGTTCTCATAAGATATGAATTTATATTTCCAATCTACCTTATTTTCAAATACCATAATATTGGTATACAAGTTACATTTAAACCTACATGTCGACTGCTCAAATTTAAGTGCCCTTATGGTTACCTGGTAATTTGTTTTAATCCCATATCTAAAAACAGATGGAAAGTCCATTTTAAGTAAATTTGAATCACAATTTTAAAAGAATATCTTTGTGTCTTATAAATAGCTTTTTTTTTTAATTTAGCAATATTTTTATACGCTTGTGCTAGCCCAATAGTGCACCTAAGTTATTATATATGAAATTAATATCTATTCCATTGAAACAATGAGCAAAATAAAAATGTGATTTCAAAATTTAAACAAATAAATAAAATTTACAATAAAAATAAATTAAAACTTTAAAACAGTACAGATAAAAATACTGAAGTATCAAAACAATTGTAAATAAATAATAAAATTGTAAAGCGTTTAAATGTTTTCATGTGGAATGTCATATATTTGAGTATTTCCCACAAGTATACAAGGACACTATTAACTTACTGGCAACTTATCAAATGAAATACTGCGATAAAATATTTACATTTTCGAAAACTATTTAAATAGACTGTTACTATTATGTATTGATTGACAAGAAAAGGCCTACGATATATAGGTTTAAACCCATCAGCACAGCAGACAACGCAAGTTTTCTGATACCCATAACATAACATATCATCACGCCTGTATCCCCAAAGGGGTAGGCAGAGGTGTACCAATGTACACCCACAGATCGCCGATATGTTTAGGTCCCATGTAATGGGGAGCGAGCCTATTGCCACCTTCCGGGCACAAATCCAAACTACGACCTGCTACTGAGAATTCCATAAAAAACCCAATAACACCTTGGTCGACTTGGGAATCGAAGCAGAAGCGACCTCTAGCGTAGCAGGCGCGCTTAGCACCACTAGGCCAACGAAGCAGTTTTCCGACCCCGTTACCCGCCGACTTTATTTTCCATTGACGCGCGCCTATGTGCGAAACTCTTCTAGTTTTATGGCCATAGTTACTTGGATGATAAATTCGTAGGATATTAGACTTGCGTCGCCTTGTGAACAATTGGACTTAATCGATTGTTTCTCAACCAATCAAAATGCAGCGAGTGCTGAGTGAAATATCAAAATTTATTCCGAATGAATGCATTAAGTATTTTCTTCGAATATAATCTGAAATGTATTTAAATAATATTGTAAGGTAGATAAAAGGTTGAGAAACGTTGCTTTACATTACAATATAATTACTCTGTTTACAATATTGAGGCAATGTTCGCTAACCAGTCTAAAGCAGACTATTATTATTCATAACTTTATTATACACTACGCCATATACATATATTTTCTATTACCGTTTACATATTACAAAGATGCAACAAGCATTTCTATTTGGGGCACTTTTTACGTAATTATGATGCAACATTATATTTTATAGGAGGTACACGAATAACCTTATATTAGATTTAATTAAAAGCCTAGACCAGAAAAATTGGTAGAAGACAACATATTGCTTGCAGAATTTACTTGAAACAAGCGACGTCCGCATTCAATATTTTTAATAGGTATGGTTTTTATATTTTTATAGGTACCTGCGGATTTAGCTGAATAGCTAAATACCGTTTTACGACGATACCAAGTGAAATCAATATCGGTCTAGCGGTTCTGCAGTGAAAGCGTAGCACATAGACAGACATAGTTACTTTTGCAATTATAATATTAGCATGTATTGGCTGCACCTTCATTTCACTAATTTGTTTTTCCTCTACGTTTTTCTGGTCTGATTTGAAGATAAACTTAATTAAAATTTACTATTCCTTTCTTCAAATTATAAATAGAGATATCTGTAATAAACATTAGTACCTACGCGTTAACCTTACTTAACTGTGTAGAACTCAATTATAAAGCAAACACGTGTTATGTATTGATTATAATCCATATGTTATTGAAAGTTTAAGACAGTAAATGTTATTTTGAGATTCAGGTTTTAATAGAGAGTAATTGTAGCCAAAAATATAAAAAATGAAGTTATTTGAATAATGCGTAGAAAAAAAATCAATTATAAAAAGTACTAGCGGCCCGCCCCGGCTTTGCTCGGGTGCAACGCTGATACCTACACTATATATCTGTCGCAGACAAATAGTATAATATGGCATTTTACATACGGCGTCGTCAGTTTAAAAACGTTTGCGGTTATGTAATATGCCGAAGGCAAAGTGTCAAATCATTCAATCGTCATAATGCGACGTTAGTGTTATTTTAGGGTGACTATGCTCATTAAAATCTCGAGAAAAACTTTGAATTACATACGTCGTCGCTCGCTTCGCTCGCTCTGTTGCAAGGTCACAATATCTAACCTAACCTAACCTATTGATCTCTGTCACAAAGTCGAACCTAATCAAGCAATTGATTTCTGAGCCTATGAATATATGAATATTCGATCATGGATTCGTTCATACATGGTTTTTTGACCAAAAATACTCTGCAGGAGTCCTTCACGACCCAGGGTCTATGGATACCTTAGCATTTTTGACGTGCTGGATAACCTCAAAAACTAAATACTTCAATTTGCCTCGGCATTATGTATATGGTGTTTAAATTTTCGATGAAATGTTGTGGTGAGGCATATTATAAAGTGACACGGCAATCTACATTTTGCCTTGGGCATATTACATAACCGCAAACGTTTTTAAACTGACGATGCCTTATGTAGAATGCCAAATTATACTATTTGCCTGCGACATATCAACACAACCATAAAGTTCTGTAGTGCGAAGCACAGCCTTCGACGCACTACTTGGTATAGGCACGCGCCCTACGGCCCCCCGGCCGTTACCGCCGCAACCGCGATGTAGCTGCATTTTAAATTTTGTAATATCTTCGAAAATATTCATTTAAATTACATGCTGTAAAAGGCAATATTGATCTATATTACATGCACAATTTATTAAAGGTACTTAATTGGATAAGGATTAATACTGTATAGCTTAAAATCGCTTTTTCGTAAATAAGTAATAAATAAACGATAAAAAATGGTTATTGTGGGTTATCCTTAAGAGATAGACATATGCCATCGCGGACTTTTTTGTAGATCTTTTTAAGGTGCACAATACTGTAGTACATTATTTTGATCTATCTCGTAGGGTTCAGCCAGCGTTTGCAATGTAAGCGCAAAAAATTTGTTCGTTTACTTAAATCTCTAAGATTATCCGTGTTCCTCTACTATATTATGCATGTATTATACATATAAACCTTCCTCGTGAATAACTCTATCTATTAAAAAAAACCGCATCAAAATCCGTTGCGTAGTTTTAAAGATCTAAGCATACATAGGGACAGACAGCGGGAAGCGACTTTATTTTATACTATGTAGTGATTATACATATAAACCTTCCTCGTGAATAACTCTATCTATTAAAAAAAACCGCATCAAAATCCGTTGCGTAGTTTTAAAGATCTAAGCATACATAGGGACAGACAGCGGGAAGCGACTTTATTTTATACTATGTAGTGATAGTGATAGTGATAGTGATAGTGATAGTGATTTTGTAATATCTTCGAAAATATTCATTTAAATTACATGCTGTAAAAGGCAATATTGATCTATATTACATGCACAATTTATTAAAGGTACTTAATTGGATAAGGATTAATACTGTATAGCTTAAAATCGCTTTTTCGTAAATAAGTAATAAATAAACGATAAAAAATGGTTATTGTGGGTTATCCTTAAGAGATAGACATATGCCATCGCGGACTTTTTTGTAGATCTTTTTAAGGTGCACAATACTGTAGTACATTATTTTGATCTATCTCGTAGGGTTCAGCCAGCGTTTGCAATGTAAGCGCAAAAAATTTGTTCGTTTACTTAAATCTCTAAGATTATCCGTGTTCCTCTACTATATTATGCATGTATTATACATATAAACCTTTCTCGTGAATAACTCTATCTATTAAAAAAAACCGCATCAAAATCCGTTGCGTAGTTTTAAAGATCTAAGCATACATAGGGACAGACAGCGGGAAGCGACTTTATTTTATACTATGTAGTGATAGTGATAGTGATTTTGTAATATCTTCGAAAATATTCATTTAAATTACATGCTGTAAAAGGCAATATTGATCTATATTACATGCACAATTTATTAAAGGTACTTAATTGGATAAGGATTAATACTGTATAGCTTAAAATCGCTTTTTCGTAAATAAGTAATAAATAAACGATAAAAAATGGTTATTGTGGGTTATCCTTAAGAGATAGACATATGCCATCACGGACTTTTTTGTAGATCTTTTTAAGGTGCACAATACTGTAGTACATTATTTTGATCTATCTCGTAGGGTTCAGCCAGCGTTTGCAATGTAAGCGCAAAAAATTTGTTCGTTTACTTAAATCTCTAAGATTATCCGTGTTCCTCTACTATATTATGCATGTATTATACATATAAACCTTTCTCGTGAATAACTCTATCTATTAAAAAAAACCGCATCAAAATCCGTTGCGTAGTTTTAAAGATCTAAGCATACATAGGGACAGACAGCGGGAAGCGACTTTATTTTATACTATGTAGTGATTTTACTGACAGGAGTTCAAGGCATTTGCTATACAATTGAGTACTACACATAATTCAATATCAGTATGTATTGATATGTTCTATTATATTGCCTACGTATTATATGATACATTTGAACACTAATACAACCATTACTATATTACAAAAATAAACTAACCATGTTCAACTATTTTATGGCATTCGTAAAACATTCCGACATTCCTTCAAACAAACATCCCATACAGTCGTATTATCACGGACACAAGGAAATTTAATTTTATCTTAATAAAATACAAAGTAATTATCCCAATATTTTAGATAAATACCGAATCTATAAAAATGCATACAATATTACACGTATATTGTCCATATGACCAAAAAGATTTCGTAAAAACTAAAAAGTTTGGATACGACAATCAGTCACTAAACATTCCTTACAATATCCACAACTACTACCAAAAAACATAACTCTTCTTGTAAGTCGGGTAAAAAGAAAGAGATCGAATCTTCACCTCGATATGTCGACATTCAAACGACCTCTCTACGGACCGTCCAAAAAGATTATCAAAATATTTTTAGAGACATAAAAACTTCATAAAAATAGGGGCTTATTCGAACTCTTACGATATAAAATACTACAGTGATTTAGTTAAAGGTTACCCAGAGTTGTCAAGGTGTCTCAACGTCATCATTGACTTCGGGCGAGGTCGTGGGTAGTTCGTCCCTTTTGGGTGGTTCTGGGGCGGTGGTGTCTGGGGTTTCGTCCCGTTTGGGTGGGAGTGGGACGACGTTGAGTTTGGGCAGCGGCGGTATCGGTGGGATGGGCGACGGGTCCCGGACTGGTGGGGCCGGCTGCTGTGTGTTGGGGACGGTGAAGCCGTTGGCCATTCGCTGGTAGTGCGGCTTCCATTTGTTCGCTGGTGGCGTGTAGTTCAGACGGTCATATTCCATTTCTGTTGAGGAAGTTCATTGTTTGTTTATGCCTATTTTTTTTTTATTTAAATTTTATAGAAGCCTATACTTATGTGTTTTTCACTACAACTGTTATTGTAATCTTGACACTAGATTCTACATTTTTTTTTTTAAACCCTCCCAACTGGTAGCCAAGATGATAATAAAATAACTCAAAGGAAACAAAAACAAAGGAAAATCAAGTAACATTACGGAAGATATTAGATCGATACTTCTAAGGCAATATACAGATATACAACATGCATACACTGATTGTATACCATATTAGACCTACATAATACACAACGACAACATTTATAAATAATGTAAAAAGTAAGATTACCATATCCCTCCTTATGTTTGATCTCGTCATACACGTGGTCCAGCTTATTGTCATCCTCCTCATATTGGTACAGGTTCGGATTGTTCGCGTCCGCGTCTTTATTCTTCATCGACGACAACGGGTCGTAGCCTTGGGAACAAATCATAAAATTAACTATATATAATTAGCTTAGTAACTGTGGAACAAATTGACGTATGTATGACGATTTGTAGGTAAATATTTGATAGTACTGTGACGTTTTTAATTGTATTTAAAAGTTACGTGGTTATTTATATAGTAGGCTATGATTTTCGTGTTTTAATTTGCAACTGTATTGCAACCATCGACGTATGATATGCATAGACTGCTACTATCGCTAGGTTCCCCTTGTGCCAAGCGAGAGCAGTTTTTAGTCTGATCCTAGTACATTTCGTTTTTTAATTTTCGCGCAACGAGAAACTTATTTAAGAAAATATCGATGGTTTTGACATTGCTAGGATAATATTAGTGTTTTAGATAGATTTTTTAAAACGGCAAGCTCCATCTTCATAAATAATTCACGACAACACTTGTTCACACTAGTGCTTACGGTTTAAACTCTGATAGGCTTACTCTATAGTTCCAAATGCAACCTCGTTGATTGCAACATATTGAAGCAAATACATTGCTTTACGGAGCTATACCAATATGTAATTACTTTGATATTATTCACATAAAACAAATAACGATCGCGTGAAAGGAATAATATTTGAATTATTGCTCTTTGGAAACACGGTTAACGTACTCGCAGTTGGCAGTAGGTAGTCAGTGGTGCCCTCTGTTCAGTCATCGCAGTTCAAATTTATGTTCAAACAGAATTTACAGTCATTATCGAGACCAAACTCATTGGTATAGCAAGTCCATCATAAATAGCATTTGGTTATACTGGCCTCTTTATTTAACTACACTATTTGTTAGTTCAGTCTTTCGTTCCATTAACTTGTACTAGGCAACAAAAGTGACTTTACTGGGAAATGACATTCATGCTTTAAACAGAGTTGTTATTTATGTCTTTATTTTGTCCTTAACGTAAAGAAAGGTTTAAACAAATCAGGAGCCATGAACCTACGTCCTTTATCATAGTTCTCGGTTAAGTAAAGACAGTTGTTTTTATATAATGATGTTTTTCCGACAAGTCTACTAAGAAATTACTTCGCATTAATAAGTGTTCATTGTTAGCCGATAAATACACGTTTCCATGTGTATTGGCTTAATTCATCGATGTTATAACAATGTAACTATTTATATAATTTATTTTTGCGCAGTTATTTTGATAGTTACGTCGTCACAGACTCATCTGTGACGACGTAACTATCAAAATAACTGCAAATAACTGCTGAAATGTAATGTGTCATTCATAATTACGCAATTGCAAAAAAAAACAGGAGACATAAATAGAGGTGGGCTACAGGGCATTTGTAACATAATTATTGAATTATAAAATAAAAAATTGCCTATTCAATAAAATACAAAACAGATAAATTGATCCCAAAATGTTTAATACCCAAACCGCTAACATATTGGTCAGATCGAATGTAATGCCAAATCCCATTTTTTTTTTATTCTATATCCTGAGGAGGTGCATATGACCATAGGTGATAGAGGTATTGAAAATTCTATTTCCTGAGACAACTCATACGGTCATTAGATGATCCCTATAGTAATTAAACAACTGATAATCATATGTTATATGTTTCTAATTACATACAAATCAGAGATAAATTATACCCAGACACAGAACAAAGTATCGTGCACATCAAACGTGGAAATGCAACCCACAACCCCCGGTTCAGCAGGCAGGGTCGTTAACCACTAGACCAACAACCCCAACAAATACTCACTGACATAAGAGCTTTCAAGCGTTGAGTATGTGCGGCGCGTTGTTAAGAAGAGTGGTGGAGTTGTCACTACCGATGGACCATTGGTACAAATATATAGAGTTGTTCTGTTATAATGTACAGAAGGAACAATACTCACTGTCATTAGAGCCGGTGGCCTTCATCCGCAGCTTCTCCATCGCCGTGTTACTGAGCTTGCTGCCAGTGCCGAGGTTGTTGAGTATGTGCGGCGCGTTGTTCAGTAGTGTGGTGGAGTCATCGCTACGGGTCGACCCTTGGTATGAGTATACAGGGTTGTCGAAGTGTTGTTGTTCTGTTAAAAGAAACATAAAAGAAAATTAGACTAGCATAGTTAAGTGACAACTAAAATAATATTTGCACTTTTATTATTTTTCCGATTCTTTTTTATTAACCAATACTTGTTTGTTACATACTTACTACATTTCATAATTATTCAAATAAGTGTCAAATATATACGTACCAGGTTGCGAGTTAGGATCCGCAGTGTAGTGCACATGCGCAATCTCTCGCTTAAGGTTGCGCACGCGCTTGCGGTAGTACAGCAGCACCAAGATGGCCGTCGCCGCGCAGATGAACGCTAAGATCACCATCACTACTGTCAGCCCGGAGCTTGATGCGTCTCCTGAATATAATAATGATACATTAGTTTTGGACCGAATATTGTTTTTTTTTGTTCTTGTCTTCACATCCACATTACCACATTCACACATACCACATTCATATTAACAAGTCTCTGTAATTTGATAGGAACCCTAAATAACTATTTCACGATTTCCTTAGCCGAGCGGCGTATGTACCGATTCTCAAGGTGAGCTTGCTCAGAGGTTATGAGTATGATCACTAAACGGGTAAATGTTGAAAAACACTTACCTACCTGTCTCATTTCTGGGTATATGTGGTACATTCTATGTCTCAGATTAGGTAACTAACAAGCGCTTTAGCTGCTTCATTTGGGTTCATAAAAATGTATGTGATGTTGATTGAATTTGTTTTTTTTTTGTGAAGTTTTCAGTAATTTAATTCTGCTATTCGGGACAAAGAGTCTCCCGACCTTGAATTAAGAATTTCGTTACCAGCCCTACTTTACCAGTAAGTACTACTATCAAAAACTACTTAAATATAAGTAAGCAATGCACCAGCTTACGTGTATCAATACCGGTAACGATGGCATCGCTGGCGTGTATGTCGCACTGGTCGCCGATGTAGCCGCGGTGGCAGATGCAGCCGACAACCGGGTCGCACACCCAGAACCCCACGGACGAGCAGTTGCACGCCTGCATGCAGTGGTCGCCGTAGTAACCTTCCGGACAGACTGGGGGAGGAGGAAATTATTTAAATAAGTTTAAGTAGAACATGAATGTATGTGTGGTGCCCTCTGGTGGACAGATATTTGAGTACATATTTTATAAAGCATAATAAAAACCACAATATGACCATTTTGAAGTATGTTTTTACAATGCACGTCATGTTTTTAGAGACTGAAGCTTCAAATTTAGCTGTTTCAACGAGTAAGGTGAGAAAAATTTATATGATATTCAGTAGGTCTGAGAATCGGCTACTATCCATTTTTCACACCCCTAAGTGGTAATAGATAGGTAGTAGGAACAGGTACTAGGAAGAAAAAAATGTATTTTAACGCATGCCGGGTACAGCTAGTATCATATAATGTACTTAAAGTATACTTACACTGCGTACAGTAATGTCCTATATACCCGGGCGGGCAGCGGCAGTAGCCGTCACTCGGCCGGCACGCTGCATGCGGCGCGCAGCGGCACGGCTGCGAGCACTCCGCGCCCCAGCGCCCCGCCGGACACGCCAGCGAGCAGTCCGCGCCGCGCCAGCCCGGCAGGCACTGGCACACACCTGCCATAGGAGAAAATAACTTAATATAATATAGATACTATTTAATGGTATACTAAACACGTAATTGGAAAGTAAAAGAAGTATAACGCTCGTATGCACGACACATACAACGTCGCATCAAAACAAAACTTTTCGAAACATTTACGGGCTCATATTGTAGCACCAATTAAGTCTGACATCGAACTTTTGTCAAAACTATTAAAAATTTAAACATCAAATAACACAATCTGAGAAATGGGATTGTTATGACTCAGTTAAAATTGTAGAAAAGTACAAAGCAATCTAAAGCGTACCATGGTAAGGCCAATGATAATATATAATATCGTTCAAAAATCTATAATTATCCCAGGTTACTATAAATAACATACCAACTAACATGTTTGTGTTTGGAACGCATTCTCTCAGCGGCTGAATTATAAGAATATTAACTCTAACCACACTGTTTTTAAATCTCAACAGATTCTATCATATACTCATACATAACTGTTATTAAAATGCAAAATTCAATAAAACCATTAAAAAAAATCAGAATCAAAAGATGACTCACCAGTAACATGATGACAATCCGCTCCATGCTTACAGATACACTTCTCCTTACAATCCACGCCGTAGGTACCAAGCGGGCAGGGGTACTCGCACGTCACGCCCGTAAACCCGCTCGGACACGTGTACATGCCCGTCACAGGGTTACATGTCGTGTTACCTGCAAGTGATAACACCTTAGAGTATAGATAAGAAACTAAAGAGTGAGCCTGTCAGGGTTTGAACCGTAAGCACTAGTATGAATTAGTTTTGTCGTGAATTTTCTATGAAGATGGAGCTCGCCGTTTTGATAAATCCATCAAAAACAGTAGTATTATCCCAATGTCAAAACCATCGATATTTTCGTGTATAAGCCTGTTGCGCGAAAAATAACTTAAGTCAGTAAACGAATGGACTAGATACAAACAGAAACGTCTACTCGCTTGGTACAAGGGGAAACTAGCGATAGTAGCGGTCTATGTATATCTAAAGTACCAAGAGGGTAGGGGGTACACGTCACGCCCGTAAACACGCTCGGACACGTGTACACGCTCGTCACAGGGTTATATGACGTGTTACCTGAAAGTTATGTTAGCAAGTTTACAAACTTCTGCATTGTTTGGGTTTGGTACAGTAAACTGAGGCTGATTGCTCATTTTTTCGTGTTATTTCGTGAGGTAAAGTTCTTGAGATTTGTGAGGTGCAGTTGAAAATAGTAAGATAAGATGTGAAACTACATTTAAATTTAGTGAAGTACACTTAAATTGGAAGAGTAATGGAGAGTCGTCGAAAAAAGAAGGAGACAGACTTCAGTGCCAATAAAATAAGGTAAGACAGAAAATAAAGGCAATTTTCATATTTTCCAATCAATCAAACTCCACACATTGCACATTGGTTCGAACTTTGCCCCTAACAAGGACCAAAATTAGTCCCAACAAAATTTCGCACATTGGCCAACAGTTGTGCCAACATGTGGAAGCTGATATAACTCTTATCTTACCCGTAGGTGACTCTGGACAGAGTTGAGTACAGCCGGCTCCATAAGTCCCGGGCGGGCAGGGCGTGGTACAGTCAGCGCCGGTCCAGCCAGCCGCGCACACGCAGGTGCCGGTCGACGCGTCACACGACGAGTTGTTCCCGCAAGGACAACGCTCGGAGCAGTGCTCGCCGTACTGCCCTTCTGCGCATTGAGTCTCGCAGCGAACACCTGGGATGAAGATAGATGTTATAGACTAAACTGTATATACCTATTAATACAGTTAGCATAAGTTGTGATAAACAATAAAATGATATTATCGTTTGTTTCTTTCTTGTTGTTACAACATAAAGAGACAAGCTCTCGATACAATTTAACACATCCACCTATTCCTTGTCCAAATGAAAAGCGGTCCTTAATGTACAACATGTACAATTAATGTGAAAGAGAATAAGAGAAATAATTTTCTCAGTATTTGATGGTATCTAATATGTATTCATGTTGTAAGAGTAATTTCTTGTATTTAAAAAAAAAACCTCTGAATTATTGATATTATTAATTTAAAGTCATTACCAAGATAATAAAAACATCACAAATAAGCAACACAAAAACAAACAATTTATTATTTCATTCAAAATTATTGGGAATCATTTAACATGGTCAGACAGCTTATTCACATAAATTTGTCCGTCATTGATAGACACTTCGTATATCGAGGCATAGCCGGGCGTCATTTCCTGAGTATTAACTATCGCCACAATAGTCTTCACATTGTGTACTTCCGATCTAGTGAGGGCTTCTGTGACTGTCGATAGGATGTAAGTGGGGTCAGCGTACTGTTCCTTAACTTTCCATGACACGCAGTTGTTGATCGGTATTTCGTTTAGACGGTCGTACTCTTCGGACACGACTTTGTTCAACATGGCGTACCGATCGAAGTCTCGCTCGTATTCGCGCTCGTCGTTATCAAAGATTTGGGAGCTCTTATCGTGTTTCCGTAAGTAAAGCAACTGGAAAGTTTCCCCGTTGCTAGAGATGTTCCTGTTTGTTATAATCCTGTCTTCTTCTGGCATTATAATCTTTGACTCGTTTTGGTCGTTTTGGTCACAGTTAGTATCGTATAGGATGGCCGACCCCAACACATCTGTTATTAAAGTTAGAAATGTTAAAAAGCGTTAGTAATATGTTATACATACCTTTCCTAGAAAGACCTGAACGAAGAAATTACTAAGATGATTTTAATGAATTTAGCATTACACAATGATATGTACTAACAAATTAAAATGGGTCTACATAATTACTAATGGTTATATCATAATGACGTTAAAGCGGGCATGAGAATGTAATTCACTACATATTAGTGTTTTTGCATAGTGACATAGTTTTATTTATTGCATGAACAATATGCGGCGCTGCGTTCCGGTGCTAGACGACTTGCAGCTCATTTGAGCAGCAGGCACACGTTATCTGTGCTACGCCAACGCGAAATAGACAAAGTACAAACCTGCGATGGGACGTAGCATCATCAAAATGAAGCTAGCTTTGTAGGAGATTGTAAATAGCGCATTCAATGCCAAGGCAGATGCAGATCTTACCTTACGAATTCGAAATCTACCTATTCGCAGTTTTGCTTGAAACTTTATAGGTTTTCGACGTCCGACTCGTGTTTACGGCAGAAGTCATTGAGTATACCAGCCTGTGGACACTGGGATTTGGCAATATGTTGATGTGTGTGTGTGTGTGTGTGTACCTCTCCAGGAGCTCTCGCAGATGCACTGTCCGGTGACGTGGTGGCAGCCGCGCGCGTAGTCGGAGCAGTTGCAGCGGTGCTCGCACGCCTGCCCGAAGTACCCCGCCGGGCAACGACGCTCGCACCGAGCTCCTGCGTAGCCCGCCAAGCACACGCACTCGCCTACAGATGACAAAATTGTTTAATTTTAATATTTTCTAAAATGATATAGGTGCCATGAACGCGCACTGAATGAGCAGCTCGCAAGCTTCGCATTCGTTGCCCATTCACCAGATCAGTAGCTTGAAACCCCCCACGCAGCTAGCGAGCGGTTCGAGTGCTGCTTATCCGGTGTGCGTTCGCCAGATCTAGACACGCCCTTAAGAATTCGTGTTTTGATACCAACAATTATTACGAACATTTCACCGCACAGCAAGTGTCAAAATCTTACTACGTCTTACTTTTGGTTTGAAATAATTCGATTGACCCGAAAAAAATATACGAATTATTTAACTAACTTTTTCGAACTGAAACTGACTCTATACCAGATGCACTCTTCACCTCTTTTGGTTAAATATACTCATTCGTTATCACGAGTTCTTATCAAATCAAAATCCAGTGTGGTAGAAACACTCTCGGATATAAGCCCAAACACGCGACCCATGCGCACGCGAGGCACCTCTGAGCGAGGGCAAAAGACCGACTCACAACGTGCTCACGCACTGCGAGTAACGTAGAAATTTAAGCAAATTGGAGTAATTCATACTCACCGGTACTTTATGGAATACTAAAGTACAATCACAAAAAAATAATAATAATTGATCTCCATCACTCAAAATAACTTGCACTATGTATTTAATTATTTACTTTATAATTAGCTATATACATACCGTTAACAGGATTGCAAGGAGCATCGTTTTCACAGTTGCAAGGTTGACGGCAGTTCAAGCCAAACTTCTTGCCATTGCAGGGCCGGTCGCATTTCAGTCCTTCGAACCTAATAAGCAAAATAGACAATCAATTCACACTCTCCATAAACTAAATGGTCTTAGAGTAAAAAAGTACATTCGTTTACTAACTTAAGGACAGCAGTTTATAGTGCGAAACTATCGATATTTCTGATACTATAAGGGTATATTTGAGGTAGTTTTATTTAAACGGTGCCACTCTGTTTTGACATTTTTTTTTGTACAAAACTAATTCATACTAGGTCTGACTGTTCATACACCTGTAGGCGCACTGTATAGTTTACTCTCATAGATATTCTATGGGTAGTATAGTTACCCGGGCTTGCAGTCACAGCGGCCGGTCTCGTGCGAGCAGGTGGCGTTGTTGTGGCAGTCGCACGTGTCGGAGCAGTTGTCGCCGTAGTACGGGTAGGGACACGGCTCTTCGCAGCGTAGGCCTCGGTAGCCAGGAGCACAGAGACAGGAACCTGTATAGATATTAAATATGTTACATTGCATTTTAATTTAATGTATCGCAAAATGTACCGGGGTCGCTGGTTCAGGTATTTTTCTGGAAACCACTGTGGTCGAGTGGCGCAAATACCGGTTTTGAAGGTGCCGCAGCTTTAGAGCGATGTAGGTAATGTTATCTATACATACTTTTTCGAGATATTTTGTTAATTTTTATTGATTTGAGCCAATACATACCGTTAACAGGCGAGCACAGGCCGCTGTTCTCACACCTGCAGGTGGACCGGCAGCCCTTGCCGTACGTGAGCAGCGGGCACTGTCGCTCGCACGCCTCGCCGCCCCACCCCGCCGCACACTCGCACGCGCCCGTCCATGGGTCGCAACTGTATAGACATAGTTAGTACGTACCGTTAACAGGCGAGCACAGGCCGCTGTTCTCACACCTGCAGGTGGACCGGCAGCCCTTGCCGTACGTGAGCAGCGGGCACTGTCGCTCGCACGCCTCGCCGCCCCACCCCGCCGCACACTCGCACGCGCCCGTCCATGGGTCGCAACTGTATAGACATAGTTAGTACGTACCGTTAACAGGCGAGCACAGGCCGCTGTTCTCACACCTGCAGGTGGACCGGCAGCCCTTGCCGTACGTGAGCAGCGGGCACTGTCGCTCGCACGCCTCGCCGCCCCACCCCGCCGCACACTCGCACGCGCCCGTCCATGGGTCGCAACTGTATAGACATAGTTAGTACGTACCGTTAACAGGCGAGCACAGGCCGCTGTTCTCACACCTGCAGGTGGACCGGCAGCCCTTGCCGTACGTGAGCAGCGGGCACTGTCGCTCGCACGCCTCGCCGCCCCACCCCGCCGCACACTCGCACGCGCCCGTCCATGGGTCGCAACTGTATAGACATAGTTAGTACGTACCGTTAACAGGCGAGCACAGGCCGCTGTTCTCACACCTGCAGGTGGACCGGCAGCCCTTGCCGTACGTGAGCAGCGGGCACTGTCGCTCGCACGCCTCGCCGCCCCACCCCGCCGCACACTCGCACGCGCCCGTCCATGGGTCGCAACTGTATAGACATAGTTAGTACGTACCGTTAACAGGCGAGCACAGGCCGCTGTTCTCACACCTGCAGGTGGACCGGCAGCCCTTGCCGTACGTGAGCAGCGGGCACTGTCGCTCGCACGCCTCGCCGCCCCACCCCGCCGCACACTCGCACGCGCCCGTCCATGGGTCGCAACTGTATAGACATAGTTAGTACGTACCGTTAACAGGCGAGCACAGGCCGCTGTTCTCACACCTGCAGGTGGACCGGCAGCCCTTGCCGTACGTGAGCAGCGGGCACTGTCGCTCGCACGCCTCGCCGCCCCACCCCGCCGCACACTCGCACGCGCCCGTCCATGGGTCGCAACTGTATAGACATAGTTAGTACGTACCGTTAACAGGCGAGCACAGGCCGCTGTTCTCACACCTGCAGGTGGACCGGCAGCCCTTGCCGTACGTGAGCAGCGGGCACTGTCGCTCGCACGCCTCGCCGCCCCACCCCGCCGCACACTCGCACGCGCCCGTCCATGGGTCGCAACTGTATAGACATAGTTAATATTAAGTATTGTTAGAGACTACACACATACACATACATATAGTCACTACTCTTTTTCTTGTAGGGGTTGGCAGAGACCGCGTGATTGAGTGTATTTACTTGAGTGAGTGATTGCGTTATTACGTGTAAGCATATTAACTGCGTATTTGTGTGTGCGTGCGTGAGGGTGTGCTTTTGGGCATATGTTATATGAATGTATGCATGTATGCGTGAGGGGGTCTTTTTTGGCATTGTGTATGCGTGCGTGTGTGTATTTTTGCCCAAGTGTGTGTATTATCGTATCGGATTGAAAACTGTCACTTAAACATATAAGCAATATATAGTGATTTAGCACTCACATATCGGTGGTATTGGGATCGCACTCGCAGTCGTGATCGCAGTCGGCGCCCCACTTGTCAGGCGGGCAGGCGCGGCGGCTGCACGTGTCGCCCGCCCATCCCGGCCGACACGCGCACGTGCCGTCGCGCGGGGAGCACGTGCCGCCGTGCTCGCACGAGCAGCTGCGCGAACACTCCACGCCCCATGTGCCTGCTGCGCAAATCTCCAGGCACTGGGGGATAACGAAAATAGATTAACACACAGGCATGGAAAAAGCAATAGGTAACCACAAGATGCGCAGTGTTCATATCTCTAGACACTTTCACAACACAACAAAATATTATAAGTTAAAACCGCCGTGCTGGTGTAGGCTGCGTCGAGCGCAAAAAAATATCTTAAATCGGTTATCTTTCTACTTTGAACTTGCATTATATGATAGATACTGTCACAAAATATTCCACGGTTATATGGGCTTAGCTGCAAGAAACTAACCTTGTCTCCAGTAAATCCCGCTTCACATTGACAGCGACCTGTCACGTGATGACAGCCGGCGCCATTAGCACACTCACACGTTCTCTCACATTTCTCACCCCATCTACCTGCCGGACACCTATAAAACCAAATATAAGAAGTAAAAGTCATCTGTATCGCAAGCTAATTCAACTAAAAATTTAATGTACGTATAATTCAATTTCAAACAGGAATAGTGTCAAGGTAAATTGCACCTTAGCCATAATGTAACAGAGCTCAAAATTTACAACTCATGATTTGATTTAATTTACGTACTTATTAGCGCACACCTCCCCGGTCCAACCCGCTGGACACTCGCACGACGTCAGCGTACACTTTCCGTTATTCTGGCATCGGCACCTCACCGGACATACCTCGTTCTTTGGACACGCTTCTTCACATCTGCCAGAAAATGTACATTTATCAATATCCAACAATATAAATAAATGCGGACAACATCACATACATTGCTCTGAACCTAAAGTAAGCAACTAAAGACTGGGGTTATGGAATCCAGAAACAACGAAGATACCACAACCAGACCCGAGGCAATGTAGAAAAGTTTGTATCTACATTGACACTTCTGGGGATCGAACCCGGGACCTCAGAGCTAGCGACACCTTGAAAACCGGTGCGTACGCCACTCGACCACGGAGATCATCAAGTAATACAGAACAATGCAACTCTTTTTTTAATATACCCATATATTTTTGTTTAGAAATGCTTTGTATACTTTGTTGTACCTATAGTCTACACTTGCATCTGTATTTAGTCTCGAAATGCAATGAGATTTATAAACATTACGAATCCAGTATCATAATATAATTGCACGTGTGCGGTGTGCATTATTATTGTGTTACATTGTGGCTCTTATCGCTTTATTAAAGCGTATACTCATCTTCAGGTGTAGATGTTCATTGTGTAAGACGATCAGTCTATATAAGATGTCTGTCGTCAAGATACAAAGCACACAAAGGAGGTCGCCACATGAGTATGCTCCTTAATTGTTACGGTCAATTCGTGTGTAACTGAATACGTTCAAAGTTATTTAAAATACAAAGTTATTTCCATTGGAAAACATATTTTTGTACTTGTCCTATGGTGGCGAAGCTTATACAGTAAACCCTAAAAGCTGGTTACACTCTCCAAATGCCAACTCATGTATATAGCTTACATAAATTACTAACCAAGCATTGTGCTACATTTACTAGACATAGTAAAATTAACAAAAAAAGCTAAACAACCTGAATATGGATATTATTATGGTCATCTACCTTTGAGGCTGACTGTACCTAAGGAAGATTTTATAGACCAGTTTTCTCGCCCTTTTTTTTTCTCAGGCCTCAAATAAATAAAAACTTACAAAGGTCCAGTAAATCCAAAGGGACAGTTACACGCTCCGGTCGCCGCATCACAAGTGCCGTTGTTCACGCAGCTGCAGAGCTCTGCGCAGTCGTCGCCGTAGCTGGGCGGGGCGCAGGCTCGCTCGCACGCGTCCCCGCGCCAGCCGGGCGCGCACGCACACTTGCCGGTGAGAGGCTCGCATGTACCGCCGTTCATGCAGGCACACTCGTTCTGGCAGTTGCGGCCCCATTTGCCGTCGGGACATGCTGGAAATACAGTATTTAAATATAGAAATTGCTTTAGTTTATTGCTGGAAGGACTTGGACCAAAATAAATACTAGAAAAGAAGCTTATCAATCAACAACTGTTTTTTCTTGCCATTATTTTTAGGGTTCCAAGACCAAGACTTCGCCGACTACGTGTTTGTCTTTCACCAGGGCTGTAACTCAAGAATCGCACTAGCTAGACATTTGAAATATTCACAAATTTTGTATTTTTGCCCGAGTCCGCATCGCACCTGGCCGGTTATTTTTTTTGTCATTTTTAAATTCGACTGTACAGTATGAGCAAAGTAACCTAGTTACCGCTATCTGCATGCGATTTGAGGAATTAGGTTATTAAAAAAGTGCCCACATAGCACTAGAAAAATCATGAATATTTATGTACAAGCGTAGCCAACGTCATAACTTAATCGATTCTTAGGTACTTACATAAAATTAACCGGCTGACATAATCATAAAAATATAGTCTTACGTCTGATTATTTAATACTAGCAGCCCGCCCCGGCTTTGCTCGGGTGCAACGCTGATACCAAATATAACTACGCAATCATAAAGTTCTGTAGGGCGAAGCACAGCCTTGCACTATTTGGTATAGGCACGACCCTCGGCCCCCGCGCGGCCCTCCGGCCGGTATCGTCGCAACCGCTATGTACCTACATTTTAAATTTGCAATATCTTCGAAAATATTCATTTAAATTACATGCTGTAAAGGGCAATATTGACCTATATTGCATTCACAATTTATTAAAGGTACTTAATTGGATAAGGATTAATACTGTATTGCTTAAAATTCGCTTTTTCGTAAATAAGTAATAAATAAACGATAAAAATGGTTATTGTGGGTTATCCTCAAGAGATAGACATATGCCATCGCGAACTTTTTTGTAGATCTTTTTCAGGTGCACAATACTGTAGTACATTATTTTGATCTATCTCATAGGGGTCAGCCAGCGTTTGCAATGAAAGCGCAAAAAATGGGTTCATTTACGACCTTACATTAGTAATCTCTAAGATTATCGGTATTCCTCTACTATATTATGCATGTATTATACATATAAACCTTCCTCTTGAATCACTCTATCTATTAAAAAAAACCACCAGTAGTTTTAAAGATCTAAGCATACATAGGGACAGACAGCGGGAAGCGACTTTGTTTTATACTATGTAGTGATTCTAGTAACTAGACATGATTCACCTCCGCCTTATACATAGATACATACACTACAACTTACCAATATACCTATAGTAGTTAGTCAAATACATTGATCAACTAGAGATAGGTTGATTGTATGTTTGTTTCATGTACTAGGTTTGCCAAAAACTGCTGAACATTTTTAGTGAGAGTTCATTGCACTAGGCATTACATTACTCGCTACATACAGTCACGTTCCAATGTTCATTGTTCCCGGAATTTGCAATGGTTAGCACAAAGCAGCGTTTGTTTTACTGCTAACTGGACATTTCTATTCATGTCATTTTACTGCATGCAAGTCATAATTTATGTTTTACAAAATGGTCTCAAATCAGAATTCACGCATATTTCCTTTGGTTTAAAACTGCCTATATATGCCTACATATAAGTGTAATTGTTTTTCTTAATCGATCATCTATGTTTATATACAGGTAATTAAGAAAAAGCATTACAAAATGCACCTTATTACTTTTCGTCTATAATTTAGCTAGGCTAGTTAACCATGTCTACATAAATAGTTACATACATACCTGTCGGTTTATACTCATTAATTAGAGACAAAGTTAGGCGGAAGCAGTATTGTTCCATAGGAAATATGAACAACGGTATGTCAGTAATACAATACAAATACTATCATAATGACTAATTTTAAAATGTTGTTAAGCCATGTCTGCACAAAAATCTTTTGTTAGGCGCATTGACTGAACATCGGCTAATTAACCGAACATATTAAGTTTTTTTTTTTGACATTTTAAAATTTTATTAATTACATTTTAAGTAATTTCTTGGTATTGATTAATTTTACTACTTATTTATAAGTGAAGAGGACTTATAGATTACGACATCCACAGTAAAGATATGCAAGTAATGTAGATAAAAAATAACATAACTTGCAATTAACACAGTGCTCCATCCTGTATCTTTAGAATTATATAATTTGGGCCTGTTGGTCTAGCGGATAGTGACCCTGAATGCTATACCGGAGGTCGTGGGTTCGATTCCCGCTCAGGACAAATGTTTGTGTGATGAGCACGATCATTTGTTCTGGTCTGGGTGTAATTCATCTACACTTCTCATCAAAAAAATCGAAACACCTCGCAGTTTATGATTTGATAAGGATTATCAGAAAAATGTGTATATTTAGGAATAAATGTAAAATGTCATTTAATAGTGAGTAGTATGAGGTTTTTAAATCCTAATGTTAATATTCTAAATTCAAATTAAGTCTTCATAGGTTTCGTATTTTGTATAATGAGTTATTTTTACCCTGTATGGAATATGAAGGAAATGGGTAAAACAACACGCGTAAATGAAAAAAAAAATGTAAGAAACGTTTACTTAATAACTTGTATTCCCTCCGCGAGCTCTTATTACTGCTTCCATACGGTTCTTCATCGATCGGATGAGAGTCACGATCACATGTTGTGGTATATTATCCCATTCCTCTTGGATTGCATTTTGCAGCTGGCTAAGTGTTTCTGGGGCTGGATCTCTTGCTCGAATTCGTCTCTTTAATGCATCCCATAGATGGTCAATGGGATTCATGTCCGGGCTTCTTGCTGGCCATACCATAATGGAGATACCGACTTCGGTAAGATAATCTCGTACGACGCCCGCGGTGTGAGCTCTAGCATTGTCGTGCATGAATATGAAGTCGTTGCCAATAAAATGTGCATAGGGCATCACATGAGGTTCAAGACACTGTTCGATGTACCGATGAGAGTTTAGTGCAGGCAGCCGTGGCCCAGACACAAAGGCAAGTTCTGTCTTACCGTCGGCGCTGATTCCTCCCCAAACCGTCCACGAACCGCCACCATAGCTGATCTTTTCTTCAATGCAGCATTGTGCAAAGCGTTCTCCATCTCTTTTGTAGACCTTGTTAATTCCGTCGTTACCATACAGCATAATTTTACACTCATCAGAAAACAGTACTTTGCTCCACTGAAGGTATGACCAAGTTAGGTGCTCGCGTGCAAAGTTAAGGCGCGCTCTTCGATGGTCTGCAGTTAATTTCGGCCCATTCGCTGGCTAATGCGGTGCCAATCCGCGTTCCTTCAACCTTCTTCTTATTGTAGAGTCACTTACAGCTACTCTTCGTACAACGCGAAGCTGCTGCTGCAGTTGAAAAGCGTTAAGGCGTCGATTTCGTAAAGAAGTTGTTACAATAAATCGGTCATCTCGCTCAGAAGTGACCCGATTCCTGCCAGATCCTGAACGGCGCGTGAACGAACCAGTCTCCCGATAGCCTTTGGTGAGTCTATGAATAGATGATAAGCTTAGATGCAATCTTGCAGCCACAACACGCTGACTAAGTCCAGAATCCAGCAATGCCACCACTTGGGCGGCTTCTGCGGGCGAAGTATCCATATGTTTTAGAAAAAAAAGTTTTTTCAGACGTCCCAAAGTCACAGTAAATGAAATAAGAAACAAAAAGTTTAAAGACAAGCGCTAATTTTTAGTTTTTAAACGAGAAACGTACTCCAACCCTAAATACACATTTGTCTCAAAACAGTGATTAATTTCATTTATAGGATAAACAAATGAAATTTTAATTTCGAATTTTGGTTTTTTTCTTCTTACTGTAATGACCAAACTGCCAGCTACACAATAATGTTTTTTTTTTATGGAATTAATTCTCTTTTGTAAAAAATTAGGACAAAAACAATAAAAACGAAAGTGTTTCGATTTTTTTGATGAGAAGTTTATAATATGTATGTATTTAGAAATATAAAAGTATGTTTATCAGTTGTCTGGTTACCATAACACAAGCTCTGCTCAGCTTGGGATCAGATAACCGTGGGTTGAGATGTCCCGGAATATTATTATTATTAATTAGTAGTAAAGTATAATATAACAGTATTCACTACAATTCATCTAAAAACTGACTTAGTCAGTACTGTCTTTAGTTGCTAATACAAAGCTGCGCACACGCACCTATATGTGTAACACAAGTCGCAATGGCAACATCCTGTTTACCTACCGTTACTCATATTATCCATTGACTAATACTGGGAACACGCTGTATGGAGTTTCTTAATTAAATTATCATCATGTACTTAAAGGGGAAACTGTGTAATTAATTTGTAAGGTATATCTCAATAAAAATGTATTTAATTCTCAAGTCATATTATACAATGTATGTTACTAGGAATTTTCTTAAGTTGGCATTCTTTTGTTCCTCAAATTAGTTTATTTAATAAGCCCTTATCTAAACAAGCCTATAGTCATAAATTTCCCCTGTGATAAACACTGGACTGTTATAACATGTTATCGTCAAAGTAATTTGCAATGTAATTAATGCATTATTATTTATTGACAAACATTAAGACAGATAGTCTGATACCGATGTGGACGGCTATGTGAACTCGAAATTCTAAATAGTAGGTTAGGAAATTCTAAATAAAAAAATCTAGGCAGAAGGCAAGGTTTTTTAGACCATTACAGAAACTTTCTCGAATGAAAGGGACATGAAAATGCTTTATCAGTAATTAATAGGCAAAACAACGCTTTTCAATACATTTTACTTTAGTATTCAGATTAATTACAATTTTGACACATGGAGACTGCTGGTTAATTTATTCTTAATACTAATTTGTAGCAAACTTGTACAGGAAAGATAAAGCTATTGTCTAGACACTTTTCAGGCTTCTGAACGAGACGGCCGAACAATCATCACGTCAACCGGAGACGTAACTGTATCGAGGTGTAAATAACGGTATTAGCTTACATATATCGCAGGCGGGGCCGCCGTATCCATGGGCGCAGGCGCAAGTGTTGGGGGCCACACACTTGCCGTGTATGCACGACTCCACGCACACAGGCACGCACTGCTCCCCTTTAGAGTCCGGCGCGTAGCCGGCGCAGCACTCTTCCACCGGCCTGTACTTCACGAGAGTCTGGGTCTTGAAAACATCGCGAAACTTGATCTTGTACTTCGAACATTTTGGAGGCACGTTAAAGCACCATGTGTACTCTTTCTCCTGGTAAGGCTGCTTCTCTGATACTCGTATCGTTGTTGTATATCTGGAAAATAATGTTTATAGTTATTTATCTAGATATAAGCTGCGTAACGTGTTTGTCACAACATAATTAGCGGGTAATTCTTCCGGTAGACGTTGTACAACACAATTAAAGACATTACCTAGAGATCCTTACAACCGGTCGTAGTTGTGCCGTCACACAGAATCAACAACTTCTTTGCTACTTAGCTTATTAGGTAAACGTTAATAAAGACGATAGTTTATATTTTGAACTTTTACTTCCAAAAATAAACCTACTGAGTTGCCCAAATAAACATTTCTAATGAAAGCGATGACTAACGAGCATGTTTGGCAAAACTTTTGTAAATAACTGTTCTAATGGTACTGTTTATGTTTTACTGCACAAAACAAAGCTTATTTTCAACCTTTTGCCATCATCCTTATACCAACAATAACACAGAAGAGAGGCTAATACAAGAAACAAATAAAGAAGAACAGGAAAATGGGTTTTACATCTTAAGATTCATTGTCCGTTGGCAACCGTCCACAACCAACGGATACCTATATTAACATGATCTGTTTTATTCACAGTGACAGTACTTAAGTGGTCATAACAGGACCAGAACGGAAAAACTTCGATAAAGTTAACTGACCCGATGAGTAACGAGTGATCGACGACAATCAGCCACCCCACTATATGAAAGTAAATAATAAACAAAGCCCTCACTGAACGTTTATCGGGTAACAAAGAACAATGAGCATAATAAGGCCTGGGACTGGACTATACTTTACATAAATATTATAAAATGTAACTGTCATACGGTAAAGTGCGAGGGAAATCCGCGTATTGCAAGAATGTAGGAATCGGTACTACATGGTAAAGCACTTAACATGCAAATGAAAAGGCATTTTTATTGACTACTTATGGAAGCCGACACAAACATAGTATGGGAAGAGGCTAGGCTGATGCAGATACAGTACTATGGGATGACATAAAAGACAATAATGAATTTGGAATATGGGAGATGGTATCGAAGTGCATATTAAAATCCTTGATTCCCTGGCTATATTATTTGAGTTATTGTTCTTTAAATAATGTTTTATTTATGTTATTGAATTTATGAAACAACGAACATGATCTCAAGATGCCACATTACGTGAAAAACAAGCAAGGCTACATAAATAAAATACGTCACAAAAGAAAAACGAATGACACGGTCAAATCGGCAATCAATACTAACGACTTTAACTCTCAAAAAGTATCTAGTATGATCATTATCCTGAGCAATAACACACATTCAAAACAATAAAAGTCTGCATGTTAATAAGGATATACACAACCCTACAAATGGTTTCAGCAACAAAGCTATCATTTGTTTTTGTAACATCACTAATCAGCTTGTTTAAGGCATGCGCAGTACGCATGCTATTGTAATAACGTAACACTCTAAACTGAGCTAGGAAATCCGTTGTACTATGTATCGGAAAGTATTTAGTTTTGCATGTAAGTATTCAAAACAAAACTGTTAAACAAATATGATTTCTAATTGTTTATTCTGTAAACTTTGTAAATGTTGATTTGTATATGAAATCTAATCAGAAAATATGTTAGGTGTCTTTATACATCCCATACAGAAAGAGACTATCACTGGAATAATGGACACAAAATAGATCCTTGGGGCATTCCAATCATTATTTAAATATACTCTAAACAAGGGCTAACCCTAAATTAATCTGTAATATGCAGAACTAGTATAATATTTCAAGCAGAAGCAAAAAATTAACACAGGGACTGCGTACTGAGCAATAAATATTAAGAAAGTAAAAATCTCACTTGCATCATAAAATCGAATGGCTTTACGACGCCGATTAATGAAACCGTTACCAAATTGGCGACGCGGAACTTGTATTTTATTTGAACATAAATAGTAAAAAAAAAAACAAGTAAATGCTACTTACGTTTCTTGCCTGGTGCAGACATTGGGTCCTTCAAGTAATCCGAAGGTAGCGCAAACGAGCGCCAGTAGCACGCTAAGCTCCGACCACATCGCGACTTAGGTTCACGCAATATTATGCCGTGTCTCCATAACAAATCTATTGTTTGGGTTTGTTTGCGTCACAATAGGCATTCAAATTTGATTCCGCTGCACTATTTCTACGTCTATCGCCGAATACAGCTCCTGTAGTTTACCTGAAATGAGAAAATTCTATTAGTATTATCATCTTTTGGAATTAGGAAATGGAATCATAGCAGTTTTAAAAATAGATGTCAGCGTTCTATAAATCATGATAACGATGATGGTCGTAGTCTTCATCGCTAAACATTTAATTTCCGTATTTTTTTCTAAACCTTATTTATCCGATATTTTTTACGAAATGCTACTTGCATAATAACCTTCATTTTTATAATTTTATTTTTATTTCCAACACGGGATATTTATGTAGCTTTGAGAAAAAAAAGTAACCAACATACATCGGTATTCGGTAATATGTGTCAGCCATAACCATAATGCTGTTAACAAAATAATCGGGGGAGTCCAGACACGACAAATTTTAGTACGACGCACTCGAAATTGTCGTGGGACGGCATTGCAGACGAGTCAGTCGTCACCCTGACCAGTGCATCGATATATTTACAGTAATAAGACACTTAACATGTTTATAACAAGAATGAATGCCAGTATTTAAATAATATACCCAATCACAATATATACGCATTGAAGTGTGTCGATAATAAAATTAATTACATTATCGGCATAATATCACACTTGTTTAACAAAAACTCTTACACAACATTTAATAACAAGAATTTTATGGACATACGCATTGTAAATATTATTTAAATTATATTAAATGTAATAATTATAATTGCCAGAACTGTGATTCATAATTATTATCTAGCAAGTTCGTATAAAATAGGTATAATATGTGCTTACAACAAGCACAACATATTATAGTCATGTTTGTAACAAATAAGAAAAGCTTGACTTTGCTCTATGAGTAAAACCATCTAAAAATAGGACATGCAATATAAATAATGCATTTTGTTGCAACATTTGTGCTTCTGTTTTAACTAGTCTTCAGTTTTAAATAAATGAAGACCGAACAAAATTGCATTGTATTAATTTCGTAAGTTGAGTGCACATAAAGTTGGTTACAAAACCAAATTTAGTGAAGCAAGTGCCTAAACATTACCTACTTCAGTCTATAAATACATTTATGAAATGTTATGGACGTTGCGTGCATTCTTGTGCTACAACTCTGACCAGTTTATACACGGGAAGATTTCGCAGTGCCACCGCCGAAACATGTCACTGTCGTAAACAGTTTTTTAAACATCTTTATAATAAAATTCTGAACGCTGAACGCATAACATTGAGACAATTTATTATTCTTCATTAAAATAAGTAGTAGTAGCATTATGAATCATATTTATATCGTAAACAAAATTAATGTAACGCGCATCCTTCATAAAAACGTACCTAATTGCATTTCGTAATTTTAATTAAGAGTGCTTGATTTGCATCAAAATTTTGTGGTAGTTGCGACTATATCCATTATTCTGAGTCACGTCAAGCGACTCCTTGCCGTCTAGAGGACGGTAAGAAGACAATAAGTGCATCACACCATTTACAATAAAATTTTGGGATATCTAAATTACACATCAGACCATATACAAATACTTCATGTTAATGATTTAAATCCATATCGCAAACATTCTTGAATGCAATTTGCCACCCACGGATAGACAACGAATGATGATAGACTGCTAATCGCAAATAGCTAGCTATAGAACAACGACCTACATACGCTTCTACATAGGATTAACGCGCCCCGGACTCCCGTGCGATACGCTAACGAATTGAGTCCATCACACATTATTGAAACGATAATAAAATTGTTTGGGCTGTTCGCACCACCAATTGACTTTATAAACGTGATCAATAAACACTACCGTTTCTCACTAAATTAACATAAATTTATCTTATTGTGAGAACAGCTTCTTGTGTTGAATATTATTTGTTATTAAATATGTACATACAACTAAAAAACTATGTAATCGATTAAACAGATGTTTGGAACGAATGTGAATATGCACCACATTTTATATCATGTACAAAAAACTGCCTCGTTGGCCTAGTGGTGCTAAGCGCGCCTGCTACGCTAGAGGTCTTGGGTTCGATTCCCGAGTCGACCAAGGTGTTATTGGGTTTTTCTATGAGATTCTCAGTAGCAGGTCGGAGTTTGGATTTGTGCCCGGTTAGTGGCAATAGGCTCGCCCCCTATTACATGGGACCTAAAACATATCGGCGAACTGTGGGTGTACATTGGTACGTCTCTGCCTACCCCTTCGGGGATACAGGCGTGATGATATGTTATGTTATGTTACAAAATACTACTTTGGTAACTGGTAGTTAAAAATATACAGCTTATTAACATGTAACTGATAGGAAGACATGCAAAAGTAGGCATTCTAGTCATTGTTTCAGAACACAAAGGGAATATTCTTGTTATTACAATAATTCAGTTTAGAAATTAATTTATAACAATAGTAAGGGTTCTGTTAGGTAAAGTACCGTTTGCGTAATATAAACCACAGCTATCCAGACACAACATATTATATTTATGTGGTCAGGGACATTTAAACCGCGACTGTTAATCCTTAAACAAGAATGTAACAGACTGAGAAAAATTAATTATATGTATGTCTACCTAATAGTTGTTGTTGTTGTTGTTTACTTTATAATTAGGTTTACCCCAGTCTCTGAAAGACTGAGCAATTAAATCCGTTGTCAAACTTTGCTGCGGATTACCTACGACAGTGTTGACCAAAAGACTAACAAATGATCACAGCGTTTGACATGAGGTTTCACTGGTAATCAACTAATATTTTAGATTAGATTAGCACGAGGTTTACTGTTGTTATTACTCAATCAGTATTTCCACCCACTGAGATTAATACACTTCGTTTAATTGAGTAAACTTTTTGACTTATATTTTATTGTGGTTACATCTACGCGAGATCATCGCACTATTTTTACACGATAAATATTTTATTTATTTGGAATAAGCAAAAGTTACACGCAAAAAATGAACAAGGAAATCTTAATATTTAAATCACAGACATCTAACCCACACCATTGTCCACATAATCACAAAAAATAATAGAAGTAAGCACTGTGTGAGCTCACAGTAATGTGTGACAATGTTAGATCACACTCGTGCTTATATTTTTATCTGACAATAACTACAAAAAAGCAGTTAGGCAAAATACGCAACTGACATACCTATTTGAGTAATATCATAAAGATATATATTATTTTGATCAGTACGAAATTATCTAAAGCGTGTCAAGCGTCCGGGAGGTGGATTTAACATAAATATCCAGTTTAGTACTTAGCTTAGGCTTATTAAGTCTCTAGGTTTTAGTATTTATCTGAAACCAGCTTGCTTGCAGTGGTCATATGCATATTGCCTAGCTACCGGTTAAAATCAATGGGCCATAACCCGTATAGTGACTATTTATGTTACAAGTACTATGGACTGCACTACTGTACTTTCTTCGCTATTCTTGGACAGCACTGGCTAATTTGGAACTGTGCCGGATAAATTGCAACAGCCGCTTTTACATGAGACTTGAATTGTTGTCCTATATTTTTATTTTTATAAACAAATAATGATGCCTTTAACTACTAGAGTAAAAACATTGTTCTGTGATTAGGTTATACGATTCAAAAACCGTGGAATGTTTTTTATGCTATAAAGTATTAAATACCTAAATAAATAATTTATTTGCGGTTGATTCTTGATTAGGTTGACGACCTAGAACATCTGTTAAACTAGTCGCAGTGCTTGAGCTAGATTCAAAGTTTCTTAAGAGATAATTTATAAATATAGTTTTATCAGCACAATATTTACATTTTACACGTGGTAATCCTGTGCAAACCACGTATATAGAGCTTCCGAGAAGTGACACTATCAGTGCGTATAGTTGTATAATATTCAGTAGTTTACTAACTTTATCTGTTATTGCTCTTTGTCAGAGACATTGAAAATCACTATCATTGCACAAATGCTTTATCAGTTTAATGACTGACCTTTTTGAACGCGCTAAATATTATAATAACATTACACATGAAAGCCAATGACACATACTAGAAAATATGGACGTGTTGTGTACCTTCATTAAATAAACAAGTAGGTCAAACGATGCACACTGCTTATTTAACAGAAACATGACTCCTAAGTCCTTTGGCAGCGAATATTGTCAAAACAAGAGTCAGCGATGTTGGGTATAAAACAATTGAGTTCATCATATAATATGTAATACAGACCACCAATGTGTGGGCATGGGTAAATATAAAAACGAGTAAGTCACCAATTCGTCTCGCATGAAACTCGTTTCTAAAGATGATAGGAAGTTTTCTAAAACATATTCTGTAGTAAACTGTCTTGTCTGACCTATATTTTCATACTCTTAACCACAATACTAACTTCAATCTTATTTTGTCCTTGCAAATGTGTATGTACCAACATAAGCACTTTAAAATTTAAACCCCCGAATCCAGAAATTTACTTTAAACAAGTTTATAAAATGTACATATCTGTTTCACTCCTTAGAATAACAGAAAGAGCATAATACTAAACGGTAACTTAAAATCGAGTGGTAATTTGCCTTATTTTGATGACGCCTGTTTATGTCCGAGAAATTGAAGGGGCATATAGTGTAGCTCTGCTCTTCGAAATCCTAAAACCATTTAAATGTTTAAGGAGGAAAATAAAGAAATAAATACAAAATTCAATTAATCATAATTGTAACATAGTTCATATACATATTCCTTATTTAATTCAGGGAACTCTTTCAATAATTTAAAAACCACCGCTCAAAAGCAAACGTTTAATTTTAAAATGTGTGTGCTAATATTCGCACTAATTGATTTTTCATCACTTCACCATTTGCCTGGTAATGATTACCACTTGACACCCCTCTTTTTGCGTGGGGCGTTAAAAAGGAGAAGCACCCCTATTTTTTACCTAATAAGAGTCCGGTTCCTGTCTATCTTCTTCAGTGCATAAATTTCTTGAAGGATTGGCCCGTTAAAAAAAGAGCAATGCACATTTTTATTCATTCATTTTGCACGTCATGTTTTTTATTCACAACACCAAACTGCTGTGCTGCTAAACGCCTACATATAAGGAGCAAGAAAGAAAAGTAGGGCGATACTACATACCTGAGTTAGTCACGACATAAACGTATTATATTAAATCTACAACTCAGGGGCCCATTTCTACAATAAAAGTAAATGTAAAATAACATTTGGGTGTTTAAGTTTTCAAGTCTGCTCTGCTTGATAAAAATCGGATCCGACCTTGTGCGCAGGTAATGACAGTAAAAATCCGCTTTCTACAGTAGAACTTTAAGATTTCGTACCTACGCATTCTGCATTCATTTAACAAGTCTCACTGCGTTTAGTGGCAAAAACCTTTCACACAAGGGTCAAGGCCAGTCTTAAATAGCTTATCACGAATCTAGAGCTAACAGATAGAGGACAAAACTAGTAGATTTTCGTCACTCAGACCATTAACAAAAACAATTGGCGAGTTCTGGGAGTGCCGTTGACGCATCCGTATCTACTCATACAGGATATAGTGATACGCGCCGGTCGTCAGAGATAACTCTACTAAAAACATAAAAAAGGCAACAATTACATTCACTTTTTTCTTTTCTTGGATAAATGTATGCAACTAATCTATTGTTGGGGGTCCCCCCTATTTTTTTCTTCATAATGCATACCGAAAATTGTTGGGCCAAAATGACAACAATGTGGACTAGACAAAACATCAAAAGACCTCGTGGCCGGCTCAGAAGGAGATGGCGGGACGAACTTGACTCCTTTTCAGCATTATGGAACACAATAGCTCAAGACCGGGAGAATTGGAAGAAAGAAAGGGAGGCCTTTGCCCTGCAGTGGGACGACAATGGCTGAAAATAAATAATACATAGTAGGTATATGTAGGTATAAGGTTCAGACTAGTATTACATATATGTATAGTCTCCTTCGATACAGTCGGTGTTGAGGTTTATACCCGGCCATAGCCAATAGAGAATGTTAGATAATGTTAATCACAAAGGACCAGCTAATCAAAACTTTCTCAGAACGTTAATGCTGGAGTACTAGACAATGATAACAACATGACGTACCAAGTAGGAAACAATAACGACGATGATACATAGACAATGTAAAGGAAAAGGTAAGCATGTAACAAGACAGAAACTAATGGAACCTTTTGAAGTTTTGCAGCCTTATCGGCTAACTTTTGTTATCTAAAGCCACTAATACTGATCTTTGTTGAAAACCGGAAATTTTAAGCATTCAATTTTGTAATATCATAGGCTTCTTTTATAAGGAGATGGATGGTGTAAAAAATGATGTGAGAAAGAAAACAGTGAAAGCTGAAATGACGAGTAGTAGAAATGAATAGCAGCTAAACACGCATTGCGCGGACCCCAAATAATTAGGAACAGGGTATGATGGTAATGATAGATATCTTTTGTAAAAAATACTAAGTGACAAGACGATAGTTTTGACTTTTGAATGAAATGAAATGCAAAAGTGTATCGCTAAATGGTCTCAATAATTAAATTACTAAAATTAGTTGCAGCTTTTATTTATAATTACTTAACTAACTCTTATTTTATTTATAAACAACTGTCTTGGAAGGTATGTGAAGCGTACACCGTAAAGATTAACAGACAATAAAATAAAACCCATCCATCGAGATTGCAAGCTGTTATACAAAAAAAGTCATACTTTTTGATGAATCACCATATAAAGGAACGAAAATTGAAATAACACAACCAATCTCAACTAGCGATATACTTTCGACTCCCAAAATAAGTGTAGACGATACACATACATGTGTTACCCACATGTTAATTGTGCTAATTGAAAGAATGCCCATACTAGAGCAGAAATACATATATTCACATCTGCTAAAATGTAAGTATGTACACAAACTCTAGGCTTATTCCAAGAACCAATGTGGTAGTAAAAAATCTACATGAGCACCATGTGAACCAGTATCTACTCAGATACAAACTGTATCTGAGTAGATACTGGTTTTATTATGATACGGGATTAATAGTAAAATACATTTTCACCTATTTTTCATCCTTTTTTCTATTATAGGTATTATTCAATTTTATATTATTTATTCTTTTACCTATTTTTAGATCTGGACAGAATGTATAATAGTGTATAATAAAAAGACAAGCCCAGTAATATGATGACAATGGTTCAAGTATTTTTTATTAAACATTTTTTGTAGTACAATCATCTGACAAAAACAATTCCCATCAACAAACTTTACTGCAAAAAATAAACAATAAACCTTAACACTGAAATATACAAATTAATTGTTTGTTTCTATATTCTAGCTAATTAAAAAATTTTGCATACCAAGGTTAAAGAAATAAAATAAGAGAAAAAAAATAAAAATTCCGACGTTAGGCAAATTGAGCAGTCAACGGTGTACCATATGTAGATCAATATGTTTGATTTTTGATTAACAGTTTGTCTATGTCTTTGTGTATACATTAATAATTATATAGTATTAAAAAGTGGTAGGTACTTAAAATAATTAAGTTAAAACTTTCTTGAAACGGCCTCCACAGAAACAAAAATTGTGTACCTAATGGCATTGAAGCTATAGTACATAAAATCATAGTTATCCTGTATTTTATTAGCAAATTGTGTAAATTACCTAATTGCTTGATTAATTTATTGACAATTAGATTATATAAATTATATACAATAATTTATTTCCTAGTATTTTGGATAACATAATTTCCTTGTGATAAAGCCCGATTATTATAATAATATGCTTTAGTTTTTTTTTACATTTAACAACCATACTTATGAATGTCTTGATTGGCCTGTTGGTTTAGTGGTTAGTGACCCTGACTGCTATACCGGAGGTTGTCGGTTCGATTCCCACCCAGTACAAATCTTTATGTGATTAGCATGATCATTTGTGCTGTGTCTGGGTATAATTTATCTATGAATGTACTAAGAAATATATAAGTATGTTTATCATTTGTCTGATTACCATAACATTTAGCTCTAGTTAGCTTGTGATCAGATAACTGGGTGTGAGTTGTCCTGGAATGTTAGATCTATTCTTTTCCATTAGAAATGTGAAGCATGTTGATCATTGCTCACTCTCTGATTTATATATTCTTCTGATGCAATTTATATGGGACCACATGAGAGTCTCCTAATGTATTATTTTTTTAATTTAGTTCACAATTTGACACAGACATCACATTACAAACGTCTACTTTTTGAAGTCAGTTAAAATAACATCCGCTTGTTTTAAAAACCCTTCCTAACATCATTAAGGACAAACCAATATCTAAAATACAGCATTCAAACTGTTTCTAAGCAGAACTCATGACAATACTAGCAAATAGGAAGTGCTGTTATTTTCTATATCAATTAGAAAACAGTTTGAACAAAAGTAGGCCATCAACTGTGAAAGTAGCACATTCCAATACGAATCCATTTGATATGGTACTTGATCAATGTTTCTTATAACACTATTGTTTGTGAAACTGTACATATAACTAAAACACAGCTCCAAATAGTTTTATTAAAATAATTGCATTTTGTTTCTTATTCTTTGTGAATGCCTTAAAATGCAAAATAAACAGCCATACATTTATTTGTTAATTCACTTGATGACTGAGTAAATTACCTTTATTATTTGTTTTCTTTTTTAGAACTATACATATATGACCTATATACCTACATTCAAATTCATAAGAATCCTTGTAGTATAGCTAGATTTCTTCAACATTTTTATGTTATAACTATGATTCAGTCATTACTAATTCTTTGTCTGTTGATACTTTTAAATTCTTCTTTTAAGGTCAAAGTCGGAAAATTACAATCTTTGATTCATTGCAGATGCACTATGCATGCTGATCTTAATTTTAGCACTTAATTTCAATTGTCTACTTTAAATACATAGAATAGTTTCATACGAAGCATTCTGATTTGGGGTATATATTTTTTTCATTTTTATTCTGCGTAAACCTTTAAACAAGTCGCATGTTGATGAGCATTCAGTAATATTGTTTATGTACTTTAATTTTATTAACAATCTCTAAAGTTATGTCTTAATCAAAGGTATTGGTTAATTACGTTTACAACAGTAAACGTCAAAGCAAAGTTAATGAAACCTCAATTTATTAAAAACAAACAATTGTTTCCGTCTTCGAACGGGAAGTTGTCATTGACACCAATTTTACAGACACAGCAAAAAAAAAATTCGTATTACTTACCGAATCTTAAAATATCAATCCAGTAATGAATCACTTTGTCACTAAACCATTCACACAATAACAAATTACTTGATGAAAGAACTATCCAACGTCGCCGTAACTAAATTACTAACTAAACTTTTTTTGCATTGTTGTTGCCCCCTTCAGCGAAACACAGATAAAATAACATCAATTAAATGAAAAAAGATAGAAATACATCTGATTTTTAAACATACGTAAACCGAATTTGTCGGGTTTGATGTATGAATGAAATGAATTTAATGAATCACTATTTTAGACAACACGGAATAATACGGGTACAGTACAGATGTACTCAAACCATACTATTTATTGTAACAGTAGCTGTAACTGGTTGAGTAGGTAAACTGTAATGGAATGTGCTGTCGCCTGTCACAAATGACATTAGTCTTGTCTTTTCTGTGCTCACTGCTCGAAACATAGAGATATATATACACATGGAGTGAGCATATTCTACTATATGAATAATAGTTATACAAATATCCATCGTATCGACGCGCACATGTCAAAAAGCTTTTTGTCTCTTTTTAACTAAACAAGAAATGAATTTGTAAAGAGAGAGAACTAAATGTCTGACAGGGACCAAATTTGGCAACACTGTTGTGGAATGTCACCTTCATGTCATTGCGTGCCGGTCGCCATTGTAAGTTACAAAAGTACTTGTGTTATTTGTGGTAGTTGTGCTGTCAAACAGTTGCTCGCTCAAAATATTTTTGTGGATTTAAAGAGAAATACGTATTGTAATTAGTTATTTTGGTGTTTTGAGTTTGGACAATAGTAGGAAAATCATGCCCTCGTGTTGCATAAAACAGTGTGGTGCGAGGAAAAGCAAAAATCAGCCTAACTTGACATTGCACAAGTAAGTAACTAATTTTCACTAATTCATTCGAATGTTGTAGAATGTATTGTTATAAGATAATCTTTTTGAATATTATTGAAACCTGTGTCATGTTTATATGGCTCATATCGTTATTATTTCATTTCTTTCTTCATTTCTTTGTATTGTTTACAAACAATAATAATTGTCAAGTACGGCTAGTGATGTGCGATGTTCGCATACCGTATCGATAAAATTAATGAAGTGTGTACAATACATTGAAATTATATTTTAATCCACAGATTTCCTGCAAACGAAATTTCAAATAAGAAATGGATGGAAGCTATTGGTTCTGAAAATATAAACCCAAGACATAAAATATGGCATGTCTGCTCCATGCACTTTGAATAATTATAGTGACCATAGTGATCTTTACTCAGAAGACTCGAGGTGACCTTCAATACGCCTCCAACGGAGTCATAAACATTATAAAGAAAACGGAAAATTTAATAAAACCTCATCTCACTGACCAGGAAAAACCAGAAAACTATTATTTATATATTTTCAAGTTTCTGACGGACTATTATGACGGCGAAAAAATATTATACTCGCCGCACAACATAGAGCATAACATCAACCATAGGCTGTTGCTTGTGAAATCTATAATGCCTTCATAGACATAAGGTTTCGGTACAATGCTAACTATTTTAATAAGTTAATTTTGTTTAGAAACGAATAAATGCCTTTTTTACACTAGAAATTGTTTTATTTTACATAATTTGTTGTTTAAAAAGTGGGTAGGTACATAAAAATAACAAATAAACTAGCCCGTGTAACAGGTGGGTTATATTCAGATAATTCCACTTGATTTAGTAGTTTTTTTTTTTTGTTACTTTGTGGCAGATGACAATTTTGGGTAATAGCTTAAATAACACTCAAAGTTAAATATCGATATCTAGCGCGTTTCAGGCAGTTACAACCCTAAGAAAGGCAGCCATCTTAATTGCCCAATTTTTGTAGGTATGCACGTTCATTTCGTAGGTATGGCAAGTCCATTTAGGTTTCTAAGTCAGTGGCTCGAAAGGCTCGATACTCAAGAACTACTTTAACTTTGCTCGCATTATCTGTGGTCTACATAAATTGTTTTGTTTATTATTTTAATTAATAAATTCTTAGCATTCGGCGAAAGTTTTTCTTCTCTTAATAATACAGTATTTTTATTAGTATTTCGCCTTGTAAACATAAATAATAGTAAAAAAAATTACAACAACAATGGTGTTGTCATTATTAAAAATTCTACATACTAAAATGAAGTTGTGGTCTCTTATAGTTAAACATTACCTACCAATTTTGTAGGTCCTTTGTAGTGGACTAATAATAAATGTAATTATAAAGAGTTCTATTTGTTAACATTTTGGATTGCGTGAATGAACGCCGGCCATTTGCAATCGAATTACTTCACCGTACGCTCACGTTTCTCACTGGGGGCGCTTTAAAACGGCGCAAAGAATTGCCGTCATTCAATCATTTTGTCAGATTATTTAAAGTCTGACTCATACTCGCAGAGTGTGGTGTACTTTTATCACTCGAGTAAGGAGTCTGAACAATGCACAGAACCTAAGCGAATCCAATAACGGTGAATATATGAAATTATTCCATGTTTTTATTTATATAGGAATAGTTACTCCTGGTTAAAGGAATGGGGAACCATGTCGGTTGATTAGAAAGAGATTTCTAGTAAACTGTTCTTTTTAAACTTTGGTTAGGATTTTAGCATGTAGGTGATGGGTCCTTGGCACCCTGAGGATAAAGAAAATTCAAAATGATTAACATGATGCACAGATCGAATCTGCACATCTACACATGCACGTACACGAGTGAAATGATTGTAGATATATATATTTTTTTTTAATTAATTGTTTACAATTAATTAAACATTTAGTTCAGTTAACATCAATATTTCATAATTATACATATGAAATATTGATGTTAACCTTTTTTAAAAAGAGTAACCTCTGGAGTTTCTTGCCGTTTCTTCTCCATTGGAATGATATTTTGGAACCTGCAACTATTGTAGAGTCAGTAAATTTAACGTTTTACAAGAGCTTAAAAAGGCCTAGGTACTTGAAATAAAAATATTTTGATTTTTGAAACAACTATACTTATACGTAAGTAGTAGTAGTGAGTGAGGTACAATATAAGGCTGAACCTCAGAGTAATTACTAAAGCATAGAGGGAACATCAAATTTCACTATAGTTGTACTCTTCTTACCTATGACACATTCAATATGAAAAAAAGGATAGATATATCGTTTTAAGGAATTTTTGCAGCTACGTTGTCCACTATTTTTGCTTCGGTAGTGATGTGCCGTATTTGGTAGAGGTATCGAAATAAATTTATTTCTTGACTGAATATGTACTTAGATTGAATGTATGTTATTTTTATGTAACATTTTTATAAAACAATTATACTAAAATTAAATCTTATATAAATCAATATAACTAACATGCGTCAAAAAACTCATCATTATCCTTGTCAATGGTGGGAAACGTGCCCGAAAGGCTGGCAGTATTGCCGCGTTGAATGGCTGTGCCGATTCTTTGTTCAAGGAACAAACCAGCCCTCTGATCACAAGTAGAGTCTACCAAACGTTCTTTAAAAAGATTTCATACAAACTCAACCCCAAACGGCTCGAAAATATAATAACCTATTAGGTTACTATATTTTCGCTTCGCATACATTATATTATATTTTCGCCATTTATGGGTCTCCGCAGCGCCAGAAGAGATCGCCGAACAAAAAACATGGGATAGCGCAAGGGTGTCGGCGCACGTTGCGTCCCACACCAAAGGCCTTTTTGTAAAATATACATCACCAAGGCAATCAATACAAATTAAGTCCCAAATTTACAAATTATCAAGGGTTTAAAATAAAACAAATACGTAATTGGTTGATTAAAAGATCTAATGCAAAAATCTTTATTTTGATCGGCCTTTATAATCTAGGAGTTAAAGTAAAAAGAAACAAACTAATTTTTTAATAAACAAAAACTCTCTGTGCCCCAAGGTTTCACCCGCGTGAATAACTAAGTGTAGTTCCTGATGTCTTTGTAGTTATTCGGTTATATTCGGGGCGGAGACGAGGACATTTTTTTCGGCTATGCTTAGTCCAACAACTTCTGGCTCTTGTTAGCACTTTACACCAGTTCTTCTATCATTCGGAGGCATACTGTAAAATAAAACGAAATTAGGTACAATTTAATAACATAAAATTAATTATCGTATCGAATAATATCGATGAAAAATTTCACTTCACTAGCATAACATAACCTCACAAATAAACAAATTTAGTTTTTTTAATATTAATTCGCTTACACGATATAATAAGTAAAAAAGATAGGCTGAAGGGATCATTATCGGTCTAATGTGTATGTTATAAGTGATCGCATACAAAAATTACGCATGATTTTATTAGAAAATTGCAAAAAAACACTTACCGTTGAACGCTTACATATTTATTGATATATTTCCGTGATGAATATGATTTACACGATAAAACAAAACAACCCATATTACACGCTTATTTATCTGTCCTTTGCACCTTTTGTACACACTCAATTTGCTTATATTATGCAAAAAAATAATATTATTTGTAAGATAAACAATGACCAGCAACGACTGACATTCACAACGTATGATACGACTAAATCAAATACCTGTCAAATACTTTGGTCATTTTACTGTGTAGAAAAGGTTCTAATCTGCAACTATGTGCTCTTTTAATTGGTCGTCTAAAAAGAGACCAATTAACACCATTTGACAATTCTGGAGCGTCCATTTAGTTTGAAGCATATATGAGTCCATCTTTGATTATATAATGTCTAGATGGACTGTCAAGTGCTCGCAGACGTGTCAAAAAATAACAACCAAAAGTGGTTGTTAAGTACTTTCCCGCCACCAGTACAGATCGTGCCGCCTTCGTGACACTACGTTTTACGCGCTCTAAGGAATAACCACATAACAGCGATAAAATGATAGTATGTGCTTCTAAAGTGTGCTGGAATTAAAAAGGAAGGCTAAAAAATACCAACACACATCACCTATCACTAAAACTATTACACACTATTTAAAGAAACTTTATAATTAATTTTGTTTTTATGATTACCAAAATCACGCCATATTTTATCAGTGTTGCCAGTTTCTGTTTTTCATTCTCCCATTTTTGTGGGTAATTTTGTTGGTTTATCGTTACGTTTATAAAATTGCGCTGATGTACTTTTTCAAATAAAAAAATAATAAAAAGTAAAAAAATAAATAACTTAATGTTAAAGTACCTATACCTCATTATGTTTTAATATTGTACCAAATACAAACTTAGTTGATTTAATACCCGATTCAAACACACAACTCCATTTTTTTTTTTTATTGATTTAAAAAGTAAATACTTCATAAAAAAATTTTTGTTAATATTAAAATACACTTAAACTGAATAATACCACATAAGTACCTACATATAACTAAAATAAGTAAATATTTTATTATAATTAATTCGTCTTTATTTAATGTGATTTATGGGAGAATTTGTAATAGCTGGTATCACTATTTACGCACACAGAGACATTGACGTATAGTGTAAAACGACGCCTGCACGCACACATACCCAAATGGCGTCCTAGTTGTCTTTGGTATGAATGTACGGCGACGCTCCATCTAGACATTATATAATCAAAGGAGTCCATATATGTTTGTCTCTTTCATATATACCATCTGCACCATAAGGGAGAGAAGCTTAGATTCATCGTAATTTGTGTCTATTTTGTTCGCTCCGTCTATGTTAGTTATTAGTCTAAGGGCTGAACCATCGACGTATGATATGCATAGACTGCTACTATCGCTAGGTTACCCTTGTGCCAAGCGAGAGCAGTTTTTAGTCTGATCCTAGTACATTTCGTTTTTCATTTAAGTTAATTTTCGCGCAACGAGAAACTTATATAAGAAAATATCGATGGTTTTGACATTGTTAGGATAATATTAGTGTTTTAGATAGATTTTTTAAAACGGCAAGCTCCATCTTCATACATAATTCACGACAACACTTGTTCACACTAGTGCTTACGGTTTAAACTCTGATAGGCTCACTCTATAGTTTCAAATGCAACCTCGTTGGGCTGAACCGATTGTGATAACTTTTTAATTTACAGCTAAGTGACATAGTATTAGTATGTAGACTACTTTCATTCTTAAAGAAGACTTACTTTAAAAAGGGTGAGCTTTAATTACATCGAACGAGCAAAAAATACCTACCCATAAAATTAAAATTCTGTATAGATATCTTTTAGAGGTTCCCATTGGAAGAGCCATGCGTTAGTTTTTTAAACCTTTTCTTTTGTCACACAGTCCTAGCAGCTGTATATTACTGCTAATTTAATCGTATACTTCCCTAGCATTACTTCAATAAAAAAAATAATGTAGCTACTGAAATTTTTAACATCCAATGCGAGCGAAGTCTCGCGCATAGCTAGTTATAAGTAGATAGATAAATTTAAAATCTTTATCAGTTAGGTACATGAGCACTGAGCAACATGACTCGACACAACCTATAAATAACTAGCAAGTTTTAATAATAATAAAATGTTCTACATAGCTACTTATCTTTTGAAATGCGCAATAATAAAAATATAAGGTGTAATGCAGAATTTGGAAATCGATTGTGTTTTTTTTTTAATTTAATAGCTAATAAGTACCAAACTTGTCTATATAATGACGACCTTACTGGTCGAGTGGCGTGCATATTCCAATTTTGAAAAATTAAGTTTACACCCCGTGCCATCCAAAGCCAGTTGTAGGTAACTGAGCGCAACGCATTTTACACATTGCAGGTCCGAACTTCGATCCCTGTACAAGCGCATGTGTGATTTAAAACGATCGTTCAAAGTCTTGTAATTAGAATGTTTATATAAATCCCCAGGATTAAATTCCTTAGTTTTAGTCCCTTTCCATATTCTATGAAAAAATAAAAATAACAACATTAGACAACAAGTAAGGAATTAAGCTCAGTGCCCCAGTGGTAGGTACCACATCGAGGGTACAAAATTAATTGTATCAGTTTTTTTTTAGCAAAAGGTATCGTAGTATGGACAAAGCTTAATATTAGCGTAAAGCTTAGAAATCATTATGAAATAAAGACTTTATCTTTGTAATAATAATAATGTTGATTAATTCCTCTGCAATCCACCGTTCGTAAAAATTGTAAACGCATGATTATTCAGCATATTTTTTATCACTTTTTAAATTATTTTTTACATGGTTCCGTATATCATTTTTCTTTAATATTTAATAATTATAGCTAAGTAGATGTCATAGTTAAAATTAAATAATTTATAAAAGCTTGTTAAAAACTGCATAAGTGCAAGTTTGAGTCGCACATTGAACGGTATCGAAAAATAATTAAAAATAAAAGTATATTTTTAGTTTAATAAGCGTCACGATCAAGCAATTTTCAATTGTAAATATAGTCAAGGCTTTTTTTTTCAGTGTAATGTCGGCTGGGGATTGTCAATCTTCGCCACTTAACTCACAACAAGCCTTTTTCTTTTGAAATGTCACACAATGTAGTTTGCAGAACTCTTTTAATTTGCCAATTGCCTCTTCCATCGGCCATCGTTTTTCAAACATTTTTATGTCGCGACCCACGAAGAAGCCAAAAATTTTTATAAAGAGTCTTGCGACCCCTTCACAAAATATTTCATACATCACAACGTCGGGAACTAAAATTTAAATACAATCCGCGATAAAATCCGTAAAAGTAGTTTTATTTCAATATTTCATACATATTAATATTTAGTTTGATTTTGATCCCCCAAGGGTCCCGTCAACCCGCTTGAGAGATGATGCTCTCTGTAGTCGAATATGTAATGTAGGAATCCAGGGTAGACACCCCAGGTAGAAACCAGTACCCCTAGTCTGTTGATATTTTTTTTTTAATTTTGATTTACGGAACCCTAAAATGTCACACAGACTTTGTTTAAACATCCCAATTATTATATTTATTTTTGCATGCCATATGCATTTTCTTTAATGGTTTTTCCACATTTCTTTTTCTCCTGCCAGTGTTTGAGAGTCATATTATTATAATGACATAGGGGTCTCTAGCTAAATGCCCTTCAAAAAAATAACAAACACTTAAATAGTACCACAACTTGATACAGCACTGGGTCGAAGCGAATACAAATCACTTTCCAGTTTGTTTACACGCTTTTGTAGTAAATTCAGTATAAATTCAAATACAGACCTTACAATTTTTACCTGTTTTAAAAACTCAATCTGGTAAAAACTTCTTCTCCCACAAGCTGCTAAAGTCAATTTAGATGCACTTCTAGTGCTTAAGGTTATCACATTTTATATCTCCTTTGGAACAGTTTAAAAAGTACCATATTTTTGAGAATAGTTATATTATAGAACGGAGATTAGCGTGTACATGCCTGAATAAATACCTTTAGGGTGAGACGTTTCGACCGGGTTACACAGGCCGTGGTCGCAAAAAGACATGCAGCGTTATAGTCAAAAAAATTATAGGTATTTGGGAGAGGACTGCAAAATTTTGAGGTGTTTTCCGACTTCTTACAAATGAATGCGAAAATAGATTTAAATTTTCTTAATAGTTTGTTTTGCATCCAGGTTTACATTATGTTTTTCATTCGCTGAAAAGTAGGTACCTACCTAAGTAAATAAAGCATTGAAAGAGTTGGTAAAATATGTTCTTCCCTGGGTTTGAACCTGGTACCTTGTGCATTAGTACATACATCTGTTTATTGAACCGCTGTGCAACCGCGACACGAATCAGACGACATCCACCTTGTATTTTTTTTTTCAAGAGAAAATTTTCTCGATCATATTGCAGGTCAAAAATCAATTATTTGATATCATGAATACGGCTTATTATAGGAGCTTCGCATGGGTGGTATGTTTTAATTTTCCTTTATCCCTATATTAACGGACGTAACAAAATAAATTTTACAGCAGTGATGGATAAATACAAAAAGGGTTAATAGATTATCCACCATATAAATAAATTAATGAATGTGGACAACATCACAATATACTACTAAAACACTTATGTTATGGAATTCAGAGACAACCAAAATACAAAAAACACAAATAATGTGGAAAATTGTTTTCTATATTGCGGGACTTCAAAGCTGCGACACCTTTGAAATCCGTTGTATACGCCACTAGACCACAAAATTCGTCGCTTTATGTAACAGTTATAATAAAAACTGCCGGTAATTTCTCAAACTAAACGCATTCAACAATTGACTGTAACGATACATTGAAGTCAAGCCCGAGACATACGTGTTACTGTACCTATTATGAGATAAGTGCCCAAACTGATACGGCATCATGTATATAAAACTACATTGGACGGGCTGGAAGCATTGTGAGTTAAGCTTTATTGCGAGCAGTCGCTGTACCAGTATTCAGTCATCATGGCACCTCAAATTAAATACACCAAGGTAATATAGTTCTTGCTAGCTTATTCAATTATTTTCTTGTATATTTCTTGTCCTAATTTTTTGATACTTGTTGTTTGTTGAATCTAATTTTAAATATGCAGTTTTTTTTACCTAGTTTAATTTTAGCATCCTCACTTATTTGAGTTTGTCCCAGTAAATTCAAATTAAATATTTTTTTATTTCACTTATTATATTTTTCAGCCAGATTTAATGAAATAAAATCTAAACGAAAATAATTTACCTCAACTAAACATTTGACATTTATAAAAAAAGGAATTTTATATATTTAAAATATATTTTCCTTATATTTGTCCTAAAAATGTTACATAAGGCAAAATAATGATATTTATTAATCAAATATTCAATACAAGTCAGACATTTTTTATTAATTTGCATACAGTAAAATACAGTAGTTTTTTCACTACTTTTCTATTTAATTACTGCGCAAAAACACAGAAACACATAAAAAAATTAACACTTTTTATCTGGGTTGTAACTAGTTCTCTGCTGATTAAGTAGTTCTGTTGCAACCAAATGAATTCCTACTTTATGATTTAAAATGTCTTTTTTTTTCAGTTGTTCATCGACAATGAGTGGGTGGACTCCGTCAGCGGTAAAACCTTCGACACTTACTCCCCTCACACTGGCGACGTCATAGCCACTGTCGCTGAAGGAGATAAGGTAAGAATGGAAAAAGTGTCCCTATACCTGCGGCATAAGCAGCTGACAGCGTTCGTGGATGGAACCTTAAAGACAATTCTTAAAAATAGTCCTTGGAGAAAGCTTGCTGACAAGCAGTCTTACCAGCGACAGTATTACCTAGTAAATGGGATCCACATCCCATTTACTGCCACACACGTGGAACAACTGCCTTACTGACCTGAGGAGGTCAGTTATAGAGTCGCTCCATGTGATAATGGTATTTAGTTTCATCAGATGAAACTCCGGCAGAAGTTCTGCCACACTAAAGAGATATTGTCGCAAAAATCCTCATCGCATCAGAATAAAAGTAAATGAATAAAACAGTAACTCGTTTTTTCACATTTTAGGCCGATGTGGACCTAGCAGTGAAGGCCGCTCGTCGTGCCTTCCACCGCAACTCAGAATGGCGCTTGCTGGACGCGTCACAACGCGGAGAGATCCTGCGCAAGTTTGCCGACCTCGTGGAGAGAGACATCCAGTACATTGCTGAGCTGGAGACCTACAACAACGGCATGGTGATGAGCATGTCTCCAATGGTCATGCAAGGCGCTGTTAAGTACATTAGGTACTACGCCAGTCTAGCTGACAAAATTCAAGGAACCACTGTCCCTGCTGGTAAGTTTTTTTGCTGTTATTATTCCTCTCTCTGGCATTTTTTACTTTTGGTCTATTTTAAAAAGGTGCTAATCCAACTTATAGCACTTTATCAGAAAGATGGAAATATTGCTGTTTCTGGTAACTGCTGCATTGAAGTAATGGAAGAAGTATTGAGTTTAAAGCATGCATTTAATTTAGTTACAGCTAACTTATTGAAATAAAAAAAAGTTATGATTATGATAGTATCGTTTAACTCAATTCACTAAATGATCAACCTTATTTATCTTTCGTTTAACTGTGTTCACTACATACGACTTGCGCTAATTTAGCGGAGTGACCTTGTAGCTAAATCCATTTTCGGACCACTTATCTAGTAGTAGCTAGCCCACGGCCCCCCATAATTGCCAGGATCCATTCCATGAGAATTATCAGTTTAATATACCTAGTTTAGTTCCATCTGCTTAAATATAGTTCAGGTAGTGATTGAGGCATTAATCATCAATACTAAACATTCTTTAGTAAATTTGATTACCTTTCTTTTGATTTATAAATTACAGAGTTCCTTTTCTCGTTTGCTTTAAAGTTTTTCTCTTTTTCACAGACGGCGAAATATTCTCCTACACTTTAAAGCAGCCCGTAGGAGTATGTGGTCTTATATTACCATGGAACGGACCAGTATCCATGTACGTCAACAAAGTGTGCACAGCGCTCGCTGCGGGTAAAAAGACAGTTATTCTGCTTGCATTTGATAAAATTAGTCCGTTAAGAAAATACTTCTCTAGAGAAAAATTGCTTTTACTTTCTCCAGGTTGCACAATCGTGGTAAAGCCAGCGGAACAGACCCCACTGACAGCGCTGTACCTGACAGCGTTGCTGGCTGAGGCTGGCGTCCCCAAGGGAGTCGTGAACGTCATCAACGGCTACGGAGAGACCGCTGGAGTCGCTCTTACACACCACCCTCAAGTCGCCAAGATCTCTTTCACCGGATCACTTGAAGTAAGCGTAACTTGTATAATTTATACGCACTTAAAACTACTTATTCAAGTAATGAAGCCTCGGAAGCATCAAGTTTGCTATAGCGCACTGAGCTTTGGAATAATTTTAATACTGCTCAGAGCCGCCTCATTTTACTGCACCTATGAGGCATGTACCTACCTACCTACATAACCCGTACTTATATTTTTTGCAGGTTGGAAAGCTAATCCAACAAGCTGCTGGAACTAACAACCTGAAACGTGTGACCCTCGAACTTGGAGGCAAGAGCCCTCTTGTCATCATGGACGATGCTGACTGTAAGCCTCAAAACCTTCATGTTCTCAAGAGTTCCATAATTTAGCAATTCCACCAACATTTTTAAATCAAACCTTTCTTTCCAGTGGCTCAAGCTGTCCCATATGCCGCAATGGGTGTGTTCTCGAACAATGGTCAAATGTGCATCGCAGCTTCTCGCTTGTACGTCCATTCTAAGATCTACGACAAGTTTGTTAAAGCGGCTACTCAGTTTGCAAAGTCTATCAAGATGGGTGATCCCGCCGACCCTACGAGTCAGCACGGGCCACAGGTACGAAATACACAAAATTTAGCGTCTATAAAAAAAGGATACTTAAATCTGCTGGTCATGTTCAGAATATAGGTTACATTGCAGACAAGTTAGCACAAGTATTGGAGTAATAAGTCATTATTTGTCACTCATTCGTTTATGAACTTTTAGATCGACGAGTTGATGATGAAGAAAGTTCTGAACTACATCGAAACGGGAAAGAAAGAAGGAGCGAAGCTGGTAACTGGTGGCAAACGCATCGGAACTAAGGGTTACTACATCGAACCCGCTGTATTTGCTGACGTCACAGATGACATGACCATCGCCAAGGAAGAGGTATGTATCATTTACATGTTCTGAAGGTTGAATGAACAAATTTTAGTTGTTATTCGTTTTTTCCTCCATCAATCTTACCCAAGCGTCTTTCATCTAGTATGTACCTTATATCGTGTCTTCTTTTCTCAGATTTTCGGCCCAGTTCAGAGTATTCTAAAGTTCGACACATTAGAGGAAGTGATTGACCGAGCAAACGAAACTAACTACGGCCTTGCTTCTGGAATATTCACCACCAACATCAACACTGCTCTGCAGTTCAGCAGACATGTTGAATCTGGCGTTGTTTGGTAATTATAAAAGTCTTACCTTGAAATCAGAAATATCATATACATGAAAATGTGATGTCTGATGTCGGTTTAATCTAAGACTTATGAGGCTTGTGTTTAAACATTATTTTCTTGTTTAGGGTCAACACTTACCTTGCTTTCACTGGGCAGAATCCGTTTGGAGGCTTCAAAGAGTCAGGAATCGGTCGCGAATCGTAAGTACCTCCTCATACCTTATCATTAATTTATTTTAGGGAACTCTTGTCTTCATCTCTCATTACTCCTGAGATCGTACGCAGGATGTCGCGTCCATCTTTTTCTCGGTTTGTTAACTGGGGGCCGAGTCTGCTATTTACAAAGGCTCCAATCGTCTGAGTGGGTGGCGTTAGTAAGTCCATTTTAGGATAATTGGCATTCTACTAAACACCAAAACGTCAACATTGGCCGCCCCAATGGCCAATTTTGACGTTAAAATTATGTGTTACCTACGTAATTATCCTAAAATTGACCTACTAACGGCACCCACTCAGACGATTTTAGCCATTGTAAATAGCAGACTCGGCCTCCTAGTCAGATGACAAAACCTGAGGCCGAATAGTTATTGTTTTATGGTAGTTGATAACTTCTTGATCATTTTCAACCAAACCTTTTAATTTGTTTAGCCTACGTTCTATTTGAATAATTAAAAAAACTAGCTAGGTATTAGAAACATATTGATATATTAACGTGTTTTATCATTGTTTCAGTGGCATCAATTGCGTGGACGCGTATTTGGAAGTAAAGACAGTGACTATCGCTCAGCCAAAGAAATTTTAATTTAACTAAGATTAAATAAAAGTTTGTTACTGATTTACTTAATTTGTTTTATTACACTAATACTATGCAGTTTATTTTTATTTTTACATAACTTTAGATTTTTTTAAATTTAAACTAACTAGAAAAATAAAAATAGTTAAAGTGCTCCTTTATTTTCTATTATTTTTGTGTAGCAATCGAAACATAAAAAATTAAAAAAACTAAAGCCTGATGATGAAATTCAGAAAAGTCTATTTCATTTTATGCCTGTAGGTGCCTGTTTGGTTAAGGTAGAATCTGTCTTTTTTGTCGAATATATTTTTAAATTCCATCTCTCAAGGAAGATAATAGTTAGAAAAAGACTTATACGACGAAGAAGCATTGTCATACAACGTGGCAATGCTGCCAGCGTTTTGGGCACACAAGTCGACAACGATGTAGATGAATTTTTTGGTGCCTTATAGCTCTTAGTTTTATTTCGTTTTATTCTTCTTATTTCTTGTGTAGGTTTAGTTTTTTATATTATTGTAAATATTTCATGATTAATTTCTGAATTAAACAATCAAAAACCAAAAAAGCAAGGCATTAAAAATATTGTCAAGTTGATCGTCGGGGAGCAAGATGGGTCGACGACATAATTAAAGTCTCATGTCGAGTCTGGATGAGGCTGGCACAGGACCTTATAATATGGCACGAAAAAGGGGAGGCCTATGCCCAGCTGTGGGAGGAAAAGGGCTGTGGATGATGATGATATGCTGATCACAGCATATTTTGCTGTTTTTCTAGTTATCATGTTTCTTACTATTTATTTGTTTGTGGATTTAATAACTACTAAAACTTTATATTATAACAAAAAGAGTATGATGAGTATGGTGACAGATCATCATTATCAAAACGGAAATATGTTTAATAAAAATAACTTATTTATAATTCGAGAATTAGTCAATAAGAGTTTCAGGAGACTCTCACTAAACCCACAGTTTGATCATTACATTAATTGAGATTATGGGTCTTAAGACGGAAAGAGATCCTTATTTTCAAAAAACAGAGAAGTTAGTAATTAGCTGATAGCAGTCATCGATCAAAGTTTTACCCAATGACCTAAAGGGAAAATAATAAATAATAGATGCCAGCAAAATATTCTTCGAATGTTTCGAAGCATATTTAGCATATTTAATCAACCGAGGACTATTGGCATTGTCAGTTGTTTCTTTGAGTAAAATGAACATTTCTAAATACCTTAATTAGTATTCCGTTTCCCCATAGTATTTTTAAAGATACTCTCATTCACAAAGAATAATAATACTTTACATAATGACGTTTTAATATACGACTGACATACACATCAGGCAAACCCCATATTTTTTAATTAATTCTTATTAATATTAATGATAAAATAATCATAGGCCGTCTCTACCCCACGACTAAAGAGCAAAAATGCACTCATTATGTACTTAGCTACCCAGTATTTTTAGTGTTCCTTACAAGGACGGCTATTTATCGGAGCCCTATTTAATCAAACCTTAGCGACCTGTCCAAACATTTGTTCGCTGCCTGATTCTCTAAAACCGTAAAAGGTAGAGAGTCAAATTTTAGCATTCTTTACGCCCCGGAAGCAACAAATATATTATAAATTGATACGAGCACGTTTGTATCCTTACAAGAAATATGATTTATCCCCTACGTTTTCTTAGTTGAATTTAATTATGTTTCTGACTTGTCGCCACCTATTCTGGTTCGTATTTTGGTATTTAAGTACTTAAATATAAGTAAATGACGGATAGTATTTACATTCACATAATCACGCTTCTTTCCCTTGTAGGGGTAGGCAGAGACCACTTCTTTCCACTTGCTACGATCCTTACACACACTGTACACTTGCGGGACGATGATTAGGGATAGGATAAAATATATTCATTTTTAAGACATAGTACGGAACCCTTGTGCATATAAGAAAGAAATTCACTTGGCCGATTTTTTTAATCAAATGTGTATTTGTTTTGGTAGATTAAAAATCTGCAAATCATACTGGCTAGCTATTTTAGCATTTGAAGGTTTATACCTACCGTCTATTTATGTCATGTCATAAGAACTACAGATATTAATGTTACAAAATATTGTGCAATACTTTTTGAGATAAAGAAAAGAAATGCCCGATATTCATCATGATTTTTCTTCTTTGAAAAAGCTGTGGGGGGTATGTATAGAATTGAAGCAGAATCTATTGGTTAAATGTGACAGTGGAATTGTCAAAAAATGTTTCCTTCATTTTCCTATATTATTCTAAAATGGCCTACGACTCCTGGGGGCGCGAATGTAAGTCCATTTTAGGATAATTGGCATTCTACTAAACACCAAAACCTCAACCTTGGTCGCCCCAATGGCCAATTTTGACGTTAAAATGATGTTTTACCTACGTAATTATCCTAAAACGGACCTACTAACGCCACCCACTCAGACGATTGGAGCCATTGTAAATAGCAGACTCGGCCCCCTAAGCGCACGCAGTTGAAACGTTACGTCATTCTACAAGCAGCCATTTCCTCCTAGAATACTGCAAGTGAGATCCTAAGACGACCTACTGACCAAATCTTTTCCTAAAATGGAGGTTCTGAAATGCCATAAGGATGATAATGGGTGTTTCTATTGTGACTTTAAAGCAATAATAGAAGCAAGAGAGAGCAATTAAGAAACATTTGGCACCTGGGTGAAGGGTTTGATTCAGAAAGCGGTACTCCTCGACACGGTGCGTATTGTGAGGAGGTTCCTCTCTCTGGAGTCCTAACCACCGGCAGCTTGGACCCTGTCCCGAGGCCGGTTGGACACTATATTTTATATATTTAAAAATGTATTTTATATGTTTATTGTTATATATTCCGGGACATCTCACACACGGTTATCTGATCCCAAGCTGAGCAGAGCTTGTGTTATTGTAACCAGACAACTGATAAACATACTTTTATATTTCTAAATACATACATATTATTGATAAATTACACCCAGACCAGAAAAAATGATCGTGCTCATCACACAAACATTTGTCCCGGGTGGGAATCGAACCCACGACCTCCGGTATAGCAGTCAGGGTCTCTAACCACTAGACCAACAGGCCCGTCGGATTTGATAGAATTGATGACATCTGTTGGACTTGTACAATAAATAACTTATTTTATTACTTAGCTTATTCAGTACCTACTAAAAGAGTATGTTAGTAGTTTTTTTGGGAAGGGAATGAGGAGATCACTCTAATCCTTTTAATTAATATTTCAGTTCAGGAGAGACGGTCGGGACCAAAGGCTTACCGTGCTATCCGAGGCACTGAGAGGTCTCGGTATGTTGTAGAAATGGTCGACCATCCACAGACCAAGCGTGGCAAGTGCGGCTTAACCTGTATTATCGGTCACACTCATCGGCTTAGACTTAGCCATGAGCCCCTCCCTTCTATTAAGTACTTAAAAACAAAGTATAGTATCAAAAACCATTTAGGGTTAGTATTCATTTTATACATATTGTGAAATCAAAACTGTTTTTTTTTTTTACTAAAACGCATGCAATAGTTTTGCAGCAAGTATGATACAAGTAGTCAGTTGTAAGCATAATATTATCTTTTTCAATTCTTTTGTGAAACCTACTTATTCATATTGGTAGCAGGGCACCCTTTTTTATCGGGATGACAAGTATCGTGGTTTCCACGGAACAGAAAAAACAAGTGGAAGTGCAATACGCCAAAATTACTATAGGAACCGCTGTCGCCAAACTCACACAAATAATCCGATAATAACATATGCACTACAACGAAATAATCCGTATGATTGGTAGTTTTAAATTTAGACAAAAATAGCCTACATCACAGAAATAAAATAAACCCTGACTTTCTACAAATAAGGTTAATTTTGCATTAGCAACAATATGTATTTACGGTCTACAGTCACACTAAATTCGATTGACGAGTTAGTTTTGCTACTTGACCATAGATGGCGATATATAATCAATATAAGCAATTATCAACTTAATTGCTTTAGATATACGGTTGACAATGGCGTGACTCTAATGCTACTCGGCCAAGGACACACCACGTATTACATTTAAATTCTTTATCGATATCGATAGATACCCGATTTTTATTCAAATACGATAAATACGACTTGTTGGGTGTACAATTATTTATTTGTTACACAAACCGCTGTACCTTTTAAACCATTAATTAATAGACACACAAGACTGACAGACAGATAGGTAAAGGGCCATGCACAAGTTTCATAGTGAGTTTGGCCCAGAGTGCACACTTATGATATGATGTCTTAAATTTAATATAGATTGTCAACATGTTATTAAAGAAGGAATCAGATAAATAAAACTTAGAGTTTTCTAGTAAAAATTCTTTAATATTCCGCATATGTTGAAATTCTCATGATTCTCGTGAATTAAATGGACTTTTTGCCGTGAAACTTGAAGAAAGCAAGTGCAGGGTCGATTTCACGAGTTTTCATCTATCCACCGGTGGATGAATCAGGATTTAGCTTGCCGGCCGGCCTACCACATCGCAAGGACGCACTCTCTATGCATTTCTCTTTCATGCTTGTGACTTTGGGAAACCTAAAACAAATTTTTAATGAAGGTTAAAAAATCTATTACCGTAAGCGTAACCGTACCGACGTTACACACAGAGTGTTACTGTTTGTAACACTCTGTGTGTAACGTCTCAGTCATTAATAAATTATAATAAATTTGTTACTATTTAAAACATTGATTATATTTTTGCTTTATACCACTTAAACGACCATTAATTTACTTTATATAAATTTCGTGTATGAATTAAGGCGACCTCATACCTATATTGTAATGCAAAACGAAATAAATAAAAATAACTGTTTGGGTTAAGATAGTTATTCCTCGTATCGACATCAATCGACAAAATCAATTTTCGACTTGACCACATCACTACATTGAGTAGCGAAAGTCTTTCTAGAATGTTCTATGGAAAAAAACAATCGAAAATAGACTTTGTCTTTACTGCATAAGGTTTATTTTGACTAACCGTTCTATTAAATTTTTGTAAATTGGAAGAAAATAAGATTTTTATTAGAAAACAATAAAAATCGTACTTACCGATGATACGAAATACCTCCATTTGTAAGATTTCTTCTCCTACTATCATTTTTGCACGCTAAAACGGAACAATACGGCATAGCTAGGTAAATATTAATTTGTCACGAGACGAGCAACTCGACGCGATGACAGACGCAACTGGGATCGGTTAAGCGCAAGTTAAGCGTAACGACGCTTAATTACTTAGCACTTCCACCTGTTTTTTCTGTTCCGTGGTGGTTTCAGCCTATGCCGAGGGAAAGGCCAGCGGTGTGAGGTAATTCTGGATTTTCACTGACTAAAAACACCCCGGTCCCGTCTATGTCCTTGGCGTAGCGGCATCGCTTGCGAAATCTACTTCTGAATCTGTCGAGAAAATCCTGGAGGACTCTTTGTCCAGTAGTGGCTCTGCTACTGTATCGTTCTAGTTTTTGAGTGATAGGACATATGTTAGCTAACCAGGTTCAAGATCCCTACTGTTGCTTCGGTTCTCACGTATCAGCATCTGCAACCAACATTTGCGTGTTATTAAAGATTAGAAAAGCACATGTTACCATGAGTCGGCAATGACATAATATTGACGACAATAAATCATATTTTATCTGTTACCTAACTCCTTATCACAAGATATGGAATAAATTATGACGATTAGTAACAGACTTTGCTTTTTTAGTTTAAGCTGTAGCAACACCTACAAAGATAAGATGTGGGTTCGTTGGGGTCCAAGTTCCAACCTGAAATTCAAAATTATCCGATAACATCAGAAAATGCTTTGTAATACATGTAATGTTTTTCGTTTCCTCATTTTTATGATATATTGCATCAATGAATTCATACAGGATCTTTTAGTAACATTTTTGCATGTGCTACTAAAACATCTGAACAAAGTTGACTTTTCCAATTCCACGTATGTTACTCTTAGTTCCTTATTTTTCTTCTTAGTTACTTTTTATTTTAATCTCTAACATTCGCGTAAACCTCAGATAGCAATACTTTGTTACTTACTTTTGAAGCTGGATGTGAGTTCTTGCGTATGTCTGTTCTCGTCTATTTAAGATAAATAATAGTTACCTTATATTTAAAGTAAGTATTTAAACTGTCCCATCGAATGGTGGGTGCGTTGAGTCAGTTAAGACGATGTATTTTAAGACAAAATCGGCTTTAAAGTATTTCAACATTATAAAGACCATCACGAAAAACAGTCGTATAAAACTAGAACACACTGTTTTTAATGGCAGAAAATGCTACCCTCCCCCCTCCCCCCTGGGTAAGACAGAAGGGAATAAAACTACCATAGTGCTTCTCCGTTATGTTTTGCCAGGGACCAAGTGGGAACGCATTTTGCAATACTACCGCGACATCTGGTCTAAACCTTTGTGTCGCCCTGTATGGTTGTTCAATCAAAACTATTTCTAAACAGTATGTCAATTTACGAGCTGGATTTTCAAAATAATAACAATCAATAAGTCTACAGAAAATTAACATTTTGTAGAACTGCCCTTTTTGGAGTTGCCCTTTGCGTAGTTGATCAGGAACTAGGGTAACCCATGAAGGTGGCGTTTCAGACTACTGCCCATCGGTGACTGGACTTTAGAAATCCATCACATACAGGTCGACACAGGTTGCCCTAATCGTTAATATCGCTATAGTATTTCATCATGCTGTTTCGGAAATTACTAATGCAGTTTTTGTCGCTAAACTGATAACAAATAAAAATGACGAAATTAGAAGAAAATACAATATTATAAGTTATGGGTGTTTTCAACTTTTACATACTTAAAACTTTTTTTTGGGCACAAATATATGCCTATACGTAATAGTTACTATTTTAGGAATAACAATAACAAGAGGCTTTTATTATTCAGTGACAGAGAATAATGGAAAGAGGCAAAACAGGCCTTGACCCTGTAGTAGGACAATTTTTCTTCATAATGTTATTTAGTACCCAATAGTTTGAGCATTTAAGTCTCAATCATTTAGTCGATCATACCTGTTGGAGACTGTAGGCCTTTATTATATAGAAGGTATCAACAGATATTTTGTTGGTTACCGACTAAATATTTAAGTAAGGACCTATATAAAATTGATTGCATAGAAAAAAATACAAAAATCAATTACTGGATCGATTTAAGGGACCTTTGAACTTTTACACCCTATCCTTGAAACAAAAAGAAGTTTGAAAAAGGTTCTCGATTGCCTTAGATATCCTCAATTGCTTTAGATGCATACCTACATACTAAAAAAACATGCAGACGAATTGAGAACCTCCTCTACTAGAAGTCGGTAAAGTAATTATTATTTATGTATTTAATACCAGAGAGATAAATGGGAGATTAACATACTCTCTCTCTGTTAGACTATAGACTAACTTCGTAATCCAAAGATTATATGCAGTCTCGCCTGCAATATCTATGTAGGTATATAAAAATTAATTGCTGTTCGTAGTCTCGCTAAAACTCGAGAAAGGCTGGACCGATTTCGCTAATTTTGAATTGAATTATTTGTGGAAGCCCAGGGAAGGTTCAAATGGTGAATAAATATGAAAATGCTCGCAATTAAATTAAAAAAAATGTTTTATCGATTGCAGTACGAAGTCTGCCTGGTCAGCTAGTTTCTAATAATTATAATTAATTCTTTAGTAAATCCAACTGTTAGAATATACTAAGTAGTAGAGACTCGATGACTTGGAAACATACTCCAGGCTCCAACATTCCAAAAAAATCCTTTTAACTAATAAAAATAGCCAAAAAAGTGACTTGTAAACATAGCAACAGTTGTATGTATGAGATAGCTGCTCTATCTTCGCTGATATCACACCACGTATATAACGCGAGGCGGGCAGCTAAACGCATTACTGTGAGTTGAGCTAACACTGTGAGTGATCATGGCACCGCAAATTAAATACACCAAGGTAAATTATCTTATTTGTTTTTTATTTTGTGAGGCGAGTTTTTTTATTTAGCTTGTTACTACGAAAAATTTAAACATTATGTTTTAATTTTTAATTTAGATATTTTTAATATTTTTCATTTTTTTAATGCTTGTTTTTAATTCTTAAGGCGTATTTTTATTAAGTACCTAATTAAACTAGTTTTGAATACTGTTTCGTACAGTCTTTTTTATTATTTTTATTTTTTTATTTCGCGTAAAAAAATATGTATGGAATGGCAGGCAAAAACATAAATTTACGTAAACAAAATTCATTTTTAAAGGCCAAAATTAATTATATTTGAACAGTTTATCCTCATCTCTTAAAGACATTTCTAAGACGAACTCTACAAAATAAAAACTTAAAAAACCAAGCATTAAAAAACCTTGTCAGACCGGAATTTAAAATATTGTATTTTACAACGATCCCAGTAAAATATACAAACAAGCCAACAAGCAACATGGTACATGTTGCCGGCTCGGATAATACAAATATAATTGCCTGATTGTGTTCTCATAATACTAAGTACAGTCAACCGCACATCACTTGCAACAACCATATTAAAATCACCTTTATGTACAAAGAGCTTAGGTTCGCAAATCCATGTTATCAATATCGTACGGCCGTATCATATCAGCAACTTATTATGGCATATTGTGTTGTGTGTACAAACATTCAAGACAGACAACATCTAGGTAACATTTGTATCAAATTCGTGACAGTGTTTTGTTTCATCCACTTTAAATTCTATTAACGTACTCGGAATGAAATAAAAACAGTCAACCATCCACATTTGAAACTCGTTTCTGGATGTAAATTCCATCGGGACAGGCTCCATAGCTAAAGAAACGACATTTTATGATAATGATGGAGTCTTATACGAATAAATAAAGCAGAAGATAAAACAGCTTTTATCAGTAAACAAAAACATAATCCTATCGCTAGAGTAAATTAAAATATTGCTGGCAACTGTTGCGATAACTTCAACAACAAAATTATCAGATTAATAAATGGCGCTGCACACACCTAGTAATTATTATCTTGTTACAAAATTGTACAATTTAACAAATTGTCCTGGCGTTTTAGCAACATTTTAATAAATGCCAATCGCTGATCAGAATTTAAAGTCGCAGGCGCCGGTTTCAGTCAAACAACAAAAAATACACCCTAAATTTCAAATGTAGCTTTTAAAGGATCACGAATTTAAAACTGTTTCTATCTCTATGACCCTAGATCAACGACCTTTAACCTAATACGTATATCATATATTTATAGAAGACCACATGATTTGTTTTGGTAGATTAAAATTTGCAAATCATGCTGGCTCGACGCTCTTGTGGCCAAACGGCTATTTATGCCGTGTCATGCCAGATCTCATTTTGAGTATTACATAATGTTGCGCAATACTTATGTTTTGATAATAGATTAGTCTAGCGCACTACACTTTGTAGGTGTAGGATGTCCAAATTAAATAAAAATACAAGTAGGTAGTGCACAAAATGTAAAATCAATATTCATTTATTAAATAAGCTAAAAAAGCCGTGAAGGAAAATATAAATAAAAAAGCCGTGTCTAATAGCCCAGAGGCCGCGGCTAGGACATATAGGATATTAGCATACCATCCGAACCGGCTATATAAACCTGCAAGCTTGCCAGGTTTTCAGTTATCAGTATGCAAGAAAAAAATACATTTTGAATTAACTTGTCGTTCCAGGCAATGTGACAGAAGAACCACATATCATTGCGGTCAGTTTATGGTCTCGATTCCCTGATTTTTATTATGTATTAAAAAATCTTATATTATAAGGTTCTTTTTAAACCTTTCAATTTCATGTATACCACGAACGACGCCTTGTGTGGTATTGTCTAAAAATGGGTATGATAGCAACATGGAATTTAAAATACACATAAAATTAAACCATGACCAAAGTGTTTAAATTCCAATTGAGACAGAGCTCATTTCAGACATTCAACGTTTCGTATCATAGATAATTCTACACCAATTTAATTCAATTAAGCTAAATTGGCAATACAAGCCATATGTTTTAAAGGCGTTTATTTACGTTCATCCTCAAAAAAATGAGGAGTTTATCCTGCTGAGGTGTTTATAACATCTTCATCCCTTATTCAAACTCTTCTTTAAATTAAACTAATCTGTTTACTTATTTCAGTTGTTCATCGACAATGAGTGGGTGGACGCCGTCAGCGGTAAAACCTTCGACACTTACTCCCCTCATACTGGCGACGTCATAGCCACTGTCGCTGAAGGTGATAAGGTAAGATATTTGACTGGTATAAAGGAGGCTGATTGAAGTTGTGTGTGCAGAGGTTCGTGAGATTCATTTGTTTTACCATGCCCAGGCGGACGTAGACCTGGCCGTGGCTGCCGCTCGCCGCGCCTTCCACCGCAACTCAGAGTGGCGCTTGCTGGACGCGTCCCAACGCGGAGAGATCCTGCGCAAGTTCTCCGACCTCGTGAAGAGAGACATCCAGTACATCACGGAGCTGGAGTCCTACAACAACGGCATGGTGATGGGCATGTGCCCGCGCATCATCGAAAGCGGTGTCAACTACATCAGATACTATGCTAGCTTAGCTGACAAGATTCAAGGATCCACTATCCCTGCCGGTAAGCTCAAATATTTACCATAAACATTAAAGCTATGTTATTCCAAAGCTGATATTCAACGTAACCCTCTAAATTTTATTCATGTATGTCTTTCCATTTTTGTTTATGAATGAGTCATATGGATACCTATATTTTTATATGCAGTGCACGCAAAGTTTTGTACAAGCAACAGAGGATACTGATGTCAAAACAGCGATCGACGAACTTCAATCAAAAATTAAAAATAAGGATTAGTTCATCCATTTGGCCTGCATCTATTCAAGTCAATGCAGTCGATTGAAAATCCCCCACAAATGACAATACCACGCCCAAATCAACCAAGCGCGTCGGCTCCATTGTATCATTATTGTTGGCCTATTCATCCTAAAGCATTGTACGGAATTCTCCTGCAATTGCTATAGATATAGCGTTTATTAATTCTAACTCAGTCTAAGTAAATCTAAATAATAGTAGAAAATTGCAAACGACTTTTTTCCGCTGATAAAATAAATACATTTACTAACAAATGAACAACGAGAAGTGTATTTGACAAATAATAGAAGTCGCGTCAAAAAATTGCATAGAATAATTGAAAAAAATATTCTCTTAACGTGTTTTATATTTTCTTTTACAGACGGCGATATCTTCTCTTACACATTAAAGCAGCCAGTTGGCGTGTGTGGACTTATTCTGCCATGGAACGCACCGGTCCTGATGTACATCAACAAAGTCTGCACTGCACTTGCTGCAGGTGTGTATTTCTCTTTTAAATATGTGAAAGTAAATCTCTCATATAAGTAAAACAGAGTCCTTGGTAACGTTTTTGGAACCCACAATAGGTTGCAAATATTACCTTGTATTACAGTTATTATCCCCACGACCTGGTCGATACAGTTACTTATAAATATTATGTATTTTCAGGTTGTACAATGGTGGTGAAGCCAGCGGAACAGACCCCACTGACAGCGCTGTACCTGACGGCGTTGCTGGCTGAGGCTGGCGTCCCCAAGGGAGTCGTGAACGTCATCAACGGCTACGGAGAGACCGCTGGAGTCGCTCTTACACACCACCCACAAGTTGCCAAGATCTCTTTTACCGGATCCCTTGAAGTAAGCCTTACTTATACATTATATTTATACATTATACTTATTTCTTATACATTTCGCGTATACTTGTCACATCATTTCAATATTGAAAGCCAGAATTTAAATAAAAAATAAAAAGAGTGTGGTAAAGAGTTACCAAAAAATTCGTACCTACTTTCTACTACTACTTTTATTCACTGAATCTTCGTGTTCTAAAATGTATTTAATAATTTACGTAGAGATCTAAGCGAATGAACTGTTAAATAAAACGAATGCCAAAAATAGCAACCTGTTTTCAAAACCAACCACCACATTATTACAGAAAAATAACTATAGTTTATTGAATTTTTCAGGTCGGAAAGTTGATCCAACAGGCTGCTGGAGCCAACAACCTGAAACGCGTCACTCTCGAACTTGGAGGCAAGAGCCCTCTTGTCATCATGGACGATGCTGACTGTAAGTCCATCGAACTTACCTCTCAAGATTTCCATAAAAACGAAACTTCCACAGCATTCTTATTTAAACTTTTTCTTATTTCCAGTGGCTCAAGCCGTCCCATACGCCGCAATGGGTGTGTTCTCAAACAATGGTCAAATGTGCATCGCAGCTTCTCGCTTGTACGTCCACTCCAAGATCTACGACAAGTTCATTGAAGCAGCTATTCAGTTCGCAAAGTCCATCAAAACTGGTGACCCAGCTGACCCCACCAATCAACATGGACCACAGGTACATTAAATATCCCTTTAAGTATCTTAGGTCAACTATATAATTCCCAAAGCAATGATAGATTTTAATTGGGTAGTCTTCACGCCCAAGCTCTGGCAGAGAACTAAAAACCGAAATGTCAAAACAATAAATAATCGTAGGCTCTGTTTATTTCATAAGACAACTACTTATTTCCTTCTAGATTGACGAGTCGATGATGAAGAAGGTACTGAACTACATTGAAACCGGAAAGAAAGAAGGAGCCAAGCTGGTCACCGGAGGCAAACGTCTTGGAAGCAAGGGTTACTACATCGAACCCGCTATCTTCACTGACGTCACAGATGACATGACCATTGCTAAGGAAGAGGTAACTGTTTCAATGTATCTACCAGCCTATAACATAGCCAGATTAATAAATCTGCTTAATTTATAAGTGAGAGACGGGTTACAAATTGCCTTCCATAAAAAGTTGAGCAAATGCTCGATTTAACCTTTTTTGGAAATTAGTACGTTCATAATTCTAGTCACAAGTTTTAGTTAAAAAGTAATCATTACGACACCTTGCATTTTGTATACGACAGATCAATTACAATTCCTACAACCTAAATATTTAATTACAGATTTTCGGCCCAGTACAGAGTATTCTGAAGTTCGACACATTGGAGGAAGTGATTGACAGAGCAAACGAAACCAACTACGGCCTTGCCTCAGGAATCTTCACCACCAACATCAACACTGCTCTACAGTTCAGCAGACATGTTGAATCTGGTGTTGTTTGGTAACTAAGCTCTTTATTTCACTTATGTACTTCGCCTTTACTTTAAATTAAATTCTATTCACGCATGGGTAGCTGATCGGTTGGGATCCGTGTTGGTCATCACACCAATTCTATCCTTGCAAAGGGCAATTTTGCTATCGATATTTCTTATTCTTCTTTGAGGTTTTAGATATGTGCATTTTAGGTAAATGTCTTTAAAACCTCTACGAAAAAGGTATTTAATTCTCTAGCATTGAAAACATTTCCTTGAATTTCAAAATATCCATTTACTTATTTTCTTCTTTCAGGGTCAACACATACCTGCAGTTAGGAGGTCAGAGTCCGTTTGGAGGCTTCAAAGAGTCAGGCATTGGCCGCGAATCGTAAGTACAGTCCTTTTAAAAACCTCTAACTTTACAAATAATTCTTACAAAAAAAAACTACTTCAAAAGAGGTCTTGTATTTAATTCTTTTGGATTCCGTTGTCAGAATTTGACCAAACTGGAAGCACCCGCTTTCAATTAAAAAAAGAATCATCAAAATCGTTTCCCCCAGTTAAGGGTCATGCAGTAACAAACATAAAAAAAAATACAGTCGAACTGAATACCTCCTCCTTTTTTAAAGTCAGTTAATAAAGTTTAAAGTCGGTTAATAAAGTTTTATTTTTGACTTCGTTGGTAAATTACAGAGAGTAAGTAAGCTAATATGAGTGCATACAAAATAACTTGTATTATTGTTTCAGTGGAATGAACTGTGTCGACGCATATTTGGAAGTCAAGACGGTGACAATCGCTCAACCAAAGAAATTTTAATTAAGTATATTTAAGAATGAATAAAGTATTTTTTTACAGCTTACCTAAATTGTTTTATTTATTCATCGATTTTATTGAACAAATCATTTAACGCCTTTAAATTACCTATAGGTACTCAAAAAGAGAACAATGAAGGCTAGGTACAATTTTGAGAAATTCAGTAGTGAAATTCAATTAAAAGTAGCAAACACAACAACATTTTTGATTACCAGCACGTCATTAATGTAAGACGTAGCTAGGATAAGATTTTTCTTAAAATCTGGAATTAAATATCATAGACGCTCAAGAGCGCTCAAGTGCCAATCTAACGCATGGATAGGATAAAAACAGAACTGAAACCGTAGGATCCATTTTGCGAGTTACTATTTGGTAAACAGTAGATATAAATCGATAAAAATACGCATGAAGTGGTTTATCAGTGTAATCATATCAGAACATGTCTGGTGTGTATGATAATCACCCTTAAAGTAAGTGAAATAAAGATAATTATTTATTAAATATAAAGGAATATTTTTTGCAAAATAAGACAGGTTTAAAAAAAACTGCATTTGAGTAAAAATCATGACTCCAGTCACATCATACATTTAAATGATACAAAATAAAAGCACTGTCTATATCTCATGCTCCAGAACTTTTAATCAAAGCTAAAGCCTAATTAAAAAAAAGAATATAAGAACATACATAAGGTTCCAAGGTCGCTGCCTTGAGGAACGCAATTAGTAAAAAAGGTGAAAAAATGAGAATTACTGTAATCTTTTTTAGGCTTTAAACTAAATACGGAACTCGATATAATAATATATTTTAATTTTTAACAGTTTTAATAACATATAATAAAGTTTATTTTTTTTTTATTTCATATCATATTTGGTTTACATTGCTTGTCGAGGAGTCTCCATTTAAGCATGGAAAATGCCTGTAGTTGAAGGCTCCGCTCTTCCCTACTTAATAGTCTTGAGCTTTATACAATATTATATGAAATCTAAAAAAGAATAACTAAAAAGTGTGGTGTATGTGTTTGTGTGTGTGTGTGTGTGTGTGTGTGTGTGTGAGAGTATGGGAGAGAAAGAGAGAGTATGGGTGAGTGCTTTAAGTAAACGAACGTTAAATAAAATTTTATTATTAATTCACACATTGCAGAAGTGCTTCTGTATCATTATAGTTTAAGTTATGTAGCCATGTTATTAGCTTTTTTTTGCATTGGTATTGTTTTTTATCATAAATATACATTTGTTTGTTAATTTTATTGTATAAAGAGGCTGAACGTTTTTTAAATTGTCTACTGGCAAATTCTGTTTTAGTTTTTGGAACTTTTAATATGCGATGTTTATTTCTTTTCTTTAGGATTCTAGGATCATATGGTGTTTCTTTGTGCGTTTTGAGAATGACAAGTAGAATATACAACTTCCTAACTGTCAGCAGATTACATAAGTCATAGAGTTTGTCAGTGGAAAATATTCTTTTTTTAAAGTACATCACTTTAAGTATTGATCTTTGAGCGCGTTCTAGCTCTAGAAATCTAGATTTCGCTGCTCCACCCCATGCAGTTATGCAATACACTAAGATAGATTGGACCAAGGACACATAAATTTCGTTTATAAGATTTCTTTGTATCTTATTATTTTTGTTAACGTTTATGCTTTTTGGTATGATATATCTCAGCTCCTTGAATACCCATATAAGTTTTCTTACTCTACTCATCACTTGCTCCAATTGAGGATACAACATGTTTATATATAATTGATTTATTCCTGTGAACGGTAGAGCATGAGATAATCAAAAGCTTTCGACTTTCCCGAGCCTTTTTCCCAACTATGTTGGGGTCGGCTACCAGTCTTACCGGATTCAACTGAATACCGTATGTTACATAGAGCGACTGCCTATCTGACCTTCACAACCCATTTCACTTGGAAACACAGTATCCCATAGTAAGATTGGTTGACAGAATTGACTTCACGACTGCCAAAGATCTTTGTATGACCAACCGCGACGAGCGAGGCTTAACCTGTACTATCGGTCAAACTGTACTGTTTACACTTAGCCACGAGCCCCTCCATCGACATATCTATGGGTATTCAGCATATAATTTGGTTTTTTAGGAACACCAATTAAATTAAATTTTGTTTCTATGAGACAACCGACCTAGTTAATAGAATAAATAATGGGACGGTAGGTATTTGAATGTTAGTGAAGATGAAAATATTTAGATCTTAAGGCATCTAAATTCTTCGCAAAACAACAGGCGAAACAGGTTAATAATCTTGTTTTAACTACGACCTTGGATCTACATCTGAAAAAGTGTGATCTTTTAATGATCACATCTGGCTATATTTTAAATAACTCAGTAGTTAAGTGTTCTTTTATCGGGTCTAAAAGAAAAATGTAGAATGATTCTACATATTCTGCCAAGTTATTATTACAACATTTATTTTGTTCTTGTGACATTATCTTAATAATAAATATGATGTGTTTCACATGCTCGACGTTATTATCTGTTTAGCACCACAGCTGTGATCATGGCACCGCAAGTGAAATATACCAAGGTAAATAAAATGATGTATTAATATGTCATACCGTGTATCTATGTTCTAATAGCTGCTTGTGGGTTATTTGGTTGTGGTCTTTTTAAATAATTAATAATTGTGTTTCATGAAATTCAGCCTGTTATTGTTATGTATTCGCATTGTCAAAGATTACGTTCATTACCAGCGTTCTTATCTTTGAAGTGTCTTTGATTATTCGTATCTCCAATACCTTGAATAACAGTTTGGTAATATTGACAAATTATGGGGTTTATGGGATGTAGAGTGCCTAAATATAATTTTTAATAACCAGTTTAGTTTAACGTTCTATTTATCTCAATAACATGATAAAAAATCACAAGTGTCTAGTCTAACCGGTTAAGAAAAACTTTATGAATACCAATTTATACTACTATGCTTAGATATAATATTGTTAGTAAATAAGAAGCTGTGAATGACGATAAAGCAATTTCTGTAGGTATCTTTAATACAACTATATTTTTACTATATTAAACATTAACTATAAATTTTATTTACATAAACATTTCAATAATCATTGCTCGTTTTTCTTTGAGCTACGATCTAGCAAATATTTGGTTTCAATTAATAATTATGATGTTTTTCAGTTGTTCATCGACAACCAATGGGTGGACTCCGTAAGCGGTAAAACCTTTGACACGTACTCTCCCCATGATGGGGCCTTAATTACGAGCGTCTCTGAAGGCGATAAGGTAAGAATAAGTCTAGAGTAACTAGTCTATGTGATAGTCATAATCTTAATTGAGGTAAACAACCGCTACACCTTTGTTGCCGCATGTATTGGTAAATGTACTTTCGGAAACATATAATGTAGAAGACTTTTTGCTGACAACCACGCAATTCTTAAATCAATTAGTTACATTTCCCTTCTCTTATGTTTAGGCGGACGTAGACCTGGCCGTGGCTGCCGCTCGTCGCGCTTTCCACCGCAACTCGGAATGGCGCTTGCTGGACGCGTCCCAACGCGGAGAAATCCTGCGCAAGTTCGCTGACCTCGTGCTGAGAGACCTGCAGTACATTGCTGAGTTGGAAACCTACGACAATGGATTGATCCTGAGCAAATCGCTTGCCTACATCACCCTTGGTGTAAAAAACATCAAATACTTTGCCAGTTTAGCTGACAAGATTCAAGGCTCCACTATTCCCGCTGGTACGACATCGAATTTTTCATCTTTTCTTATAAAAAAGTGAAACACTTTACTAGTTAAGTAACGTTCTCTTCTCTTCTGCACAGACGGCGATATATTCTCTTACACCTTAAAGCAACCAGTAGGCGTTTGCGGACTTATCATACCATGGAACGCGCCTGCTGTGATGTACATTAACAAAGTGTGCACAGCACTTGCTGCAGGTAAATCTTAACCTCATTCGTGATATTTTGGATGAAAGATAAATTAAAAACATTGAATCCAAATACATTTTTATGAGTACATGGTACCATATTATTGTTTTTCTCCAGGTTGCACAGTAGTAGTAAAGCCAGCTGAACAGACTCCACTGTCATCATTATACCTAACAGCCTTGCTGGCCGAAGCTGGTGTTCCTAAAGGAGTAGTGAACGTCATCAACGGTTTTGGAGAGACCACTGGAGTCGCTCTCACACACCACCCTCACGTTGCCAAGATATCATTCACCGGATCACTTGAAGTAAGTGGTATATTATTTACGACCTACTCCAAATATGATGTAGGAATATTACGATTGCCTTTATCGCTTTTCAAGTAGACTGTTTTGCCGAATGTCAACTCTACTGTCTAGTACTATTGGTTAACGTAATACTACAAAATACTGGATTACTTTCAGGTTGGAAAGTTGATCCAACAAGCAGCTGGAGCCAACAACCTGAAGCGCGTCACTCTCGAGCTCGGAGGCAAGAGCCCTCTTGTCATCATGGACGACGCTGACTGTAAGAGACTCTATTTTTTGGTGGTTTTACACAATATTCTAATAGAGCAACTAGTATTTTCTAAACTGACTTGTCATTTCTAGTGGCGCAAGCTGTCCCTCAAGCTGCTATTGGCGTGTTCACAAATCAAGGTCAGATTTGCATCGCTGCGAGTCGCTTGTTCGTTCAAGCCAAGATCTACGACAAGTTTATTGAAGAAGCCATTAAATATACCAAGACAATCAAGATTGGAAGTCCGTTCGACGCTGAAACTCAACATGGACCACAGGTAAAGAAACTGACACACGGAAATAATATAAGCAAATGGGAACGGTTTAGAAGTCTTAAAAAATATGAGAGGATGGGATAAACAAAGAGAGGCTTATAGTCGTAGGTTATACAGGGCTGTCGATAATCATGATAACGTGTACAAAATAATAATTATTATTTGTCATGCAGATCGACGAGTTGATGATGAAGAAGGTGCTGAACTACATTGAAATAGGAAAGAAAGAAGGGGCCAAGCTGGTCTGTGGAGGAAAACGTGTCGGAACCAAAGGATTTTACATCGAACCCACCATATTTACCGACGTCACTGATGATATGACCATCGCTAAGGAAGAGGTTAGTACAGTTGACAAAACAAGTGAAAAAGATACATATGTGATTTGTAACTGAGTGTTTTCTTAGTCAAATCAAATTTCTCAATTTAAAAATCCTTATGTTCGTTTATAGATTTTCGGCCCAGTACAAAGTATTTTCAAGTTCGACACACTAGAGGAAGTGATTGACCGAGCGAACGAAACCAACTACGGTCTTGCCGCCGGAATCTTCACCACCAACATCAACAACGCTCTGCAGTTTACCAAGCACTCGGAAGCTGGCGTTGTTTGGTAAATAAGCAGATTTATTTTCTTTTCTTGTATTTGTTGCATATGCTCCTCCTTTACCTTTAAAAATAAGAGAGATCGTTTATGCTGCTCTTATTCATCATTTGATAATTTTAATTTAACATTAAAATATTACGGTCAAAAGATTATTATAAATAGTGTTCTGTTCTATCTTGTCTATGATGGTCCGTTCCTATATTGAAGGTTGAACATTCTATTGTTTTAGGGTAAACACGTACCTTGCTGGAGGACCGCAATCACCGTTTGGAGGATTCAAAGAATCTGGGATTGGAAGGGAAAGGTAAAAAAATATTACATTCTTTTCGCTTAAAGGAGTGGCAACTAACAGCAATCAATAGAAACCAGGGAAAAAAAGAAAGAAAGTTTAGACATTTGCCCAGCAGTGGGCCAGTCCCGGCGCTAAACGCACGAAATGGCATTCGTTTTCTTTGCCATTCCTATAATTTTAACCGTAATTATTCGCAGCTAAATCTGTTTTCATTATATCACTAACTTTTGGAACGAAGTTATAATATTTAGCAGTTTTTTTGTCATTCTCATGTCTACAAAGTTTTATAGATTATGGTTTAGCTGTACCTGAGATCAGATATCAAATAGGCAGATGAAAAAATCGGTTTTATAACAGTAGATATCAGATAAACGCGAATAGGTAATAGATTATCTATTTACGTAATGTTAAATTTTATTGTGAAATATTGCATTAACATTGTTATACAATTATTATGTCATTATTTGTAATTAATCACAGTTGTCAAGATCTTGCAGGGGTTAAAAATAATTATCACGTAAAGAGAAAAGTTCATGAGTCATCGTTGTTATGTATTCTTTGAGAATGACTTACATCTCCAAACTATTCGATCGCTGCTAAAAATAAACTTATCATTTGTTTAATTGGTTTCAGTCTATCAATACGAATAAAAATATTACTGCTTTTATGCAGTAAACAAAAGTCAAACGTACCTACTGAAGTGAAACTGCTCAATGAGATAATAAATTACTCGTATTAGTCTTTTCGATAATTTATGTCCTTTTTACTTTAACTTAACAATTAAAGACTGATTTCATAATTATTTATTATTGTTCCAGGGGTTTCAACTGCGTAGACGAGTATTTGGAAGTTAAGACGGTGACCATCGCTCAACCAAAGAAATTTTAATTTTATCCAATTTGATTTAGTGATTATATTTTATTGATGAGTTAACTGACTTGTTTTATTTAATACTATTACATGTAGGTACAATTTGTTAAAGAAACCCCCTCCAATGTTTCCACAATAGATGATAACTTTTAAAGTACTGAACAGATAAGAGAACTTTATAAAATATGAGCCAAGAAAGATCTCGATAAAATCAACTTTCAAGAAAAACTCATCTTAATCGATCTATTAATTTAGCAGCTATGATGCCAGAGAGACACAGGCGAAGCGAGACGTCAAATTCAGACCACCTGGGGCCCGATTCTGCTATTGACAATTGCTTCAATCGTCCGAGTTGGCTGCGTTAGTAGGTGTATTTTAGGATAATTACGTAGGAAAATCAAAATTGGCCATTGTGACGGCCAATCTTGACGTTTTGACATTTAGTAGAACGCACCCACTCAGACGACAGACTCGGGCCCCTGTCTTCTTGCGTCGCAGCGTCAGGGTTCAAAAGGGCAGTTAGACAGCCTAAAAATAATCACAATTAGTATACGTTATTTGGTAACTATGTCTACATCGAAAGATATTACGTAAATGAAAATAAAGATAAGACAAATAAACAATGATACCAAAAAGGTAATTATGATAAAAACACACCTAATTTCATTTAGTTGAACTTTTATTTATGTTGATAACTGACATGTACAAACATGCAAAGGCACGCATCACTAAGAATAAACATGTGCGTAGGAATGAAAGAGATCTATGTTGTAGGCGTGTATATATATATGTACTAGCGGATTAACAATATGGATAAAGGCAGGGAGACGACTGAAATTCAAACAAAATGAAAGACAAAATATAGGTGAAAATAACTCACACAAAGAATATTCTTCAACTGAATTCAGTAAAACTTGAAGCCGACCCTTACATAGTTGGGAAAAGGCTCGGGAGATGATAGTAGAATATATTTTTCCATGACTTCCTTCAAGTCTTGAACTTTATGAAATTTTGGATAAGTATATAAAACAAAGTCTGGTTAGTTACACCATTCATAACTCAAGAACGGGTGAACCGATTTTCATTTGTTTTTATTCCCGATTTCCGATATTCTCATTGTAATGCAAATCTTCTTTTGTAAATATTTAAAGCAGACCGCTTTGTAAACGTGCGTATTATTATTACGCATACTTATTATTGTTAGGATTTCAAAGGTCGACCTAAAGTATAACGTTATTAATGATATTAATAAATCAAACATGTAAAGTTTTTTCTGGAGTTATTGAACTTTATGCCTAATATAATCGGCCAAAAATGCAGAAAAGCGGAAGACAAAATTCCTTATTTTTTTTATAAACACAATACAAAGGACATTATTAAAAAAGTTTTATGATTCACTTGAAATAAAGATTAAAAAACTGCCGCTGATTTCTTAAAAAAATAAGTAGCGTCTAGATATTGTTGAGTTTATTTATTGTTTTAAATTGACTTTTTTTTTGTCACCGTAGCACATGACGATAAATTAAGTTGTAACGTCATATCATACGATTTGTGACGTCGACTCCTGCACTTTGATTCGCTTTTATCACAACATGAATTTTGTTGCAACATGCTTGCCCCAAGCACTTTCATTTAAATCTACCATCGACAAGTACGGAAGAAGACAAAGAAAGAAAAAAAAAATACGTGTGTCTTATTTATTTACCTGATTGTGGTACCTAATGATAAAATTAATAAGTTAAAATACGAAATATTACAAATAAATAATTACCTAGACCTCGGCTACTGCTACTGAGTTGTAAAAAGTAAAGTTCAAGCTAAGTTTATGCAAACATTGTAAGTAGTGCCTTGTGATAACTGCGATGATGACGAATTTGGTGAATGAATTAAAGAGCATTTTAATCCTACATAAGTAATTAAGTACGCGTTACGATAAAACTAATTAGTTATGTGTATTTAATATAACATTATTACAATTAATAAAACATACTATATTACAATTAAAAATTAAACTTAAGATATTTACAATAGGTAATAAAAAAAACTAAGCCTACACAGTTATGTGTGTATTTAGATATGAATTTAACTTTTGTTTCTACCGGAGATTTTATTACCCTAATTTTAGAGCACATAAGCTACTATTGTGAGTTATCTATGAAAGTTAGATATACAGATTCCTTATTCGTAGACCTTTTGAAGAAGAGATGGGAGAAGTTAAAGTACTTCTCATCTCATTTGATGTTGTAAATTTTTTTTTTGTATTGTAATATGTAGTTTTTTTTCACTTAATAATTTTATTTCTTATTAATTTAGTTTTCATTTGACGAAGAAATAGTTACCACCGGTTTTGTAGTTTCCGAGGCTATTCAGTACCCACGAACAAAAAAGAAAATACAACCCTTCTTATTTATTTACCTTTGGTAAAATAACAAAAACATTTTGAAACAATATGCGTGCACAAAGACATGCTGTAATATAAGTAATAAACCACCTAAGTTAATCTAAAATACATTGTGCAATCTTTGTAGGAGATCTGTGTCATGTTAAGTCAGCACTTTTCAAATATGACTAAATAATTAGTATCTAGGTGTTTCGATTTAAGACAAAGGTGACGTTATGTTGTGTAATTTTATTTTTCGAAAAACCCATCACCTTTTGTCCAATGTTAAAAAAAGTGTTTTTTTAGTTTGTGTGTGGTGTCTATGAATTAGATAAAGTAAGTACAAAACATAAAATTAAAAAAGGCATATTATTACCAGCCTGTGTTTAAACTTTGAACCTCGAACCCCGTGCATTCAAATATCGAATATGGTCATTGAAGCGATAGGCTGCGACTCTTACCTAAATAAGAATAGAAAAGAATATTTATTTAGCGCTGTTAAGAAAATTACAGGTACTCAATGATATTATTAGAATATCATTGCAGGTACTTAAGAACTTAACTGTCCCGCCAGTAGACACAATAGTTAAACAATGGAAAAGCTCATATGTGACTCACGGGACAGGGGCCCGAGTCTGCTATTGACAATTGTCTGAATCGTCTGAGTGAGTTTTGACGATCAGACATTTAGTAGAATGCTAATTATCCTAAAATGGACATACTAACGCCACCCACTCAGACGATTCAAACAATTGTCAATAGCAGACTCGGGCCCCAGGGAGATGGTAAAATAAAGTTGATAATAGAAACCACAGTGATAGATGTTACAATTTAAAATACAAAAGAGAAATTGTTGTGGGTCATATCTTTGTTAACAACATTTATTTACTTCTCGCTCAGTCAATGATAAATTGGAAAAACCGATATCCTTGACCTTTGACACCACACAAAAACATATAAATCGATATTCTGTTTGTTTCTTTTGTTATGAATTATAATATTTATGTTTTACATATTATGTATGTAGATAAGAATCTGTACCAATTTTCAAGTCTTGCAAATATTCCAGACTTAAATGTACTTGAGTTTACTTTGATGAATCTATGTATAGATCGATCTTACAATACTCATAGTATAAAAATATAACAGACCTGTAGAGACTGTTTTTTAAATAGCTGATATCTTTCAAACTGATCGCCACAAATTATAGCTATGAACCATCTCGATCTTCTCAACTTTCAAACAAAAAAACCACATCACAATCGGTTCATTCCTTTAGAAGCTACAGCCTACAATACCCCAGACAGACTAGACATATAAACCCCTCTTTTTTCGGGGATAAAAATAATGAAAGCGAAGCCAGTCGATTACTACTTGTATGTCAAAGAGGTGTGAGTAAAGCAAGCAAAACAAAATGACTTGGAGGTTTGTGTATCTGATAACAAGTGTACTCAAGATACGATATCATTTAGTTATATATTACATGTTTACGGTATTAGGCCGGTAGTGTGATTCGAACCACGGCTCAGTAATCATGGCTCCGCAAATCAAATATACTAAGGTAAAATACATTTTTTTTGTCATATTTTACCTAATTTCTAGTTTTAAGTTATCCATTTTTTATTGGAAGGTCAAATTTTGTATTTATATTATTTAATGATTAAATATATATATTATTTAATGATTAAATATATACATTATTTAATGATTAAATATATATATTATTTAATGATTAAATAATATAAATACAAAATATTTCTTTGAATACACGTAAGATTAAATTTTAATCTTACGTGTATTCAAAGAAATATTTTTATTGTGATAAGCTGTTTTTAGTTGCTATACAACGTTATAATTTAATGGAATTAAATAACGTGATGTGAGATAAAATAAAATTCTGATAGTGTAAAAGGGTAATGTAGTTTTTGAGTAAATAATCCAGCGAAAAAATTACCTAATTGTCAGACATTTTGTTTAAATTAATTAATAAACCAAATATCTGATAAACGAAATATCACACACAAAATATTTTGTATTACCAAATAATCGATATTGTTTTTTTAAACCTGTATAATTGAAACCGCTTGTTAAAGATAAAAAAATAATTTGTGGAATAATTTATAAAATAGGAATAGATACACAACATGAAACGTTTTAAACTAAAAGGAATGTTAGTTGTGACCTTCAAAATCATAAAAATAATAGTTCCCATACTTATTTACTTCATAAACAAAGAAAACATCATAAATCAAAATAAATTACCCAGGTGAAACGAATAAAATGCTTCTTTTAATGCATATAAATACTTAAACAAAATCGTTTTATCCGAAAAATTATTTATTAAAATAAACTACGATTTAATAAACATTTCTCTTTTAGATAAATTCTTTATTGAAATAAAAATGTGTACATAAAAATTGTATTTTAGCATAAACTAAGGTACAAAATAAAATAAAATTAAAAAAAACTGCATTGCTTCGAACCCAAAGTAGCTAAGTGGCTAAAGCACTTGTGTTATAGAATCGGAGACTATGATGGTACCTATAACAAACTCCCATACTGAGGCATGTATATAGAATAGTGTTTGACTACATTGACCCGTCCGCGGACGGAACCCAAGAACTCAAAACCTGGCGAGACTATGAAAGCCGGTGTATACGCCACTCAACCATGGAGGCCGTCAAATAAATGATGTAGATGATAATGATAACAATTGATATAATTGATTGATAGCTTCGATAATTATGTATATCATTACCACCACATAAATAGTAGATTGTTACACTTCATAAATACGTTAACATAAACCTGATCATTTTATGACCTCTATGTTATTTGAAGTTCCAAAAAAAAATAAATCCATTTATAATTATATGTAATGTGCACCATGTATAAGAGATACCTAGTTATTCGTAATGATATATTACCGTAGGTTGTGAATTGACCTTCAATTCGTAATTACATAAATAGTTACAAGTAAATTGTATTGTATTGATATTTTTTGTTGTCCTCTGTATATCATGGAAATGATAAATAATTATATAATTAAGTATGCTCATATGAAATAAGACCGTAAATAATAACATTCGCTGAGATATTGTTTATTTTAATCTCTGCTTTTGGGCAGAACATCCAGAAAGATCCCTTTGCTTTTTGTGATTTATAACCATACCTATACTTAGGTCATAATAGCACCTGTGCTTAGAAGCCTCATTTTTCCGATACAACAAAGCTTCTGCTAACTTACAATTTTATTTTTCTAGTTGTTCATCGACAACGAATGGGTGGACTCCGTCAGCGGTAAAACCTTTGACACCATCTCCCCTAACGATGGGTCTGTCATCGCAGCCGTCGCTGAAGGAGACAAGGTAAATAAGACATTAAGCACTTACATTAAGATCGTTATTTATTTAAGATAATTATCTAACTTGGTTTTAAATGATGTTTAGGCGGACGTAGACCTGGCCGTGGCTGCCGCCCGTCGCGCCTTCCATCGCAACTCAGAATGGCGCTTGCTGGACGCGTCCCAACGCGGAGAGATCCTGCGCAAGTTCGCTGACCTCGTCCAAAGAGACCTGCAGTACATTGCTGAGCTGGAGTCTTACGACAACGGCTTGGTGCTGGGAAAAGCTGTCCCGTTCATCCACGGTGCTGTTAAGAGCATTAAATACTTCGCCAGTTTAGCTGACAAGGTTCAAGGATCCACTATCCCTGCCGGTAAGCTGATTTGTGCCATAGATGAGACCTTTCTTTAAACAAATATTAATAAATTGGGACATTTTATAACTGATAATTTCCTCTTCTCTACAGACGGTGATATCTTCTCTTACACCTTAAGGCAACCAGTTGGTGTGTGTGGTCTTATCTTGCCATGGAACGTACCAGTTCTGATGTACGTCAACAAAGTCTGCTCTGCACTTGCCGCAGGTAAATATCGACCACATTACGTATGAAAACCGTTTATAGTTTGTTGGATGAACAACAGTAAAACCAAATAAAAGCTTTGCGCAACTTTCCACATAAACCCATGAATTATTTCTAGGTTGCACTGCTGTAATTAAGCCAGCGGAACAGACCCCACTGACAGCGCTGTACCTGACGGCGTTGCTGGCTGAGGCTGGCGTCCCCAAGGGAGTCGTGAACGTCATCAACGGCTACGGAGAGACCGCTGGAGTCGCTCTCACACACCACCCAGATGTCGCCAAGATTTCTTTCACCGGATCCCTTGAAGTAAGTGGTCAAGGAATCTTAGAAAGTCGTAACGCACCTGAAACTTTCACCGGAAACTAGGTGTAACAAATCTTTTAGTTAGTTAAAATCTACCTGGCCACGGGACACACACCTCTATAAAAATCTTTACTCTATACAATCATTTATTTTTACAGGTCGGAAAGTTGATCCAACAAGCAGCTGGAGCCAACAACCTGAAGCGCGTCACTCTTGAGCTTGGAGGCAAGAGCCCTCTGGTCATCATGGACGATGCTGACTGTAAGTATTATCGCTACTTAAGATTCTTCCTCATCAGTGGTAGGGAAGACTAAACATTATTTAGACAACTCTATATGTAAGTTGTGTTCTGACTTATCATCTTATTTCTAGTGTCGCTGGCTGTCCCATACGCCGCCGCTGGTGTATTCTTACATCAGGGCCAGATTTGCGTCGCCGCGTCCCGATTGTTCGTACAAGCTAAGATCTACGACAAGTTCATCGCAGCTGCTATTGAGCATGCCAAGAAAATCAAGATTGGTGAACCCTCTGATCCTAAAACTGAACATGGACCACAGGTACAAATTATGTCCATTTATTTTATTAGTAGAGTTTCATCAGACTAAGAGCTTTATATGCTAAAGATTGCTTCTTTTAGAAAGCACGAAAAAGCATTTTTAACATATTTTCTTGCTGACTTTAACAGATCGACGAGTTGATGATGAAGAAGGTACTGAACTACATTGAAACCGGAAAGAAGGAAGGAGCCAAGCTGGTCCTTGGAGGCAACCGCGTTGGAAACAAGGGTTACTACATCGAACCCACCATTTTCACTGACGTCACAGACGATATGACCATCGCCAAGGAAGAGGTATGTAACTATGTCCAGGCGATATTCGAGGCTTCCGAGGTTATAAGAAAGAAACTTAGACATTTATTTACATTACTTTTTTTTCAGATCTTCGGCCCCGTGCAGAACATTCTTAAGTTCGAGACCTTAGAAGAAGTGATTGACCGAGCAAACGAAACTAACTACGGACTCGCCGCTGGAATCTTCACCACCAACATCAACAATGCTCTGCAGTTCAGCAGACATGTTGAATCTGGAGTTGTTTGGTAATTATTCTATGAAATCTTACTCAGCAACTAACAACAAACAGCCTAAATAAATAAATGATTTGACTGAACATGTTGCAACTTTACCAGTAGATCCTACTAATATTATAAATGTGAAAGTTTGTGAGAAAACTACTCAATGGATTTTAATGAAACTTTACAATAATGTAATTTATACATCGGAATAACACATAGGCTATAATTTATGAAGATAGTGTAAGAATTGTCATTCACGCGGGTGAAACCGCGGGGCACAGCTAATTTCCTATAAAGCTTAAAACTGCCTTGGAAACAACTATCTGAAAAAGGCTTTTCAGTAGTTTAGCGTAGGTTCTGGTTTAGGGTGTCTAGAATTGATAAAAAATGATAATCTCATTTTGTCTGTTTCAGGGTTAACTTGTACTTGGGTGGAGGTGTGCAGACACCGTTTGGAGGATTCAAGGAGTCAGGAATTGGTCGCGAGAAGTAAGTTGAATTTATTTTTACCTCCTGTAATTTTAACTGAGTTTTGTGCTTATGAAAACGGTAGTTTTTGATGTAAAAGGCCCATGTATGTAAATTTTAATGAACCCGTTCGCTACTATACTTTAGTGAGAAAAAGACAAAAAAAATTTTTTCATCTATTCTTTTGCGTGGTGAAACGCTAATGGCTACTTTAGTATGCCTATTTACTTATATAAAATTCAATAGCCTCTTTTTTATTATGTTATTTATTAAATAAGAAACTTATTCTATACCATAATTTAAATATTTAGTAAATATTTAAATTATGGTATAGAATAAGTTAAGAAGTAAATATTATTTACAAACTTTTCTTTATGACTAATATTTTTTTCTTACTTGTTTCAGTGGTATCAACTCTCTGGACCCCTACCTAGAAGTTAAGACTGTGACCATCGCTCAATCAAAGAAATTCTAATTTAATTATTTATTTGAATATAAAATATCATAATACGCTACTTTGTGTCTTATTTTTCTTTATCCTATTTTCTACTTTTGATACAACCAGTTCTAAAAACTATCACAATTTTCTCGTATAAATTACATATAGTATTTGATTAATTTTTCATCTATACTTATAGGCCCTTGTAGGAACTTTATAAGTATTACTTTACATTGATCTGCCAGGCCATGTATTCAGCAGTAACTCGTTCTGTGCAATAGTGATCCATACAAAATCCAATCTAAAATTTAATTCTGTACTTACTTCGTTCATAATAATATGGTTCTGAAGGTAGGTCATAGTGATTTCATGTCACTCAATTATTTTTTAAATATTTTACTAACATAAATCAGCCGTTGATGAGAACACTCTTGTCTTGTCTCACGATAAATCTCTTGTTGTTTTCAAAGCACGGGTATGCATTTTTTGTAGAAGGACGTATATAATTAATAAAATGGTAACACAGTCGCATTCGCGTCCATGTCATTTCTACTATTTATTTTTTATCTATGCAACTATTACAATTATTTATTTAATCTATTTTCCAAGTTGTCATACATAAAACATCAATGAAAATCATGTTTTTGTGTTTTTGTGAGTTTTCTTATTGAGTTTTGGCTGAGTGCGTAATTTTTATAGTATTTAACTTTTCATTCAAGATTTTTTTTATTCATGGCTGATAGCCTTATCTGAAGAATTATGGATTCCTCGTCGATTGTTAGTTTCAACAATGATTCTTCGAATTCTACTTTCCAAACTACTCTAAAAGGTGATTACAATAATATTAGCGTGCATGAATTGGCTCTACATGCAATGCGAGACCGCTGTTTATTGCTTCAAAGAAGAATAAATGCATTAGAGACAGACAATATGAGATTGAAACTTGATGTTGCAAAGGCAAATGAATGCTCCCCATACATGCCATTAAAAGAAGATGAGAAACTGGCACTCCATCAGAAAATAGCAGAGCTCAACAAACAAAAGTCAAAACTTATGCATCATGTATTTATGGTTCAATGTGAAAATAAAAACTTATGGAGTAAAATAGCAACATTAAAAGGGCCAGACAAATCAAGCAAAGGTTACAATAATAAGCCTTTGCTTCGAACTAACACATATATACACAGTACACCAAAAAATAGTACAAATTATGAGGAAAAATATTCAGAGTCAAGTTTAGAGGAAATCTCTCTTAAGTTAATAAATAGCTACATTCAAGAAAAATCACAGTTAGTGGAGCAATATGAGCAGATGGCACAGTTACAGGATATAGATGATGAGATATTGAACTTGGACTCAATTGGTTTCAATTATATAGAAGATCCCGCAACAGATTCACTGAAAGACATCCGGTGCCAAACAGAAAAGCTGCACATTTTAAGAAAAGAGGTGGCACAACAGGAATCAGATTTGAAACTGATTATATCCAGAGTTGAAGCTGTGTTACAAGGTAAATAATCCAAAATTAAGTTCACAATTTTTTTATTTTCAGTGCACATTCTTGCCAATGTGGCTGTGGTAAGGATTGTTTCATTGTATTGGTGGTCAGTTTCCAGTCCAGTCTAGTGATCTTTTTATTATATTTTTAGCCTATGTTATCCCACTGCGGGGCAAAGGCCTACCTTTCTTTCTTCCAATATTGTGATCTTACGAAATTGGAAGAAGGAAGGCAAGAATAAATATACACTTGAATATATTAGATGCATTAACACATCATTTTTTCTATATTTTCAGAGGGATACAGGTGTCCTACATGCATTGCTAACAATGCTAAAGTAACAACATCGGAGCACAAAGAAATAGAGACAAGTGACAGTCTGGCCAATTGGGCCACACCAGCTGATTCCAGTACTTATAATAATAATTACAGTGAACTAAACACATCTGCATATAAGAAGAGTATTTTAGAAGATAGTGAGAAAGACATCATTGATGAATCTTGTGATAAAATTTGTCCGATGTGTGGGCAATCATTCCAAAAAGATATAGCTTTTGCAGACTTCCAATCTCATGTAGAAAGTCACTTTCTAGGTGATAATGAGCCCGATTCTATTAGTGATCACTTTGAAAATGTTCCTAATTCCTTTGATAATACTATATAATGTTCACTTATTTTTTATTGTTACTTATGATAACTGTAAATGTGTAATGTAATAGGTAACTGTTAATTTCTCCTATACAATCAAATATTGTTTATCAACTTTGCTACATAAAAGTATGAGATTACTTTCTTTTAAATTACACACAAAATTGTTTTTAAGGCGCTTTATCTTGCCTAAAGGAATACTTTATGATTTGTCTTTAATCATTCCATATTTAGTTACTTAGGGTTTATAACATTCATCAATGCAAGATAAAGATTGTATAGTTTACATGACATTTAATTAAGGCACTGACCAATTATAGTATGAGATACTGTGTTACTCATTAAAATGGGTTGTGTACACCTATTCATCTACATCCAGTAAGACCAAGAGCCAATCAAAGGCTAGGTATAGTTGGATTCAAACTTAATGGCGGTTCTGAAGTTAGTTACACGCTGCGCAGTACCTCGCCCCGCACTCCCGCTGGCGCATAAGTTTGTTACTGCGCACCGACTCGCCTCGTGTTCAGAGCCGCCATTAAGTTTGCACAGTACTGTAGAAGAAGAATGAACTAAAGCACTGAATAGATGACAGCAACTGAATGATAAGAATGTAGCATAAAATCAATACTGAAATAAGATGCCTCACATTTTATATTGCTATATTATAAGTTATCTTCCATGCACCTATGCAATGTAGCTTGCAAATTACATTCACACTTGTTAAGTTTGCCCAAGCAAGGTTAGCAATACAAAATAAAGAGTAAAACCACTGTCCACAGATTTCCATTTTCCAGCACTTTTTTATTAGGTGGGGTCAACATAGTAAAATTCTAATTATTATAGAAAATTAGTTTAAATTGGTTATATTATAAATGTTAGTTTATTTATCAGATGTTATGTTTTATTTATTAACTGATAAACATATCAATATTCTGAGCATCCAGATAACTTTAAATAATAAATTAAATAGCATACATTTTACGAACAATTTATTTCTTATTTTTGTCAAAACCTATCATTACCCTACACCTATAATATTCAGACTGTACTCAATTGTTTTTAAACCCAAGAAGGATTTTTCAATGCAAGGTTTTTTTAGTTATTAATATAACTTAATAGCTAAAAGAGAAAAAATAAATATCTAATTGTGTAATTAAGATTTATTAATTTGTTTTTATACTAAATACAAATACTAAGTGACCTTCACTCTTTTAAACTAAGCTAAATCAGTAGGTTTGACGTCTGTTGATTGTGACGGCTGCTGTGTAGTTTTCTGTAGCAGATTCTTGCTGAACCACTGCGGTCTTTCCTTTTTCATCTCGATAATTCTCTTGCCTTGCCAGAATTCTTTGGGCTGTAATAAAAGTATATTAGTAGAATTATGTTAAATATGGTATTCAGCTTAATCCAGTATGACTGGTAGCCAACACCAACAGAGAAAAGACTTGGGAGATGATGATGAGTTGAATTATTGTTAAAAACCTGATATTTGTGGTTTTTTTTTAAACTTGGGGCGAGTAGGCCTAGGCCTACTAGCTTTTTCTTGTTCTGCTGCCTGGCTTAAACCAAGCTGTGGACTAACAAAAAACTATTTTGAAATTAGTTTGTATTGAATGACTTTTTTATATTTACCTCATCAGGAAGGTTCTCTCCTTTGTACAAGACTACAACATCATTTTCAATAGGATTAAGACCAAGCTTCTCCTGAATTTTTTCTTGAATTTCTTCTGTTTCCTTCTTCACTTTAGTATAACAATGTTCTGAAATATGGTACAACAAATGAATAAACAAAAATAAATAAAGGTTGTTATTGTGACAGATCGGTTGGCGCCATGATATTCTCACTTTAAAAAACACACAAAAATAGTGCTTCAAAATACTTGAAGTAGTAGAAGGTACTTAAAACTTACCACACAAGCGTCCTTTTTCATGATGATGTCCACAATCTTGACAAACTTTAATGTTGTTCTTTGGTACAAGAATTTTCAACACATATTCAGGAACACCAAACTTTCTCTTCAATTTCCTTTCATTGGTTCGGCGGAATTTTGGTACAGCCCATAAAATGCCATCGCCAATGATGTCTTTTATAGAAAACTTCTGTGGAGATGAGACTGGTTTGTTCTCATGAACATACGCCAAAGCAAGCTCTAAAATATATTAATTTAAATTAATTCCTAAAGTAAGACTATTCTATTAGCTCATAGAATAGCAAGTAGACTTAAAGCACGACAATAATATTTATATCCTTACCTTTTGGTGGCTGTCCAAACATATGAAACAAGTTACGTTCTATATTCCTTACAAGCTGTGTACAGATATAAGTGATGCGTGGAATCATTATGTGTTTTATATATTGAAACTCAAATGAACACGATAAAATCCACTTAGAATACAATGTTCGCTGGGTTTAGGTTACCATTTACAGGTTATGTTTTAGACAGACGGAACTTTCATTTTAATTAAAACATTGCGGTGTTACCAGGGTACCATCTCTGAATTAACACAGATTTTGTTTTGGAAAACCAATAAACAATGTTAGAGAGCGGGTATAACGATTTATAATATTTTGGTACAAGAAAAGAAAATATCAACCTGACGAGATATAAATCTAAGCAAACATAAGCACAAGCGATACATGTACGTTTTTCATGTTAGTTGACTTAATTATGTCGTTCGAAAATTTAAGTTACGTGCCGTCAATAATATTAAACCTTTATATATGATTCGTAGTTAGCCGACTGGTAAAGTATTCCCGTTTAACTTGAATCTCTTTAAGGGTTTTTGTTGATGAATTTCGATACGTCTTAACTTCATAAAGTTTCCCAAAAATACGGCAAACTATGATTAACTGGAAGCACCAAAGTCTGTGCATTTCTAAAATGAGCCGATGAAGTTTTTGACGTTGATGAAATTAATGTTATTGTTAATCTTTTCTTGTAGTTCAATTATGTTATTAATTACATATTAATTTAACATAAACACACACGTCTTGGATAAGTAAAAAGATTTAATTTTTATTTATTTATCTGGCAACATTAAAAATCATGGCGATTGACAATCAGCTGTCTGAAAGTGGGGGGGAAAATGGCGAATGCCTGTATTTTGTGTGTGTTATGCAGTTCATATCCTCAAGCGTTTCGTTGCAGTTGTAGCTATGGCGTGTTTAAGTTCGAGTAGGCTCTGTGCTCGTGTTCAAGATAAGTTATTGTGTCAATTCGGACATAAAGTTCGAAAGCAAACTGTATTTGTGAAACTAAAACCTCCCGGACCATCTCCATTGCGAATATTTGGAAAGACATGTCAGGTTAGATACATTTTTTAAATATTGGTTATAGGAATTGACCGAATTATTTTGATATTCATTTTAAAAATATGGAAGTAAATATTTTATTTTATGTTCATGCTTAAGCAATTAGTGTAATTAGCTGTATTTGTGTAGGACCTTTTTACATAACAGCATGACGATAGTTAACCTATCTTGGTCAGCTGATCCTATCAGAAATTAATGTCAGGGGAATTTTCTGAATGAAGTTGTTATTAGAAATCATTATAAACGTTTACGTATTACTTATAAATGTGTGTAGTCAAGTAAGGTCATTCATTGGAAATGTTAAAAGTGAAATCTTCATGAGTCGGTGGCTAGTGGGTCGCTTCGTGCGAGGCACAGGTTTGTTGGGTTTGTCAAATGGTTTTCACCGTAAGCAAAGAAATTCGCAACTTTTACTTTCATCAAACAAACCGATGATATGTTTGGAAGATGGTAAATACGATCGATATATGAAATTCAACCAATGACGACTACTGTTTACGATTTCTATTTTACCTTCAAATGTAGTAGTACGTGTATCTCATTCAGTTGTAGTATTCTCTTATCACCTTATCAGTCGGATATTAAATATTATCTGTCTGTATCGTTTGTACATTTTCACGTTACTAATCTATTATTGATAATCACTATCAAGTTCTACTCGCTTAAAAATTAGGTCACAAATATTGTAAGTCTTAACTTCAGCCATCCTACGTTATGAAACAGTGGTTCTTTTAAAGAAAACTTAAGGATGTTCATACTATGGACCTGCCCTATTCTTCCGACAGGGTCCCATCACTTAATATAAAGTATCAACAGTAGGTATAGCTGCGTTAGTTGGCAGTGCGCGCCGTCGTGCTTTCTCGCGCAGCGTGCGCGCATGCAATGTCCAATCTCGACGACTCGTATAGAACTTTCTAAGCAACAATTATTATTCGCATTAATATTTCATTTACTCCTTCAATTTCAATTGAATTACTGGCCGATTTCTTTATCCATGCCATAATTTAATTAGTTATTATCTTTAGTTAAAAAATGCAAATTAGGCGTTAACTACTTTTTATAAATTTATTGTGATAATCATTGACGAGCATTTTAGCTTTATTTATGACAGTCTCTAGTCGCATGCACTGGCCCACTGTTAGTGAAAGTTGTGTGACGATTCGTTGAATTTTTAATAGCGCGAAAACTGGGTAAGTAACCTGTCGAAGGAGTGCTATAGCCTTTCTTATTTTAATTCTAGTCCATTTGGCGAGCATTGACCCCCTTTGACGCGAGACATCATCGTACAACGCCATTTCTTCAATGTTGCGTGTCTCTGTATACGTATCGCCTAGCATAGGAAAGTAGAGTAGTAGAAATGTTCAAAGTGTAGACAAATTCGATTATCATGTAAAGTTGTAAATTCTGCATTGTTTTCACGATCGATCATCGAGTGCATGAATCGGTCGAGCGAATCGCAACGCACGTAACGTCCTGCGTAAATGAAGCTCAGTAGAAATGCGGAACACACAACTATTTGTTCAGTCGACATCATTGTATAAGAGTTTGCGGCAATACATACGATGTAGCATATGTTATTTTCGACTTACAACATTTACTTCAATCCTAAATTACGTGATGACAATACAAAAGGGCATAGAAAGCTAAAGTGTTATGTTTGCTTCCATCGGCAGAATTTTGTAAGAGATTACATATCGGCAGATGAATTTTCATACAACATTTGAATTTCAAGTAATTTAAATGCAAAAAGTATTAAGACTAGTTATCTGCAGCATTTGATGCAATTGGACCCGTACTGAAAGCGAGCCAAGACCATAACTAAATATTTCATTTGTCTGTCTCAATCCAAAAATGAAAAAAACCATTACCATGTTTCTTGCAATCACTACATAATGTACTGCGGTCATATTAACATTTTTACCAAAAAATTAATGTAAGTAGGTAAGTTGCGCAAAATCAGAAAAATGTTTGTAAGCGTGGGCTAGTATTGAGACATACGATCATCACGGCCTTGTTCCGACATTTGAACATTTCGAGAAGAAAATCTCGTGTTTTAAATTTCATTATATCTTTTGAGTTGTGAACTGTAGCTGCGAATTTCATTAATATCTGCATAAGTGGCTGGTTATTGAATGTCCTTGCGAGTGTTGCATGCTAAGCTGCGGCTATTTCAATTGAGCAATAGCGTTTCGGTCGACACTTGCAAACAATGAACTCATCAACGTTGTCTCTGGAAGTAATATTAATTGCCGTAGCTTGAGCACGTGACGTCGTTATTTGATACGTCGAAACCCAGTACTTCTAAACCAAAGATGAATGAAGTAATATCATCTTTATTTCGAAGCTTGTACAGAACCTACAAAAAGAAAAAAATATTTAAGAAAACCTTGAATTTCCAACGTAGATTTTGAATCTAAATAATGTTAATACAAACTTGTGACGCTATAGAAATTAGGAATGAAAAGTAGGTCATTAATGACGAATAGGAAATTCCTTATAATCAACTAGACTCGTAATGATTCACAGCACTTTACGCAAATAATTAAATGAGAGTATTATTTAAGCTTGTAATTAATTGTCGTTTTTGGGAACTAGAACAATTTCAATTCAAAAATTTAATCTTTCGGAAAGATAGAAACATTTGTGACTATATAAATATGTTTATGCTGTTACAAGTTGTTGGTATGTTATAAACTACGTCCGTAATGTTTCCGATGTATCCGTGAAATCGCTCAGCCAATGCCAAACCTTTAGGTTATTAAAGTGAAGAGGAGAAACTTAATAGTAATGAACAATTTTGTTTGTTTCCAAGAGTTTTGCGGATAAATGTACAAGGAGGTCGAACTAAGTTATTGCGGTCAGCTTAACTGCTGTTTACACACCGTGACCCCTTTTGTGACATTAAAAATAAATTATATAAGAAAGTGAATTAATAAGCTAACTGCCTGCTTTCGGTGAAAATTCTCCTTTCTGAAAATTGCCTATTTTGAAAATTGTATGTCTCTGAGACAATCACAATTTTCAATCGAGAAATCTTTTTAGCTAAACAATTCTTTTTTTTTTTATATATTTACACTATTTGGATCATCTCTATTACGCGCCATCTACATTAGATTTGGTTCCGGTTGCGGTTTGTAAACTTAAAAAAAAAAAAAACAATAAGTTGACGTGGATGAACAAACACTTTTATTACTCTAAGATCCATATTACTTAAGATGATATCAAGTAGCTGTACTTCGTCCTTGCCAATACGTTGCAATGTGTAGACTAGTAATTATGACCAAAAGTGCCCGGTCATGCCGCTACCACGCTTTTGTGTTCTTCAGTAAAAGTCAAGGTCGAAGTACGTGGGCATTTCAAGTGTCTGATAACAGTAATATAATAGGTTTCATTTCATGCGTGTTTCCGAAACTGACAGATGTTTCTTAATGTGCCTAACGTGTTTTACGAAGAAAAGTTGTAAAGTATTTGAAATATAGGCTGTTTGTCATACTTCTAAAAACCTGTCTAATTTTCGTTTTTTTTTGTCGATGTATTGTAGGATGAAATAACATCTTTTTATTTTTCCATTTCATGTCATAGTTTTTGTTTATATTTTATGCCATCGTCAATAGTCAATAGTCATTCAAATTATATACAAAATTCCAGTTTTAATACTATTTTGAGCATGTGAAATCACTGGTTTCATTGTAGATGTCGCGTTGAACTACGTTTGTCCTCTTTCTAAGACAAAGGTCAATTCGAACGCTAGGCTTTCTTAAAGCAAACAGCAACTTAGTTAATTTTCACCTACATACATACATACATATAATCACGCCTTTTTCCCTTATAGGGGTAGGCAGAGACCACTTCTTTCCACTTGCTACGATCCTTACACACTTGTTTCGCTTTATCCACTTTCATTATTCCCTTCATACATGCTGTTCGGTTTATGGTACTCTTGACCTGGCATGTTTTCATTCACACTCGCCTTATACACTTTATTCGTCAATCGTTCTTCATTCGTTCTCTTGACATAGCCAAACCTCATCAGCATACCTTTCTTAATTTTTGTCTCAACATCCATCATCTGACATACTTCATCCACCTTTCCATGCATTCCTCCTCTTACATTCAAAGTAGCGAAGCGGCTCTCCGTGGGCCACTTTTCACCTGCTTATATTAATAAAGGTTTTTAATAAAAAGCTGTTATTATAATATTCTTTTATCGTTGAGAATAATATTGTCTGTATGCAAAGCCCTGCCTACTTAATAAAATGAGGTTTAATGCTGTACTTAAGAATATTTTGCGTAAGTTTCGACATGTTTGAAATTGAAATGTCTAGACAGGTGTAGGTGTGTCTATTCATGTGCTAAAACAAATAGACAATTTCAATATTAATGAGATGAAGGCCTTTGTCTTGTAAACAAGAAATAATACTTTTTCTACTACTAAGATTGTTGTTGATTTTGAACTTTTCGTTCCATAACATTTTGTCCATTTCAAAACTCGGCTGTTGTGTCCTTGATACTTAAATCAATACGTACCTATAATAATTAAATCGTTCAATTAATATTAGTCGTCGTCAATTAAATTATTAATTGTAATAGATTTCTTAGAATAGCAATATTTAAGTATCACCCGATTTAACTCAATAGTATCTTGATATAACGAATATTATGTGTAAGTAATTAAATTAGTTAATTACTTAATGTATGACCTTTAATTGTTATTACATTAGCGTTCCTAATTTGTCGTATTTATTACATAATTACCATTTTGTGATTACTTATTAGTCTTAGTAGAATGCAATACTGTAGCAAATTGTATGACCAATTTACGTGATTGTTTGTTTACTACTAAAGATATAATTTTCTCACGCGAAATAATTACCTTCTTTTCATATGTTTTAGGGAATATTTATATATTATCTGTGCCTCACGCTTTCATTCTTCTTGCTGATCTCCCAAGTCAGGTATCGTAATGTTAAATAACCTTATTTAAGAATTTGGTTATCAATGCTTAGATTTTTTCCTATTTCAACTGATTAGTTTAGAGATAGTATCTCGTAAAAATAAAAAAGATACTTGAATTTAATAGCGAATATTTCAACTAATCTTAAACAATGAACTTTGTACTTACAAAGTAGGTCATAGAAATATTTTGTACTTCAATCGATCACCGATTCTCGGACTTTGAACTATCGTAAACTAATAACTAAGCATCACCTTGTGCGTGTTACTCATGGTCGTGTTAAATAACTTAGAGTTGTTACCGTCCTTGGTTGGCACCCTATGCTTGGACACGTCTTCTACCATACTCATTCACCATACACCAAACACATAAAAATCAACTCTAGTGCGAAGCTTTAAGGTTGATTTTTGTAATTGGTTTGCACTGGCTACTTAATTGCTTCTATGATTGCTGGGTGCAGTAAATGGCCTCGGCGAACTGCATTTTGTGGGTACTCTAGCTCAAACACGCAGTTGTACCGAGGCCGATCGAATTGTGACCAATAAAAGTAACAATGTTACACGTATTTCCTATAAGGTCGCAATCAAACAACAATTAATTATTGTCGTTGACATATTTTATTAGAATTTTTAACTAGATAGCTAAGGCACATGGTTAAGAACATATCAATGAATCGACTTTTATGATATTTATCGAATACAAAAATACATATTTAACAAACGTAGAAAAAATACATAACATCCAATTTAAAACCTCGTCGAAGTCAGTTACAAATCGACAACATTTTAATAGTGACTTCTTTAGACATGGAAATAATAAAATAAAAGGAAAAAATATTTGTTTGTAACTCTGAGAAGACGATGCGAAAACTCTGAAAGATATAGATAAATAATGTAGCCTGCTCTTTGTAGGTCACACAAATATTACATCAAAACCACTTCAGAAATGTAATTTGAGACATTGTATCTATCTGTTGGTTAATTTCCATATCGCAAGCTGAGCGGTATAATAACGATGCCGACACATCCTCTGCGAATGCGCACGACGGTAAAAACAAACGTATTGCGAAGAGAACTAGGCTTTGTCAGAATCTAGGTCGGATTGATGTTTACGAAGTTTGTTAGAAGGATTGTTGCCTTTCCTTTTTCCTCTTGTTAACATAATGTAACGTTTTATTTACTTATAAAATTTGATTTCATAGAGTATTATATTTCTTATTGTATTAATTTATTTTTGAATTTTTCTTTATTTGATTTTTAAAAAATAAGTTTTTTTTTTAATTTTGACGAAACACGCTGTCTTTTGAAGTTCCAAATTTAGATTTTTTTTTCCTTAATAAGGACAATCATAAATTCAATAATCAAAAGTTCCCTAAAGACTGTTTTTCGTTTGTAGATATATCTAGAAATGTTGCGGTCAAGTTATGCAATACCATCGCATGCATAGAAGCAATTTCGCTCTCAACTATCGGAGGATGATATTGACCCTTTTCGACCCAACCGAAGGTGGCATAGCGAATTTCTTACTTTATAGCTACATCTCTACACCAATAATAAGAATAAACTTCATACAAATCTTCGCACTTCATAATCGTTATGCGTTCATTAACAAAATGTAAATCTTGTAAAGTTAATATTGGTAATTATTGTGTTAATTCGCTTTAATATCTGTGTGTTATGTAAATGACATAAAATGTAAAGATAATAGGATGTTAACATACTCGCATTCAACACGTTTGCGTCAGCGCAGGTGACGCGTTGATGTCTTTTACACGCGTAACGTTTAGGTGTTAGTTTTACTAAGCTTTTATTTATTGTCTGGCTTTTGCTTAGCAACTTTTCATTATTAAACGAAAAATGCAGTCAATAATTAGGGTAATAAAACTTCATTAAAAATGTTGTAACTTTTATCGGTAACTACTAGGTATTACAAACTTATAATAAGTTATTTCTAGACAAAAAAGTACAAAAAAATTTCGCCCAACGTGGGGCTCGAACCCACGACCCTGAGATTAAGAGTCTCATGCTCTACCGACTGAGCTAGCCGGGCTGGTATGTTACGCGACGAATATGTCAACCACTATCTATGTGATAACAATATGGGTCATAAGTTCACTCATTCTTCTAGAGTCGATATTGGCAGGCATTATCCCATTATCCATTGGATATTATTTAATTCAAACAAACTACGCTAATTAAGCTTCATTAAAATGATTTTATTCCTTCTGTTATTACAATATAGATTTGATTAATTTCGTCTACCCACTTATTTAAAAATTAAATATGTAGGTGTAGCATGTTTTTATACTTCATGCAGATTTTTATAGTCGAAAAATTATTGATTAATTTATTTTTGTTGTACATTAATTATTTCCAACAACAGATTAATAAGAAACCGCTTAGCATTCCCTTAAGGTTGTCGTAATGAGTGTGTACGTCCACGTAACTGCTATATATCAAGCTAATGTACGTGTCGATTGTTGTTCACGTCTATTTTAAGAACAGCTCACTTTCTACCGTGTTTTAATTGTTATGTGCGTCCAGTGCGGACTTGCGGACGCATGCAATTTTACGTGCGACAATGTTCTTCATCATTTACATTGGACACGGATTCCGATTTTTATTATTTGAACCACTTGTACATAGTAATTTAAAAGTTCCATTTTGCAAGACTTAAGTAGGTATATCAGTTGGCAAATATCAAAAATTTAATTTTCCCCCGAATTTTTATTTATTTATGATCTCTTCGGGAACTCCAAAATTAGTAATGATCAGTAGTAAAACAGGTGAAAAACAAATATTTTGTATTAATAGTTACACATATTGTAAATGTGATGTGAATCTCGATTTATAAATACCAAAACTTTTGAAAACTGGATTCAACATAATCTAAAATCCTAACAAAAACCCCATACGACAGGGTTTCTGTCTAACTTTTCCTTATTTAATGATACATTCTGTAACTATAATTCAATATGTGCTCAACGCAAGCGAACTAATACTTAGAATTTCTTGACACGTGACAGCAGATCTCCACATAGATCTGACGTCTACGTGACGCAAAAATGTCAACTGAATCTACTATTTTTAATTCAGTTGGGTTTCCACTTTTAGAATTGGCAATGGTATGCATTTTACAGTCAACCACACATTTTGACTTTAGCATCACCTTTATCAACTGACTTTTAAAAGAGGAGATTCTTAATTCGTCCGTATGTTTTTTTTGTACGTTTGATAATCTAGTAATTATGGTCCGAATTAAAAAAAAAACTCATAAGGATACCTCAGAGGTCCCATGTAAATTTCATCAAAATGACCCTGTAGTTATGTTTTTTAATTGAAGTTGGATTAATGGTTGTGCATAAAAATATTTCAAAGGTGTAAAAAGGTAAAGTTCTTTTGTATTTCGCTGTTGCCATGACGCTTAAAGTGGATGCAAGTATTTTCTGAAGTGCACGGTTAAAGAAAGCAGTCGGGGCCATCAAGTAAAAATACTTGTTTCTTCCGGGTTCACAAGAAATTTACGACAAGTATGGTTATTGCCAAGGCTTCATATATACCCTTCATTAATTTAATATCTCGTGACACATATTAATTGTCTTCCTGAAAATGATCGAAGGGCTCTTTAAAGGTCAAGTTCGGTTTAATTACTTTGTTTAATGTACTTTTGAGATTATTGGCTTTTTCTGACAAGTCGATCTTCATATTTAACAATATTATATTTCTCTATATGAGCGTAAATAGGCATATAATTTGCAATACTAGTTTTTGAATAAACAAAACATTAATATCCTTGAAATTCATTTCTCTCTTGTAATTTTATTGCCGATTTATAATTTTGAGTATTAATTTTTTTTATTTGACATTGATAGTTTTTTTTTGTTTTATTCAGTAATAATAAATTATCTTTTGAATAAACAATATTTTGAAACGGCGTAAAAATACCTTGTTTAAATAAACGTTTTGCGCTGTAAATTTTTCTTAAGCAAATTCTTTGAAACTTTTCGATTTTTTCATGGTATTGAGTCTTCATTTTAGATCTTTTCTCTTTTGTTGAAAATAAAAAAATTAATTTACTAAGAAAGTAGAACTATTAATACCAGTGCTTATATAAATCGGTGTGCGTATCAAAGTGCGTAGTTCAGCCTCGGTCTTCAACGGAGCCATCCTTAAACGTTAACCCTCGTGTGAAATCGTATGGAAGCAATTATTATGCGGCGCAGACGTCACACTGAATTAAGGATGCTGTCGAAACAACGACGGTTATAGCTACACTAATATGTATAATTTTTTATTACATATTACGCACTAGCTTATATAAGTTTTATTGATGTAAACAATGGTAGGCGTTGAAGGGGCGTTGGTGACTTTATCTTATAATGATTTTGATCAGCTTGGTCAATTCTCTGCAGATTTTAGGCTTAAAAAGCTGAAAAATATACTCGAATAAGATTGTAATTGTAATCATTTTTGCCGGTTACCGCGGTCGTGTTTTACTTCGTAGGCCGCCGATTTCGTAGGATTCGATGAATGTTAGTTTTAAATGTTGAGTAAATATTTGTAATAACACCATCCTAAGGTATGGTGTTAGGAATGTAGGAAAATATTGATTAATACTATAACGCTTACTAGGGTCTATTCACATTATTCTATACATCAAATTTTAATGGGTATAGGCCGATAAATTGTCTACCCAGTTTCTGCCGACTATTATTGTAGAATTTGAGCGTACACAAACTACTATCCGATTTGTTTTCCTTCAAAACGCAAGCTCATTGAAACAGTTGCGAAATAACGTTATTTCTATTTACAAACTAAACATTATCGCAAGAAACTTAAAGTGTATTTACGTCTCGCGCTACGGTTACTAATAATGCATTAGGTTTTAAAATTGCAACACTGATACTTAAGCATCACGACCCGTGCAGGAATGCGATTGGAGAACGGCGCGTTGAAGATTAACGTTTATTTCAAAGTTTTTATACTTTATTTCGTACATAAAAGTTGCATTTTGTACTTTTTAACCGACTTGCCGACCGAAAAAAGGATGTTCTCAATTCGACTGTATTATTTTATGTTTGACACCGAAGAACTATCGACTGGGTGAACTGATTTTGATCATTCTTTTTAAATTTTTAAGCTGATGCTTCCCGTGTGGTACAGTTCTGACAGTGAAATCCTAAAAAGAAAAAAAAAAAACATTTATACCCTCAAAATATTTTTATGCGTATTAGTCTGATTCTAATCTAAATGGGTTTAGCTGCTTTAATTTCGTACATGTGTGGTTGGTAAGTCAATTTTAGCATAATAATGTTCTAAATTAAGTCTAAGGTCTCAACACTATATTAAGACTGAACCTTTAGTAACTTGAACACTTTATTTTGCATATGACTCGTTAGACACGCACGGCTAAGCGAGCGGTTTCATTTTTATGTAAGTAAGCAATAAATGAAAGTGACTTGGGTTTTTATTAGTGATTAATGAAATGGGTTGAAAAATAATAACAAATAGTTCTTAGCGTCATTCCTTGACTATTATTTCGATGGGTTCGGTTTTGTTTGGACGTATTAACCGAATATCTTAGGTACATCAAATGATACTTCGCTATCTATTACTTTATTTATTGACTACGTATCTCATAGACTCTAGACGTGGATGTCCCTTTAGACAGATGTACACACTGCTAAATTAAAAGAAGTGTAATAGAATTACAGAAATAAAAGAAAGTTAATTAATATGCTGGTCTGGTGCAGAGATCGCACCCTTGCACGGCATACAATCTAGCTGTCAAATAAAAAACTCGAGTGATGTTTAGGGTAATTGTTTTCTCTTAATTTACGACCGCAAACGCGTCCATCTATGGTCTGGCTCGAGCATACGTGCGTCGGTTGGACGTGTGGTTTTGCAACGGCCGGTTGTGGCCCATCGGGCTCGCTGCACTCACTTGCAGTTGCATAAACGGGATTGCGAAATCGCGTATCGCGGTCACTGCCGCCGTCTACGCCGGTACCACTTAGTTAAGGGCACGCGCCGCACCCTTCGCGAACGAACACTTGTACACCAGAAATACGATATATCAGCGCGGTGTATCATAGAACTGACTTTTGTAAACATTTCGAAACTTACTGCGGATACATAAATATGTATTTTAAACCGTTTATTTTATTTTGTTCTTATGTACATTGCATAAAAATGTAATTTACCTTTTTATGCGAGCGTTCTTGTTTATATTTCAAAATTTTATTATCCTCCATTTATCAACTGGTAGAGCTGACTACTACTACTAAAGAACAAAATCAATCATATGTTGACATTAACAACAGTATTACATCTGGCCCATCAAACCTTGCCTCTGGCTCAGCCTGTTCCCAAACTGTGCTAAGGTGTATTGCTAGCCTCTAGCACTCATGCAGCTGAGTCATGCAGACCCTCTAGGCAAGTGACACCTCCAATAGAATCGCTCAAATAAAGTAGCAAGTCTTAGCCACGTGACCAAATTACTAATAGAAATTAAATACCATTTTCATACATTTTATGTCTGAAAGCGGTTTCCATCATCCTTACTGTTTGTAGGAATATTCATTAGCGACTGGATATGTGCATCCGATTCCATAGAACTTAATCTATAAAGTTGCCATCGAACTTAGTCTATAAAGCGTCCATCGAATATATTCCTTACTAATTCTGTGTACAATTCCAGAGGGTCACAACATGCGGTCCGTCCTGCGGCACCGGCTTCACAGCCCCGCGCCGCCTGGCGTCCAGCCTGCAGAGCACGAGCACCGGCTCGCTGCCCGACTACGGCACACAGATCGTCGACCCCTACCGTCTGCTGGAGGACGACCTTAACGGGATATATGAAGACATACGATCCGTGAGTATACTTGCTATGACCTCTTAAAGTAATCTCGCCTTTGTGACAATGAGACGGTGTATTGCTGTGCAAGTGGCGGCGTAAATCTCTCAAGTATTTCATCTCTTTTAGTTGTGACAAAAAGGTAAAAGGGAGCGATACTTGTATGTATGTGCAAGCAAACAGCCCAAGCTTGTATTTTTCTGTACGAGCATTTGAATTTAATTTGTGGTATTTTGACAAGTCCAGCTTTGCCGAATCCATCTCTTCTTTTTGCTATATTTTAACCACCAGTTAGTGCTTAAATGTTATTATAGAATTTTAATATGCTGTTTGAAGATGTATGTGTTAAATTACATACATACATACATATAATCACGCCTGTTTCCCGTAGGGGTAGGCAGAGACCACTTCTTTCCACTTGCTACGATCCTTACATACTTGTTTCGCTTCATCCACTGTCATAATTCCCTTCATACATGCTCATGTGTTAAATTCAAATAATGAAATGATTGAACATTCTAAATTGCTTACGAGTTACGCCAAAAACTCAGCAGTAAATGATGCCATTTACTTACAGTCGTAGAAGATTGCGTATAATTATAATCATTACTGTGATTTATTGTAGTCATGGAAAAGCTCATATTTTTGCAACACGCAATAACATAGTGATGAATGTATTCAATACGTATCAAATTAACTGTGATGACATAATGACATATAGATTAAGTATGTGATTCATTGTGGTATAGCCGTGATATATAAAAGGGAAGTTTACGAGCCCATTTAGCCGGCATTGGGTTGTGACCATTGATCTGGAATCGTGTCAAAGTCACGACGTGTTAGCACGTTGGTCAGTTCGGGTTGTGCAATTTGCGCATCGACGGTAATTGAGATCGGGTACACAAAAGTTACTGTAACACGCATTAGCCGCCGTGTTACGCAGCTAACTGAATTCCTACGCATTTGTTGTAATTAGTATAAAGCAAGAGGAAGATGCAACAATGTATATAAAAGTAATGCTAAGTCATTTGCAATGGCTCGCCTAATTTACATGCTTCATTGTTATTATTTATTCAGTCAATTAGTTACTGAACGAAATGAAAGAGAACGAATAATTCCGATTAGAAAGAGTTAATTTTATGCTTATCTGTAATTTTTTCCAATCTCATGACAAATACTAGCATAGAATTGCTGAGGTTTAAACTGCAGTAGTCCACATTCGTAGGCCTTTTGGACATAATCTGCCCCACGTTTTTCCCATTAGCATAAATCAAAAATTCGATGAATACTATTAATTTTATGTACAAAAGGTCATAGGCTTACTTCCCGCCACTTATTCAAAATTTACAGTAGTTACGAAGATTGTCGCATGGAAATTCAGAAATTGACCTTCAGACAATAAATAAACAGAATAATGACATCCTCTTCATTGTGCTGCATGCAACCTCGGTTGGTTGTGTTGGTTGCACATGTAGTACAACTGAACTTTTGACTGCCATGTTGCAATGCAAGCCTTTACAACCGGTGTAGTCTACGAAACATTTTAACATTCAATTATAAATATTATAATGTCGGTCTTTAGCTATCAATATTTCTATAATGTGTAGTCTTGTTGTTCCATTCAACAAAGTTTTAATTACCTTATGTGTTTTCAGTCATTGACCGTCCGTAAATTTTAGTAGTTGCTAGAAGTAAGAAAGTAATTACGAGTATAACTAAACGAAATATTAAAATATTTAAGATATTTAATTAAACTTGCAATTATTTATTTTGGAATGCGACTAAGTTAATTACGGAATCATGTACTGAATATGAAGATATCGAAAATTATTAATATAATAGGATACTACGAAAGTTGATAGTTAATAAAAGAATGTGGCTGGGTTAGGTATAGTGACATCGGTCCTTATCATCGGTGTTTGCGAGCATTGCTCGTTTGCCTACTTTCTGTTTGGAAAACTCGTCTAAATCTAGGCCCCTGTGAATGCTGCACGGCGTACGAGCAGCCAGTATTTCCACACGACCGTTTCCGACACGTATGCCATATCACTTGTTTCTACTTTTATATCTGTTGCGGATTTCAAATTTCCTCGGTTAACCTATTTGAAAGATGTCGCTTATTTCATCTGAATAGATATCGTAATATTTAACAAAATAAAAATAGTTTGCTGATGCCAACCTTAACATAGTTTTTCAAAAGTAATAGAAAAGAAAATAAACAACTGAAACTGCGCAGTGAACTGATAATGTTTTTACCATTTGACTTACTTACCTGGAATGAAAAATAAAATAACGTACTGTTTTAGCATAAGAAACACTTTATTTCTAAAAAAAATAATAATGATAAAAATAGATTAACTTTTAAAAATAAATAAATAACAAAAAAAATAAGTGTACCAGCTTGAATCGGCAACATGTTGGCATTTCATCATTACTATGTTTTGACTATATAATATGGTTATCATATAATTTATTACCTAAATTCATACTTAATTATTTGCACAATTTCCGCCAAGAAACTGATAAATCTACCTGCTATTACAATAGAATTTATTTGTTTTTGTAATTTGTTTTTACACCGAAAATCATAATGCGTGGAGCATAAAATGACTATTTTTCATATGTTATGAAGCATTTACGTAATATTTCAATTTATTTAAAAGTTAAGGTGCCCACCTGTCGCGGATCTGAAAGTTATTTCAGTGTATGTATGATATTAATAATATAATATAATATTCCGGGACATCTCACACACGGTTGTCTGATCCCAAACTAAGCAGGCTTGTGTTATGGTAACCAGACAACTGATAAACATACTTATATATTTCTAAATACATACATAATATAGATAAATTACACCCAGACATGGTGTTATGAATTTCAAATCAATAATGCTAACAAACATATTTCGCAGGCTAGTATTTACACGAAAACCAAATTAGCGAGTAACAGAAACCCATGAAAAGGAAAATTGTTTTATAAATATTGGAAACTTATCATTGAAAAAGTCTGTACTAAGTGTTTTTTAATAGAAACTTAGTCTAACCTTAATTATTGGACACCTTGAGTTATTTTCGTAATTAATGGGTGTTGCATTACTAAGCAACTAGTGGGAAATGGAAAGTGCGTCTTGTACAGTCGACCGCGCATCTGTAGCCACACTTAGAAACTGGCAGCGACTTTATTTCCAAGTAATAAGGTATATTTTCCAAATTCGTGATTACTTCTGAACTGCGGTGTACTGTATCGAGTTAAACTTGCACGTTGAACTTGTTTCTAAAGCCCGCAAAAACAGCGAACAGGTAAAGTAAGTAATCTCGTTAAGTTTCCGTTACGGTGACTTTGTTTTGCTCAATTAAAATGAAATACAGGAAACTATAACTCCCATTCACAACTTCGATTCTGTAGAACTTATTCAATGTTTGTTCTACTTGCAGAACTTGTATTTAAACAAAATATTCTTGTAAAAGCAAACATAGGTAAATAAACAAATTAGTATTTTAAATTGTTTATCAGTCATTTCTTCAAGCACTAACCGGTTACAATTTGATAAAGTCTAACATATGAACACTAAATTCTAAGCAGTCTCGTAATTTCACTTTCTGATAGCCAAGGTCATATAAATCAATTTACATAAGTCAAATGTTTTTACATTCGCATTTGCAGCGCGAAGATATTAAGTGCTACAAAATAATTACATGTGGAAGCTCAATTTAGTAAGTAGGTTCGCAATACTCATTTACTCGGCATTCGAGTACATTCCTCGAGTATGGCATTAATTCACAGTTGCGACGAATTGATGCCGTTGCTTGACGTTGATTTATTTTGAAATTCATCTGTAGAGACGTACCTAGTGTTTTCATTAAGTTTTTTTTTATTAAGATAATTTTTCACTGGTGACAATTCTTAACTTCTTGATATATTTTTTTTCGCATTTTTTATCAAGCACCTGAAAGTATTTAATTTAGCTTTTGGTTAGCGTTCATGCAAATGCAATTCAATTTATATTTTCTCTTATTTGTATCAGTTATATAAAAATAACTTTTATTCTTTTTTTTTCATTATCCGCCGATTCCACTATTACCTCTCCGAGTTTTAATCTTTCTTTGTTACTATTCAGAAACTTTTTAAGTAATTCATAAGTCACGGCAAACTGGTGACCGTTTGTTACAGCAACCCCAACTATCTCGGCTATACGTCATCTCAAGGTCGAATCGAACGAGAATCGCCGCTCTGTCGCTATTCTAAAACAGAACAGATAAGAATCACACGTTTTGTCTAACAAACGATACCCACCTGTTAAATTAATCATTGATATTTACATTAAACAATTTGCAGAATAAAAACCCCGTACCAAGGGTTAACGATTGCGTCAAGTTTTGATTACGTGGTAACATCTAATTCAAATACAAATATGGGTGTACCTACAGATGTTTGTGGAAATAGCCCATTTAAGGTGACCCCTAAGTAATTAGCACTGTGATGTTTGGAGAAACAATTGAAGAATTGCCTACTAACCTTTGTACGTAATATTTAAATGACGTCAAAGTATTTACTACAAGAAACCCCTAGATGTCATGTCAAGTATAAAAAAAAAACTCTTTGGACCAACCTGTGTGATGAGTTCGAACAGGTTAGTCCAACCTAATTTATTAAATAAATCCCTATTTAATAAATTAGGTTGGACTAACCTAATAAAAAAAAGCTTAGTAACATATCATCACGCCTGTATCCCCGAAGGGGTGGGCAGAGGTGTATCAATGTACACACCCCACAGTTTGCCGATATGTTCAGGTCCCATGTAATAGGGGGCGAGCCACTAACCGGACACAAATCAATACTCCGACCTACTGAGAATTTCATAGAAAAACCCAATAACACCTTGATCGACTCGGGAATCGAACCCAAGACCCCTAGCGTAGCAGTCGCGCTTAGCACCACTAGGCCAACGAGGTAGTCAAAGTCAAGTCAAAAGCTTAGTATGCTTACTAAATCAGTGTCTAAATTCTCTATCTATTAAACCGTGGGATTTTGGTATCAATCGCTATTAATCAAAGCTATCTAGCCACTATTTATACTAGATCGTTAACACGAAACGATAAGATAGATAACGTTTTAGCAACAGTGATAGTTATTGTTCGAGTCCTTGTTAAATAAATGCTATAAACTAACAAACATATACCTACATATGTTCTAAGTTGTAGAGTAAACGGTTTGTAACGTTCGTCCCTCATTGCGGAAATGTTTGCTCTTCTGGTCGTCTTCTGAATTGACCTTGCCGCGATCCTAATGAGACATAATTTCACCATATTTGATTGTGCCAGGGTTCGTATAATTTTGTTTAGTCATTAAATTACCGCATTACTACGCATATTCGGAATAGCTAATATAATGTCGTCGGTCGATGTGTGCCGTCCTCGGGTTTCGCAACGCGTGACGTTTCCAATGCGTACGGTCAACACCATGATGACTTTAGGTTCTATTCAATATTTACTTTAACATTTAGTGTATTAAAACCTCGACTTAATTACTAAAGATGTCGTTTGAATTATTTACAAAATACAATGATTTTGTCTCCATTACATCTATGAATCTCGCTTACGAAAAGAGTATGTGTTGCAAAAGTTAAAACGAGCGGATCGGTTTTGTCACATCCATGTCATAACATACCAGAAGTCATTATAAAAATGTAAATATACAAATCTTATAGATAAACAGAGTTTGATTGTCATTCTCAAATAGGTTACAAACGGAAGATAAGGAACTGATTACATCCGTATAGTATAAACAAACACTTCAAACCTAAAGCAAACTATTCATTCAAATATCCATACAAACTCGCATATTTACTACACTACACGACACTACTATTCAATGTTTATATCACAGATAAAAAAGGTTGGAGATAAAATATTATCATAATCACAAATGTTTGTCATTGGAAATTCTTATGTAACCAGATAGACTGGTATTTTATAATTAATACGAAAAAATGGGTCATCCGCATACGAAACACTTGCCAGCTTGTCTGTTGCGTTTAACATTAGCATTAGGTCGTCGGAACAATAAAATTGATGTCCGACGATCATAATTGAATGGCCGGTGCCAAAAGCGCGGCATCCGCTAAGCCAGGCTTGCGTCAACCTTGCGTCAATGTGGTGCCGATGGTGGTTGCTACATCGACTGAAAACGACCACTTAGTCCTTCAGCCGGTTGCAAATTATCTCTGTTGTAAGATCGTTTCGCCCATTTACCATCTCAACAAATGCGTATCATAATTATCACTTGTTTACCGCGTTTCATACAACTGTACTTTATTGTACCTTTGCACCGTCTGAAGCGGTTGCTTGTAAATCTAATTAGTTGTAATAAGATATACGTAATATTCAGACCGTTAAAGAATCTGACCATTCCGACCGATAAAATCAAAAGCGTGAATTCGCTACGTCCTAGAGACTGACCGGTTTCTCATTACTAGATTGTGAGACAATGAAACATTGATAAATAGTATTAACTGTACATAAACAGTGAGATGATACGAGCTATAGATATCTTCGATTAGCGTCGATTAGCTACATGTTAAATACGTAGTAATTAAACTTGTCTCATCATAGCAATCAGATAATAAATAACCTGAAGCTATTTTGTTTCATAGATAATATTGTAGGTAAAAAGAATTTCATTATTTGAAATATTAGATCAAACTACTTACTACTCGTTCATTCCTCTTGTATTGCACTGCCTACATCGTATTTGCAGTAGTCCTCAGCGCTACTGATTTCGTAGCAGTGCTACGACAGCGTAGCACTTGCATAAATGTCGTATTGTTCAAACTACATTGACGGAATATATGAACATGTTAATTAGAGAACTGTATGTATCGGAAATCATAGAAAGTAAGAAAGAGAAATGTCTCTCTTTGGCAAATGATTCATTCCCAGTTCAGTGATATTTTATACTTACCTTTTGTTCCAAACAATGTACGTTATATATTATATCGTGTTGTTCGGTTCTATATATACATATTAGTTTAATTAGATAATCTTGTTTGTGGATTCTAATCAGTGACTATTATTGTACCGACGCCGACGGCGACGCGCGTAGACACCGGAGATCATTCGATACATATAAAACATGCCGTTTATTTGTATTGTGTAGATGTGAGCTAATCTACACACAATAAGTTGATAGAGTTGTATTTATTACATAATACTTAAACATGCGGAATTGATACACTTCGTTTACTGGTAAGAAGGCACTGCAAGTAACTGGATATCATTATTGACATAATGTTGTTATTGCTATAGTCAATACCACTACCTACTATTCTTGTTTACTACAATCTCGGCATAAGCTGATAATTCTGCTTTATGAAAAATTTAATTTAGCGCAGGCTTTAAATCCTTAGATGATGAAAATAGACGTTGATGACAATTTTATTTCGATCAAAAAACAATGCTCCTCTCGAAGCGATACAATTACGATAAATAGTATAAATTCAATTCGTATATTCTTTTATAAGTTGTTAGATATGATCCCAACTCGACTGTAGTCCCTATGCCCCGCAGGAGCTGGAGCGCAACACGAACCAGCCGGAGCTGAACACCATAGCCACATACTACTTCGACGGGCAGGGCAAGGCGCTCAGGCCCATGGTGGCCATCCTCATGGCGAGAGCCGTCAACTACCACGTATATGGAGAAAACAGGTAACTACACTACATTATATTTCCATAGATAGGTACTTAAATATAACTATCGTCAAAATAAATTAAAATTTTGAATGTATAGGCAGTTTATTACAGGTTAAAATTTTACACTCTTGAAAATATCGTTAAAAACTATCGGTATTTTTGATTTGTAAATAAAATGTAAGGTTATAAATAATATTATTTTAAATAAAGATAAAACTTCAATGTTTCACTTTTGTGCTGATTATATGACGTTGTTTTAATTTCTATTAAAATGTCCGGAATATAATAAAAAAGACTGTCTGAATGATTTTTGCCTCGTTCTTGTTATGATGACGTAATAAACAGACGGATAAATAAAAACGTGCATTTAATATAAAAGTAAAAGCGTAATATGCAACAAACACTTATTTATTTTTGCATTTTATATAACTTTTGAATTTCAAAATGTTTTAATTTAAACTCAAAATTCAAAATTTTTGTTTTTTCTGGACATAATATTAAATTCAGTTTTAGTGTGAATGACCTAACGAAAGTAAAAACTTTTGAACAGTTATATTTTCATTAAAAACGAGTTATTTTAAAGTGCTGTATCACAGACGTATGCGTTGTAAGTTAGTAAGAAAGTAAAGAAAGTTGGCAGTGTGGGGTCAAGCCGCAATGTTCCCCTGTAGCGATAACCACAACCATTATACGCGTAAACTATGTTACAAGGCAAACTAAATTTATCTATTGTAGGTAAATTGTTATTTTCACGATTCTGAGTAGGTTTGTGTTGTTTACTCGGTATGTGAAACTAACATGCTTGTAAGTACTAGGTAAACAGGTATAATATACACATATCTATTTTTCTGTTTTACTGCTTTTAAAATAGCCTTATAAAAAGTTTTTTTTTTTTCCTCGCAAATTCTTAAATTAGCAATCGGGACCAAACATGTTTCTAATTTCAGAGAAATGTTTCCGTAATTTTTGTCTTAAATTGTTATTTTTTGTCGACCGACTAAAATGCCTTAAGTAAATTGCGTATTTCCTGTAGCATAGTGTAAATTTGTCATAATTATAGAGAGGCTAGAGAGCCTTGAGTTCTATTTGTTTAAAAGCAGTGTCCTCAAACCTGTGAACACGATAATTGGTTTCTGTCAAATATTTCTAACAAAAGCCACATTTTGTGGTAAAATTACTTTGTGTAAAATGTGGAAGTACGGTTTAGATATCGTGCCTTTATCTGATATTTCCTAGTCTTAGCCTTTCGCTTAATTCATTGAACTTGTTGCTCAACTCCGTCTGTTTGCCAACACTTTTGGATTGCATTCGGTCAGCCCGTACGCTCAATAGTTCAATGTCTCTCAAGTAACCTTGAACAAACTATATTTTTTTATCAAAGGTCTTTATGTCGTCACATATCGCGAGACTATTTATTGCATTCAATCGAAGGTTTTCTTTACGGTATTTTGTAATTAGATTAATCAAGTTATATTGTGATTTAGGTATGTTTTCAAGGACGCGGGTTGATGACGAAAATAAAGATTTACTTCTTACTTTTTTCAACAAAATCACACTTGAAAAATTATGTAGTGCTGAATTAATTTTATTACGATTTTAATCTACTCTTTTAATGCTTCTCACGAGCCCGTGTACTGGCGTGAAACAGATGATGCAAATATTCCCATATCTCAAGGAAAATCTCGACATAAACGCACTGTTCTTTATTTCTTGCATCCAGTGCAGACAATTTAAATAAATGAATAGCAAACCCTATTCAAACATTGACTTCACGTGTTCTCTGTGATACGCCGAACCGCCCTTACATGTCAAGAATATTTTAATAAACACGCAGTTTGCTACTGAATTAATTTGACCGAATTAAGTATAACCTACGAATAATTAAAGGCTGGCCGTGAGCTACAACCGAGATACTCATAATTCATAAAATCTTGCAAATATGTATATAAAGTACGTCGACATCAAACATCTACGTGTTTGTGCTATACCTCTTTTATTACTTGAAATAATAATTAAAATACAAATTAAACACGCGTGTTTATTACAAAGTACCGTAAAATAAAGCTTAAAATGTTCGATCTTACTTATATATTTGCTTAGATAAAGGTTTATAAATTGTTTAAATATTTACGATTTAGTTGTTAAGTAACATGACAGCATTTATGAGATGGATATCCCTGTACAGATATTATGAATCTATTGTCTGAGTCATACATTGTATACATTTTGAACTTCAAATGAGTCATGTATAGATGTCCTATATACCGCTTACAATTAAAGATGACACATTTAAAACTATAAAACAACAATAAAATCATTTGGATCGAGACATAGTATAATTTTATCTTTTTAATACATTTTTTACCTTCTTTCTGGTCGTTCCCTCAATGCTGAGGATCGTGACTGTATGTCAATCTTCTCCACTGGGTCCGGTTCTGCGCCATATGTACCGCTCCCTGTATCTGGCCTCCAGTTACCTCCTGGAGTTGGCCCACCCATTTTTTACCTGAGACCGCTATTATAGTTAAATTTTAGTTAAAATTGTCTTGAAATATCTTGCACTGCGTACATCGCGTGTCGTGCGCAAGCCCAGACAGAAAAGAACTGCTAATCAAGGCTTTTAAAGTATTGATGCAATGCCTTTCATAATTAATTTATATTGATAATTATTTAAATTTATACTCGTTTGTATTCTTCTAAACGGTACACTAAACCGTTTACTTTATTAATTGGAATCCAATCAGTTTAATGTTTTTCTTACACCGTGTCAGCGTAACCACTAACAATTACGACTGCAAAACGCTGTCTTAAAAATATGGTCTAATCAGAAAAATAAACATAATTGTTCAAAAGATAAAAAAATACTTGGATAATAGAATAGTGCACATTAGAACACTGACATTCGAAAACCTTTCTTTGTCGATGGTATTTCAGTACACATTTATATTTCGGTAGCAAATAAATATTGAACTAGTAATGATATCTGAGATTTTTATGTTCCGATAGATCTAGTGTCTTTAGTTTTCAGTCAGTGTATAATTGCATACGAATAACATGCAGTGCGATAGTTAAAAAGTAGTATACGAAAATCTACGAACATTGGGTGCATTTTGTATGTATTCTGCCTATGATGATTAGTAGTACTTATGAGCTCTTCACCTGAAATACCTTTGTACTGTAAATACAGTAATGTTGTAACGTGGACTCGCTTGAGTAGTTGTACTGCACGTAATTGACTTGTTTCGAGTGCGTTGATCTTTACCGATGTAATGCTCCTGTTTTCAACGTAACTACAATACTTTCTGTATATTTTCTATTGAGTAATTAACAAATGTAAGCAATATGAATACTCTCTATGAATGCTTGATAATTGTGATTAAAAATAAAGAACCACTGAAGACCTACTTATGAATAAAAAACATTTTCTAAATCATCATTTTTTCTTCATTGATAAGGAGTCATACATATGTGCAATGAAAAATATTAGCTTTTTATGTTATGTACGAATTTCGATCATTACATTTTTAATTATTTCTTCGCCACTTCCCAATTTGCACAAAATTCGAGTTAGGGTTAAATATTTTGCTAAAGTCATATAACTTGCTTGTTTTACGATCTAAAACCGCAGATTTTAATTACTTACCTAGCTGACATAGTTTACTTTAGTGTTTACTTGGCCGTCCTTGTAAACATACTAATGAACGGGAATTCTGTTTGTATTTAATATAATATTCATTACAAACGAGTAAAAATTATATAGGCGTGAAGGTCTTACATTAAGTTGTTAAGTTGATCTGTGACCAAGATCTGCCAATGACACTTTTAATTTGACAACATGATTAATGATAAATATCTTAACCTAAATATTAAAATTAGTTTGTGTTTGTTTGAACTAAGTTAAAAGTATACTTTAACAGCCTGCTAAGGTAACAATTATTACAACTTTTATAAAAGCATAACGTTTCAAACCTTAGGCTTTTCCATTTTAAGTAATATACATAGAATACATGCAAAGATATTATACGAAAAAATGAGGCACATATCATGTCAGTAACCCACACATTTTGGGGACTCGAAAACAGCCTAATAAGGCCTTTAATTCAAATATAAAATTATAACTATCTCGTTTACGTGCTTATACTGTCTTTTGTTTTAGTCATTAGTTTAATTGCCAACACTCTGACGAATACAATTGCGATTAAAATTTAAATAACTATACCTACCTAAATGTAACCTAACCTGCAATATCATTGCATACATGTAATTAATATTTATTACATATCATATTTATCATTCTTGGTCTCTTAGTCCGTAGTACACTGGATTTTTTAGATTCCATACCCAAAGGGTAAAATCGGGATTCTATTGTTTAAACTTCGCCGTCCGTCCGTTCGTCTGTCACCAGTCTGTATCTCAACAAATTCTATAGCTAAACGGTTGAAAAAAATTGTACTGCTAATGCCGCTATAACAGCAACAAATACTAACATTAAATTAAACAAAATATTTAGATGCGTGATTTCGTACGCAATTCCGACTCGCACTTGACCTGTTTTTTTTTTCAAAAATTTTATCGGACTTAATTCTCATTACTAGAAAATTACGAATATTTGAAGAAACTGTCGGCATCCACTTACGCAGTTAATCTCCAATTAACAGTATAGCGTCTACGTCACAAGAACTTGATATCGGTGTTACATATTGACGAACGTTACATTCATGTATAACGAGCAAGAAAAACTTCACTGTTTTTATAGCTAAACGTGTTTGGTATACATTTGTCTATAGTTTAATCAAGTGTTACAGGTAGGCATATACAGTAGAAAGCATTTTTATATGAATACGCATTATATATTTGCTTCTGGGAAGCGATAAAAACAGTGTTGATTTGTTACGGTATTCTGCAAACAAAACATAAATATTGCATTTGTAATGTAATGTTGTAAAAATATAATAATATGTAATGATTCTTTGGATATGTATTACTGGTATCAGCCTCAAGTTTCCCGAGTTGTCGTGTTCGTAAAGAACACAAGCAACTCGCGAATCGAAAAGAAAAACACGCGTCGTATTTATAATAAATGTTGCATCACAAAATTAGAAGACAAAAGCTACTTTTTCATTATATATCCTCAGTAGGTGTGTATTTTTTTATTAATAACATGTATAATTATGTCATAGTGCACTGCTGCCGTCACAGCGACAAGTAGCGATGATCAGCGAGATGATCCACTCAGCGTCCCTCATCCACGATGACGTCATCGACCAGAGTGACTTCCGCCGCGGCAAGCCCTCCGTCAACGTGCTCTGGAATCACAAGAAGGTAAATAACTCACTTTATTTGTATTTTATATAAGCATAACCAATAAATACCAAAGTTTTACCAATAGTAAAGAAATAACCATGAATATTTTACAATGTTGGCAACACCTCTGTTTTGTTGGTGTTGCCAACTTTAAATTAATTATGCTTAAGGCCGTGAGTAAGCTGGCTAGTCTATTTCTCTATTTCTTAACGTTTAATAAGGTACCAACAAGAAACTCGCTTGATTTTCCCAGATTTAAGTAGTACAATAGTGATAGTTCTGTTCAAATTTGTTAATCGATTTTATCTCACGAGAAAACAAAGTACTTCTTATTCAAGTTAATTATTATAGATTAAAACGGGATTCCAAAGCTTAGTCGGCTTATCAGATATTTTTAATCAAAACAGATTTAATATAAATTAAGTATTTAGAAAGAGAAACAGTCTTGTCGATAAATTCAGTTGGGAATGCGAATCTCGTTTGAATGCTACATATTATTATAGACACTGGGTTTTCCTTGAAGCCGCAAGTCTGTTGCCATGACACTGAACCCCAAGCTTTCTGCTCACGTTTTCCGTAAACATTTGTATACAAGGACTTATATTTATCGTTATATTATCCAATACAGATCACTACCCTATTAAAATAGGCGAGCTTATAAAGGTAACACGTATATTATGTTGTTCTTCGTAATCGTCCGCACGGAATACAAATGATACGATATTTATGGATGTGATCGTCCTATGACACTATTATTGTCTGTTATATGTAGATTGACGCAAATTCTCCCATAACTACGTGTGTGCACATTCAAATTAAGCTAATTAGTATACACAAGGATTACCGCATCAATCATATTTGTGGGCAAGTAAACTATAACTCTGTTAACATGTTTACATTTGTAATTATTATATGGATATAGGAATTTACATTCACGTGTCGAATAAATTATACCTAAATAAATATACTTAGATTAGTTAAAATTAAACTGTTTGCTGTAGCAATCCAAATGAATCCATCTATGACAGACAACGTTTTATTGTTAAAAGGAGTTCTGAATGAAAACTTATTTTAATGTATAATGTAAACATATTGAATTGTAGACATAATAGGTCTTAATCAAACAGTTTTACGGAGATGTCGTACATTATCATGTTACAAGAATGCCTCGTCCATCAGGAAATTCCAATCGTGACAGGAATACAATCAGTGATTAGTAAGATGATTATTTTAATGTTTTCGAGGCTCGCTGCATGCCAATACCGAGACTTACAACCTTGTCAAGATAGGATACTGTTAATAGAACTATCAGTGTGTTAGTAGGTAGTCTATTGTTGGGATAAACCGAACCCCTTATTATTATGTGCGCCGCGTCCCGCGATCACGGTCCGAATGGAAAGTGCAAATGGGTTATGTTTTAGGAGCGGCTTTGTCTCACCCGTCGTTATGCCTGTTGCTAGGCGGTGCCGAAATTTTAATCGATTACGTGCGTCACTATTATATCTACGCTCGATTTGTTTGAGAAAAAAAAAGACAAACGTTTTTAACTGACTCTACATTCCTTTAGCGTCGTCTTTACAAAGATACAGTTTTTTGTCCAATTTACTGTAACAATAATGCAATTCAAATATTACTATTCACCTTTGTACTGGTATCTTATTGTGTTTGGGGCAACTGTCTGGTGTCGGCAGTATCTAGGTTAAGATCACGATTCACGCCATCCATTACGTGTTCATTAAAGTCTTACTAATACCACTCGCGCATATATAAATATATATTTACAAGGTCACAAGCTTTCAATGCATGTCTTAATTCTATTAAATATTATTTTCGTAATCCTAAATTATTTTAAGCTTTCGACTATTTTACTGAACTAATAATAGTTTTAGAATTCACCAAACAGACGAAAAAAATCTTAGACGAGTATTGACTTTAGCAATATTGGTATAAGCCTTAAGTCGGCACACATTATTTACCCATTTGTTGCGCAAATATTGAACTACGTAGATACACGTTCGTCATATTCAATTTCGTTTTCATCGTCTGTAGAAAGCTGGTGCTGGGGTGACATACTTCTGGTATATTAATTGATGAAATCATAAAAAGGGTGGCGTATACCAATCTAGAGCATAACTTTCATCTTTTTTAATCAAAATGTGCGACTTTATATAGACATTTCGACTATGTTTAACTTGATCTTATATTATAAGGACAAATAACTTAAAAACGTAATCATATCAAACCAAATATCACAAAAAACTGAAGAACCAACATAAAATATTGAACTCAATCTCACATGTTTATAGATAAACACATTTTTTATAATTCTACAGATATATTTACACATGAAACCTGTTTAGCGTTGGCCTACATATTCCGACGTTATAGAACGAGTGGTTCCAGGTTGTTGCCCTAAAGATGGAAATTAATTCAAACTGTGGGAAGTAGTCCGAGACAGTATCGCGACTATCGAGATAAAAACAAGCGACCGATGTACAGCTGTTCTTTTCTTTCACTTTATGAATGGGCGAGAGGTACAAACCAGTTTATTTATTGAACACTATTTTGTTTTTGTCTAATTTTAATAGTGTTTGAGTATCAACTCTCGTACTAAAGAATTCAACCCATGTGTATGTGCTTCCAAAATATTCAAATCATGTACACATAAACCGCCCAGACTTAAACAACACTTCCAGTAATATTATAGGTAACGAATCTTGTTAAAAACGTAATTTCTTGTATGTAGGCTATGTTAAACGAATCTCGAACGAAATGAAATGCTTTTTTATCAATCCCCGCACCTGTGCGCTAGCGCAGTGGGTCGGAGGCGACCCTCGGTGAAAGTACCTCGCGGCTACATCACACAAGATACCGGCTTGCTATACACTCGTATCGTACGATATTTATAACACAATACACTACAAGTTCACTCATTTTAATCGATTCTTCGTGGGCGACTAGCACTAAAACTTCATCGATTGTCTATAAGTAAACAATACATACTCGTCAATAAAATGTAAAATGAACACTAACTTAATTGGCAGATTTAAGCTTAAATATTAGTGTGAAGGTAAATTTTAACTCAAAAGTATCAGCTTTATGTCTGATTGTCGGATGAGTCTAAATGTTGTTCCACATCGATTGAGAGGCCACACCAGCAAGCGTTGAATGATGCTTGTAACACGATCATTGTGAAATATTTCCCTCTTTAAATGAATATATTTGTTATAGCTATTATGGCTGCTAGATTGGTCAAGGTAATTTTCGTAAGTATTGTCACAACAGTACTAATATTAGGATTGGTTTTCGACGTCGCCCCATAGATTTTAAAAGGAATACAGATTGGTTGGGTTTTTAAAGATTTTATAGTTATTCCATATACATAACTTACAAGAAGTAACGCGGGTATGTGATCTGAATGTGTATAATCGTAGAACAAAGAGTTTATACAATTTAGTGAATGCCTTGAATCTGGTTGGTGTACGGTTACTGAATGTGTTTATTGCATTGTACATGAGTGGTTATTATCTACTTGTAAGCAGTTTGCGTTTGCCTTCGTCCTTCACGGACTAAATGCCTATCCTGCGATTACATCTTCCGGCGGCGTAATCTTCAGCGTGAAACGTTTTATGAATCGCCAATGCATATCGTACGGCGTGTTCTTCATCTAATGGCGTGTCGATGGCCAGAATGTCCCATTAAACACGTCGTGTTGTGCAATTTAGGTCGGCTCGACCTTTGCCTTTTATTCACTTATTTTATAGCCGAATTCATTATTAAGATTTATTATATTAATAACTAAATGATGGGATTAAAAATATTGTTGAGAAATTGGGTTTAAGAACAGACATAAAATTAATTCAACCGAATATTTATTTCAAGTAGGTTTAAGTAGCTTCGTAGTATGTATGTTGCAGACGGTTTCAGTTCATTAAACCTCTGCGATTGTTTGTATGCATAGATATTAGCGGATGTTGTCACAGTTCGCTAATACTAGTTTGAGATCTAATAACCTGTATTTGAGTTATATAATTTAAACATCTCGATGTTAGCTTTGGCAGGTACCGCCCGTGCCTACCATATATGTACGTATACATACAATTCGTGTAAACATTGTATGATGGTAACAGGGCGCGCCTGTTTGTATTTAACTCATTTACGACCATGTTGCTGTGCACGGATGTGGAATATTTACATTGCATTACGTGGACAAATTCTCTGATAATTTGTTTGGATTTGATAACGTCTTTGTGTCAATGAATCCGTATACGGATTTAAAAATATTATGTAACCGACAAAGCTTATGACAAAGGTCCTTATTCGGTCAACGACCGGTGCATTCCCGCTGCCTAACGAATATGTATGTATTCCTGCTCTACAAAAGAATGGTATTGTGTGTTTGTACGACAATAGGCAGGTCTTCAACAACGTCAGCGGCGAATTTCCGATTCCTATCGTATCTGCGACCATTGTTCAGAATATGTCGCGAACCTTATTGTTCACCTTGTCTGCTGTGCTATGGAATGACGAGTTTAAATGCGGAGCGTACGCGCTCGGAATTTGTGTAAAATATTTTTAATATTGCACATTCCAAAACGTCTGGCAGTAAGTTAACATCCCACTGCGTCTATTTGACGTTTATTAGCTACAGCGTTCAGTAGGCGGATGCCTCTTGGTCAACAATCAGCCGAATGATCGAGCCACCTGTCCGTCGTAATTACATTCAAATCCGTTGGCCGGCGGCCGCGGTGACCGACCGTCTACGAATAAGAAAGGCTCTCTGCCTTTGTCTACAGTTCTTTATCATTTGAAATTTAACATGTCATGTCCATTTAAGTTTTCGTGTATTATATTACTTAACAAAGAGGTGTGGAAGAGGATAGGGGAGGCCTTTGCCAGCAGTGGGATCTAACGTAGGCTAAAAAAAAAAAAAAAAAAATGGTATAACAATTGTGTTATGAAAGTCTATGAGTAGAAAAGTTAACTTAAAAATCATTAACCTAGGTAGGTAGGTACATCTTAGCCTCAAACTTTCATTCATAAAATAATAACAAATCATTAAAACACCAAAACAAAAATAATATATCGATGCTTTCTAATAAACCGATATTTTTATCAAGAAAACGTTGTTGTGTCGGAAGGACTCGTGGAAGCAGGCTGGTAGCTTTCACCGGAGTTATTGGTGCGAGGGGCGCGGGGGCAGGGGTGGGCCCGGTCATCTATCAACACCGCGGATGCAAGCTCTCAGCCGGGAGCCTCCCGATACTCGATACTCTTTGTTACCACCAACTCGCTAGCTAATCGATAAACGATTAAATCTTAGTACGCACTTAATTGTTTATCTCAATTTAAAAGAACAAGGTTACAAGTTGAAATATTGCGTGCCGCATGTAGCGCACTCTGCCCACGGATCAAACTAAGTTAGTTTATGTAACTGCTGTCATTTTGAGTATTTTATGAGGTCTTTCAAGCTAAGCTGTTAGGTTTATTATGCTTGGAAAATACTATTATATAATAATAATAATTTCTTCTACTATATAAACCCAACATATTTATTGAATGTTTTCTTTGCTATGCCCGCAATTCTGATCAAAAAGAATGTGAATAGGCATAAAATAGGTCTTGGCCAAACAAATTAAAGGCAGATTAGTCATCTTTGTGAAGCTCAGCCTCAAGCCTTATTCTTGGAGTTCAAAAGAGCTAATACCTACTACCAAACTTGGAAGATAATAGTATAACCGTGTTGAAAATAACAAATTGTGCTATATTTTAGGCTTATGAGTTGTCAGTGTGCCTACATTCATAAAAAAACAGTATTACAGGTTAAAGTAATTATGAGGTCTGTAAATGAGAGACCGCTATCATTAAATTGTCCCTACGTGGCAATTTATCATATTAAGTGTTTAAAAAACAGGGCATTTTTAAACGAACGTTACTCGAATTGCTACTTTTACGTCACGCAACTTTGGAACCTATAATTTTCGTGGTGATTAATGAATTGGCGTCGGAGCCTTTGTATATTTACCTAGTGTTATGTTTAAAGTATAGAAAAGAGGTTAATGGCAAATTTGACAATGAAAGTAACATCTTGGTGCAACACATTCCTAACAAAACCACATTACGTGTGGCCGCGTCACGTGACATGTTTAGCTAATTGCATAAGATTTTAAAACCTGGTAGAGTATACCTTTGGACTTTTTTACCGACTCTTCGACGGATATTTTGGACTTGCAATTAGATTATAGACGATTAATCACTTTGTTTGGCTGGTATGAAGACCTTTTGGATTTACACATCTGTGGATTATAAGTGTTAAATATGGGTTGTTATACTTCATTACTGTTTTGACTGAGTGTGCGAAGGCGAGTCAGGTCGTTTCCAAAATATGTATTGCCAGTCAAGCATACAAACTATATTTCGTCTTCTTATATTTTCTTCCGATTATGTCGCTAATATAAAATTCGTGACTACTACTCTTATTGAGTAAAGTCATCCTCAGAAATCGGCTAGAAAAAATGCATTGTCATATTCAGTAGCATCTCTAAGGTCATACAGTTAGTAACTTGCACATGATTGTTCCATATATTACTGGATCCTTGGTGTGGAGGTCTGTTGTAGTCCCTTGTGTTTAGTGTTTGTAATTCCCATGAGCTTAAACTGATCGAGTTATTGTTTACCTCTGATAAGCCTATCTTAGCAGATCAAGGGCAATATGTGAGATGGGAAACTGTTAACTAAGGCCCTAAAAGTACTTGTAGGTTCCAATATTTTAAATAGACTCTGTTATTGTTTAATTTAATAAATGGAGATTTGAATTAGTTTTTTAACCAGTAAAATTGGGAAAATGACCTTATTATTTTTAAAAGACAATTCGATTTTTTCCTCGTCTACGAAGCTAATAACTTAAAGTTAACATTTTGTTTCGTGCCGAAATCAATGTCCGAACCTTAAATATGATAATTAAATAAAACCTGATGTTTTTGGGGTCAACAGATTAATTAGTAATTCAATGATAGTGTATTGTGCAAGATTATCATATTATCAGCAATTGAAATTAATAGACGAATGACAAGATTTTGTGATTCTCAATAAAACATAAAAATTTATAGCTGCGTACAATTGTCAACAAAATACATATGCGAAAATTATCACTTGATTTAACATTTTAAGGAGTTGGCGGATTAAATAATAATAAAAAAAAACAATAATATGTATGTATGAAGGATTTAATGAAAGGCACCCTCCCGCTTTCTTTGAAGCGCAAACTCGTCGATATGTGTATCCTGCCCGTCCTAACCTACGGCTCGCAAACTTGGTCACTGACCGAACAACAGAAGACCAAACTTAAGGTTTGCCAAAGAGCAATGGAGCGCAGTATTTTAGGGGTTAAAAGAACCGATTGCGTACGAAACACCACCCTTCGCTCAAAGACGCAAATTGCTGATGTCGGTGTTCAGACAGCTAAGTTAAAGTGGAGCTGGGCTGGTCATTTGAGTCGCATGGGTCCGGATAGATGGGCGAAACTTGCAACTGAGTGGGTACCTAGAGCCGGCACTCGAAAACGGGGTAGGCCGAAAAGACGCTGGCGCGACGACATCGATCGCTATCTGCCGGGTTGGTGAGAGATGGCTCCAGACAGAACAGCTTGGAGCAAATTGGGGGAGACCTTTGCCCAGCAGTGGGACAAATAAAAGGTTATAAAAAAAAAATATATGTATGTAAAAAACACTTCATATTAATCAAAATTTTTATAGTGTAAGGTTAAAATAAATATACCTCAACGCTTTTATTTCGTGAAGTTTAAAGGTGAAGCCTGTAAAGCTAAAGGTTATAGAGGAGTTATAAGGCACGGCCTTCGTACTCTACGGTAGTACTATAGGTCATTCAACCCAAGCCGATTAATTCTTAAAAGCCGCATCCCTATTTATTCTGGCCGAGTCCATGAGCTCTGTCATGGATGTCTTGCTAGTTTTTGTATTTAAATTATTATCTCGATATGGTCGACCAATCACGTAATGCATTTTTTATTTGACTCTGCATTTGTGTCAAGAAAGCCCATATTTTATTGTAAGTTTTTTTTTATTCGATCACTTTTTCGGTAAATAAATCTTAAATTGATTTATTGTTCGTACGATGTTAAAAAAAGCAGAATACAAATTAAAAAATACCAGTTTTTAGTACAGATATGCCTATACTGTTTAAAATAAAGTTATTGAAACATCGGGTTCGTAAGCAAATGCGTTGATGTCTTTTCTACTGCGCACGTTTTCAATCTTACGACGAGACATTCACGAGCTCCTCTTGTTATTTACATTAATTTCGCGGTCAGAAGCAGTCTAGACATCGCTGTTTTTAAATCATTAATAACAGCGATGCTTAATATTAATAAAATATTATTAATTCTTTTATTTACATGATTGAGAAACTGTGAACTATTACTTTCTATCAGTTATCACCGTATGACCCAATGATCGGACGAAAGCAAAATTCGTCCAACACTTTCCTCAAGTGACCTACCGCGGTGTGTATTAAAGAGTGTAAAGTAAAAACTGGTCTTGGTAACTGTACTTCGCGGGGCGAGCGGGCGAGGGGGCGCGGGCAGGAGGGGGGATGTAGGTCGGACGCGAGACCACGCCGCGGCACCACACTCGTGATTAGACCTTAATGCCGATATTTATACAAGATTGCAACAAACTTTTAGCCTTAGATCACTACAATTGCCCAAACTTAATAAATAAACGGACAACTTTGTTATGTAATTCAAAGTTTACATTTCTTATAGTGAAGCGGGTATAGCTCGCCGCTAGAGCGCACAGCCTTGATGGCACTAAGTCAAGGTCGCAGCATTTACCCCTTCTCAGTGGACCCAGTTTGCTTACACTTTGGATAATGTAGTTAATAAACTACTTCGTGAACTCAGTTTAGTGTCCTGGATAAGTTAAACGGAATGACAAATAAAACCGGTAAATCAAGGACGCTACACCGTATCGGGGATTTGTCAGAAATAATTCAATATTACCTTAACCGGCTAAATGATATGGACTGTTACGATGGTTTTGGTGTGAGGAGTATGGTCACGAGTGCGACAGGAATGTCACTGCGTTTTGGCAATAGTCGTGAAACTCCCTACAATTACAGAGCAGTTGATTCATTACACGCAGGTTACACACTTGGTGATTATTGCAAAAACCGGATTTTGTCGTGTAGTACACGTGTCCACTGAGCAGGTGTGTCGAAACGATGGCCCACTCGACGACCACTAATCGCCACTAGATGCCCGACGGTTTCGAAACCACCGGACCTTCCACTCACTCGATACGAAATACCCCGATCAACTGTAATAGGAACGTGTATCGATCATATTGATCGCTGGCGGCAACGCAGATTTATCTAAATTGTAACGCATTAATCGTTAAAATTTAGTCTCGTAAAACTGCATTACTAGGCGTGCTATTCTTAGTGCATTCCACATTTTTAATGTTAAGGTACAAATCATTGCATATTATGATCTGAAATATGGTTAACATGAACACAGCTTATTATAAAAATGATTCTTAATTACTAATGTAGGCCAGGTAAACGCTGTGTTTATAGTAAAGTGCGCAGAGCGCGGCTTTTGGTGGGCGATCTCCAACGACTTGTGTCGCGAGGAGGATGAGGGGGGAGTCAAGGCCGGCCGCGTGACATAGATCCCGCCACATTCACCTTCCGTCCGCCGGCAGCCGCCGTCGCCACCACCACCTGCCCACTGTCAAGGCCTCCTTGCGAAATGCACCGACTGCATATATCTAGTTATACCAGATCCGCTTCAAGCAGTTATGTCGCAATTACCCGACAGGCTCCGATGATGGCCTTCGTCTGCTGCACAGGACAATTAATATCCTATAAGTAAAAAGTAAATTACATGGGTACGATCCCCCATGGCGGATAGTTCCGTGATCAATAAGTATCACCACAACTTGCATTTACCTTATCCGTCGAGTTATTTCCCTCGGGTGATAAGTTGCCGTACATGGGATGGGTTCAGTGCCAAATACCGGCTACCCGGAAATATTTCGACATCAAGTAAATTACTTTATTAACTTTTTGTCGCATCTCTGAACCCGGAAAACTTACTCTGACCGGGGTAACTGACACGGAGACACCTTGAGAAGGGACTTTACATTTAATACAGAACCTGAATATAGCTGTGGAATGTCATGGTTTTAAATATACGCTATGGATATTTTATAGCGTATCTTGGACTTGAGATCGTAGATCAGAAGCATGAGTACAATGTTAAGTGTCGTCTCGGAGTTTAGCGATTCAGGCGAGGTGCGAACTTGCATTGTAATGTATGGGTGTAAATGAATTACAGAATAGAAACTACAACGCATTCGGAATTAAGTTGGCGTGAAATCGTAGAGATTTTTCTGGTAAATTATTCATGTGGCTCACGGTGGGCAGACTTTCAACGTGTTCTTGTGAAAGCCTTTCACTCTTATCATGGGACTTGCATATACTTTTGTACGCACACGTTGATATTTTTATACGTAAAACATGTAAAACGTGTCAGTTCTTAGGATATATAAAGTACCCTGCTCACAAAATGTTAATTTCAATCCTAAACTAGCATTGAATTTGAACGAGTAACTACAGTGAGTAGACTGATTAGAAGTAAGATTGTAACAATAAATTATCTTTAAAAATGCAGTCATGAACAATTATTGTGAATATTTTCCTGTAATTAATGTAATGAAACATGAAACTAGTTCACGGATGTGAGTGTCATGACACATTGCACGCGTGTCGTCGGTGCAGTTACACCGGTCCGGTTCGTGCACGTAACGGATGCGTTTTTAGCCCGGTTAGTGTACAGAAAGTGTGCTAACGCGCACCGATTTGCGCAACCAAGCGCATACGATACGCGCGGCCAATCCCGCATGTAGTCCCGTTGCTTACGTGTTACGGATAATGCTACTAATGAAGACAAAAAAAAAAACAATTGAGTAAAGTAAATTATAGCAAAAATAATCGCCTTCAGAAAATTAAAAAGTATTTTCAAATACTGCTATATAACTGTGCCACACAAAACAGAAATTAATTATGTTTGAAAAGACCGAATAAGGTTTATGTTCTGTTACATAAGAAGCTATCATAATAAATAATCAAAAGGCATTATTAGGTACTATCTACAACTGGTACTAGGCCGAATTTTCACCTGTTACGTGCACAGATGCACACCCATGGAATGTTAGAAGAGAATTACGTAAAATTAAGGTGTGACACACGGTTGTGAAGCTGCGCATAAAGGAGGGATGGGCAACATGTCAGCTGTGGGCTAAATTACTGTAATCACTACCAAAATTATAATAGGTGGAGCAAAAGTAATCTCAAAAGTCATTTAATTTCACTAAAATTAATGCCTTATCGTTAATGGTGCTATCTAGATGATGAAACAAAGGTCTTATGTGTCAAAGCCCTGTCTAGACAAACCGAAATTTAAGCTTCAACAATATAAGAATCTCAAAATACAGATTGATAAGAATCACGCAGAGCTAACGAGATACGGCAGATTAATGCAATTCGAAACTAGACTTGACTTTTGACCTGCGCAATGCATTCGGTTCGAAATCCTTGCAATCTAACATTGAGTAAACTACTGGTAGACGTTCGTTCATTATATTTTGATTAGCCACTATTGGACTTTTCTTCGAAGCTTTTCCGTAACTTGGTTCGCCTTCCGCATTCATCGCTAGTATTGATTATATAGCTTCAATTAACAAATATTTGATTGTATATTAGTGTGTCATCGACTGCAAACCGGACTCGTCGCCGGATGCCTTCATTCATACCACCTTATGGAAATACGTATCGCGTCATCGTCCGACCACTTTCACATTTTTGATTTCCTCTACTTAGATGGCAGTGAGTTTTGCGCCGAATATCGCTAGCTGGTCAAGGACATTGCTATCGTTATATTTGAATTTGTAATGCCTTGTAAATTGTGCGGTTTTACAAATTACTTGTAGTTTTAATGTTAGCTGTTTATGGTAATATTCTTGTTTTCATCAAAATAAACATAATTAAAAAATTACATTGCATCCTCCGTTTACAACAGCTATTTTAGGGCTCATTATGACACACATAGACCGAATTGGAAGTACAAGAAATAAAAAAAGTAATTTAACTCAACAGAATCGTTGTACAATGAAGCTCATAATTAAATCTGTTATGAAAAGTAAAGCAGTAAGACATTTGCAATTAATCTATCACAGCAAATCACTTATTTTTCGGATAAGTGAAAATAAAGAACTACTGTCTGGAAATGTAAAGAATACATTACTTACAACTTTACTTTTTAATTACCTACTCGCGTTTGATTGCATAAAACTCTATGATTTCTATCGTGACTGGCGGTTATACTAATTTTCAATCAGTCACGTAACTGTAGTAGTAATTGTTGGAGTCTACTCTAAATTAATTTAGTAGCTATTGAAAATGCAAAATAATTTATATTCTCATACACTCTGTATGTATAGTAAACGTGGCAAGTGTACAGTAGTTTGAAGTCGGTGGATTTGAAGTAATACAAGAATCAAGCATACTGTATAGAATGAAAGTGCTGTCAATGTCAAAGAGTTACCGGTGATATGCGGTGAGTGTACGGTGGTGCATGTTGAACCCGGCCTCGCCACTGGATGTAGGCTGACAAGTGTCCAGTGGTCCCAGCGCGGGCCGCCGGTCCCACTCGCCCACTGCCGCCATGCCGGCGAAACGTCCGCGCCGCGCGTCGCCATTAGTATGCGACCGAACACCGCATCACAACTTTCTCGACATTCTTGCCAACAACTGGAGAAATGAGCGCCATCGATACATTTATAGCAATCTATGTTATTTACCACGCTGATTTATTTTAATATTTAACGATTTAAACGAAGTTGTTGACATCTATCCTTGTGTTATCACCACACACAAGGAAAATATTGAATTTTGTTAGCACATCTTTGACTGTTGTAAATTTATTATAATTTGCTAATAATAATATAAATTAATTCTGTAAGGAGAAAGTCTGAGTAGTTATGTGCAAGGCAGGATACAAAACAATTAATTTAATTTCGAATAATAACTGCCAAGCAATGTTTTGTTACTAGCTTCTTCGGCTGATGCAATTTGAGATTATATCTGCATGTCGTACACAATCACATTTCTTTACATGTGACATATACTTTCCCTGGCACGCGACTTAGGTATATCTAGTGATTCTAGTGTGCATGGTATACATTTATTAAACCTGTCCAACCAGCGATCATGTTTGTTTATTATTTAGAACGACCTTCATAGACTAAAGTTGGTATACTAATACCTAGTTTGAGAACTTAAATAATGCGTAATAAATAAATGTAGAACTTCAGAGCTGATGAATTTTGTTAAACTCAATAATGTCATCGATATATGAAAAATGTCATCTCGTTTAAGATGAAATAAACATTCGTTATACAGAGGCGACAAAAAGTGTTTATATTGCAAAATGATACATTTCAGTGATGCAAATAAAATAGTTGTAGGAAATAACAAGAGATGTGTTAGTACTGTGAAATTAATCTAGATTTGCCTAGATTATTTGTCTATAATAGTATCCTGTGCCTCATAGTGGCACAAGTGTCAATGACCAGTGTCATCAGTTCTTGTAGTATGTAGGAACTTATAATTATTGTACTTATGGTTGACACTTTCCCGTGCACGCCAGCTGACCCTAGTCACGCGAATCGCTAATAATAGTCGCAGATACTTTAAATAACGAGTAATACTAATCAATATCGGTATTTAGCTCAAAACTGACAATACTGTTATTGTAGTTGTTATAACCCTTATTTGGTACAGCAGGATAGAATTAAATAAATTCAAAACTTAAATGATAAACTTAGCAGTTAAGTGCATATAACGAGATACCTCGGTAAAAACCAGGCTTGATCTTTGGTTCTTTATTTTCTATTTTATACTTGATACAGCCTAAAAAAAACAGGACTAATTCTGTATTTCGCTTGTAGGTTTTTCCGAATAACAACTAAGTTTTGAAATTTGGATTGAACACGTTTGGAAATTGATGATTTGCATATATTGATGTAATACATTTTCCCTAATCATTATTTTATTTGTAATTTTTAATTCAAAATGCCGATTGTGATTTTGCCTTTGTGGGTTTTTATACTGCAATTTGCAAAATGTTCAGTTATTTCTTTCTTTGTAATTAAATTTATATTTTGTTAATAGTTGTTTGTTATTATTTCCAGGTGGCGATGGCCGGCGACTTCATCCTCGCCGTGGCGTCGATGATGATAGCTCGCTTGCGCAGCGATGACGTCACACTCGTACTTAGCCAGGTAACTACTACATTACTATTTCCAACAATTTTATGTGTTGTTTTACACTCAGAACAAAAGCGAATGACATGAATGAATTGGTAGGATCATAATCTAAAAATTAAGAAAGGAATAAAATATAATATATAAAGTATACATAAAAACTTTGAGATCTAGTTACGATTCTTGACACAAAATATAAATCCAAAAGTGTTGCATATTTAAGTAAGCTTACAGCCTGATAATGGCAAACGCTTGGTGTTGCAATGTAAATAAAGTCGGTTAAAAACACAATATTATCATTGCAACACTTAAAAGCTCAATATACATCTTTGATACACGATGCGATGAAATGCTCATCACAATATATGATTGCGTTTCATCATTACTGGCTGAGGTACTCTCATTCAGGCTCATTCAAGTAGCACGACCATTTTAATGCAACCTTTTGAATGTTCGTGAGCGCACGCGTGCTCGATTGGGGTCGAATGTTCGGCTAGAATATTCATTAAACCTATTCATCCTGTCGGCCTTCTTAAATGCGATAGAACTAGTCGAACTTTGGAATTGTTTATTTTTTTCTCTAAAACAAGTCTTCTTCAATGTTTGGTCACCCGCAGGGATAAAGTGTAGAATATTAATTTCTTGCTTGTCTGTGAGTTATTTGCTCAGCAGGTGGGGTGCTGCTTATACCATTGAAATCGTTATAATTCCTCAATTGTCATAGTACTCATAATTAATTGATTTGAGGTTAAACTGTCTGTAAACTTGTGTCAATCACAAGTTTATTTTAGATGGATTTTTACGAGCTGTATTATCATCTCAAATAATATTCACTATGTTCGTTGCTGTTTACAGACGGCCATTTTGCAAAATTTGATTTGCAAACTTTTCGTTACAACATATCAAGCTTGACCTTCAAATTTGTGATTTTTTTATACTTGAATAATTATTCTAGTCAAGTACATTGCCTAATAATTTCGTTTGCTTTTCACATTTTTATGAAGGTGACATTTTATGGTTATAAATCCTATATTCGATTTCAGTTTTGTTTTAATTATGACTTAAATCTTAAATATATTGAATTAAATAATATGGCTAAATTTGTATTAGTATTCTACCTAAATCCAATTATTACATATATAAAGATGAAAAGGATATAATAATGGAAATAATATTTGACAAAGGTAGATTCAATATCTCTTAAAAAAAAGAACTGTTTTCTTCTTTAAAGTAGGGCCAACATAGCTATATTTTTTCTTCGTCCCTAAATCAGTTGCAACAAATTGATTTATGAATTCCGACTTCACACCTGTCAGATGTTTTTTGGTGCTAGCAATAATCGTGTTGTATACGATTGTTTTATGCCGAGGTTACCTGATTTATTGTAGAAATCGTGTTTGAGGCTGCATCATGATATACATAAATAATGTTTACGCCGGTTTCGGTAATTGCAGGATTAATAAACAATTTTTAAGTAAAATTTAAGATAAAAATAAATTTGTAGACGGCTTAATAATAAATACATGTGGCAAAAAATATCTGTCTTAAAAAATATATATTATAATAAAATTATTATTGTAATATTATTATGGTCATCTAGATTTCATAATTATGTATCTGAAATCAATTAGGATGTGCTTGCTCATTCTTTCTCTAAAGATGAAGAAGCTACTGACCAAAGAAGATGCACTGTAAATATGATCCGAGCTAACTTTAGTTACACACGCCCGGAGTGACATATACTCATTCCGACTATAGGACATAAACCCTGAGACCATTAGATAAATTTTCTGTAATATGATGATATTAAGATGTTGTATATAATTCCAGGTGGTGACAGACCTCGTACAAGGCGAGTTCATGCAACTGGGCAGCAAGGAGACAGAGAACGAGCGGTTCGCGCACTACCTCACTAAGACTTACAGGAAGACGGCCTCGCTCATCGCGAACTCAGTCAAAGCGGTAATACTCCAATATTATTATACACTAACTAGCTATACAACTATATTGTACACTAGCTGTGCCCCGCAGTTTCACCCTATACCTAGGTCCGTTCCCGATGTCTTTAAAGATATTCTTTATACTTACTTGACACTTATGATGGCTATATTTTGGACAATTCACAAAAAAGCTTTATAAAGTATAGCCTATGTATTATTCCGATTTATAAGCTACGTTATTGTAAAGTTTCATTAGAATCTATTCCGTAGTTTTTGCGTTAAAGAGCAACAAACACCCATCCACCCATACGAACAAACTTTCGCATTTATAATATTAGTAGGGACTACGTGTTGCTACGTGACGGTAATTACGTCATTATGCTAAAACTATAAGGAAACAACGCGGAGTGAATGAATGTCCGCCTCGTTTACAAGTCAGAAGAGTTATTATGACCTGTAGACATACGTTGCCCATTATTTTAGTGAATTTATTAGCATTTGCTTGAATAACTAATTGTGAACAATTTGTTTCTTATTTTTATGACGGTTCTTATGTGTCACTAAGGCTAAGAAATAATCCGTTAATTATTCGGTCTTAAACAAACTTGCTACCAAAATACAATTGAGTCGCAATCTCTAATAAAACGCGGTTCTCGTCTTAACTTTAATATAAAAAGTCTACACGTTTTGATAAATAAATGAAGTACTTACTAATATTTTATGTTAAATTATTTTCATACATAATATCTTACTCTTGACCTATGGTCATAAATAAAAGATGATAATAAGATAACATATTCACTATACAATACATAAGAGTATAAATAAACAAGGCATATTTGAAATTTAGTGAATGTTATAACTTCGTAAATGATAAATTAAGGATCTTTTGTTTGTCCATCATTCACTTAAAATTTTCGCTTTTACATCATCATCGACTCTTACATCAAATACTATTAAATAAATATGAAACCTTTTCTCAGGGCAGCATAAAATAAAGACACCATATGCGGACGTTTCACAACTGCCCAATAAAACAGCCACCAAACTGAATAATTTAAACAAAATGACGATGAAAAGTAAGATACGAATACGAATGGAATTACCGATAAAAAGAAAACGGACAGAAATTCACAACATTAATTCACTGCCTAAAATATAAACTAATAGAGAAAAATATTAACATCGATTTATAGGTTCTCCTTCTCAACAATACAAAACCAGTACTTTTCAAAGGCATTTCAGAAATAAAGTCTTTTGCACTAGGACTCGTGTCGCAGAAAATTAAAAACAGAGGATAAACTTAAAACACAACTTTTCCCATTCGGGATTCAATAATTATTTCCCAATGATATAGTATTTAATGACTTATTTTTTTAATATAAGAAGCTATTTAATTTAGCATGTTTGCGCTGTAAGGAGCAAGCATAAAATTTACTTACCATCAACTAAAGAAGAAAAGTATGATATATTCACCTTTTATTGCATAGGTGGCGCTACTGAGCGGCGCGGACGAGAGCACGTGCGAGGTGGCGTTCCAGTACGGCCGCAACCTCGGCCTGTCCTTCCAGCTGGTGGACGACCTGCTGGACTTCGTGTCCTCGGCGCAGGCCATGGGCAAGCCCACCGCCGCTGACCTCAAGCTCGGCCTCGCCACTGCTCCCGTGCTCTTCGCCTGCGAAAAGGTAATTATACCATTGTTCATGTACTGATTTTGAAAAGTAAATCTTTTTTCGCTTGATGAACCGGGCAATCAAGGAAACCTCTAGAATCCGTAATTCAGGGGGGGGGGGGGGACAAGTATTCGCCAAAAAATGCTCCATAGACTGAAAGCACGACACGACAAGAAAACGAAGTATTTTAATCTAGAACTAACCGTCAATCTACGCAAATTATATGGATCCACTACAAGATAAAGTTTAACGTTTTGGCTTGAAACATAAAATATTCACCAAACACTCTCACTTTTGCAAAAAATTGTATACCTACGTTATTTTACTCGGCAACCCAAAGCGAGTTTTTGTATAAGAGACATTTGGCAAACATAAAAGTATTATAAACCTTGACCCAAATTACTCTAACCTACTAACAAAATACCTGAGATCAATTTTAAGATACTTAGAATTCCTCAGAGCGTGATGTGGGTAAGCTAGTAGTGACTAAATAGTAGAACCGGTTGCCCTACCCCAACGCCACATGTTCTTGCCATAGCGGGCCTAAATAAACACTTGCGCAAAAATTTTGCCTCACATGTGAGGACATTGCCTATTTGATCTGTATTGCAAAAATATTTAAGTTGACCATCAATCTTCATTATTTCGTCTGCAGCAAATTAAATGTTTGTAGTTTATAGGTATCTATATTTAGTAAAGAAAATGAAAGTCGTAAAGAAATTGGTACGAGTTTTTTGGGTCTAGTTTTATAAAGTCATAAAATTTTGAGTTTGACTTGTTTAGGAATTTCAATATCAAAAAGACCGGATTTCGCTACACGCAAAAAATATTTGCAATTTTACTATATTCTTCGCATTTCGAGCATGTAGGCCTTTTAGTAATTATGCATTTTCGACCATGGGTTTTTGGGTTAGTAAAAGAGGAGCGGATTGTCATACATGTTAATCACATGGTGTGGTTGGTCTGTGAATCAGTCAACATCAATTAAATAAGCGTGTACCATCCAGAAAATTTGAAGTTGAAATTATTATTCCCGTCTGTCATAGATAAATCTATGACAGTTTCTATGTTCTTTCAGTTTTGACAATAATCCCATTTATTAATCATAATAGCGTATTACGAAAAACGACAGATAGACAACTGTTTATGAAGCAACTGTCGAGTGATAACTATTGACTTTTAGCTGAACTCAGTGAGACTGGAAATAGACACCAACATAGTTTGGGAAGACAGATATTTAATAATAATTTACTGGTCTCTTATTTTAAGGTTATGATAAACTTTCATCTGTTGAGGAATATCATTTTAAATAAAATGTGAGCTAACTTATTATTTTTAGTTTACACAGGGTGTGATTGTACATTAACATGTGTTTTGTCTTCCCCGCAGTACCCGGAGCTGAACCCGATGATAATGCGGCGGTTCCAGGAGGCGGGCGACGTGCAGAAGGCGTACGAGCTGGTGCACGCGTCGCGCGGGCTGGAGCAGACGCGCTTCCTGGCGCGCAAGCACGGCGCCGAGGCCGCGCGCCTGGCCGCGTCCCTCGCGCGCTCGCCCTACCAGCGCGCGCTCGAGCTCACCACCGACCTCGTGCTCAACAGGATCAAATAGCCGAGCCCGAGCTCGCACACGCGGATACTTTTTCGTTTACATTCAACGTTCGAGCGTCAATGTAATCCTAAGAGTACTCCGCGATTATACTTAGTCATGCCACCTTTAGTGCCGCTTAAAGGTTCATGCGTGAGACCATGGAATTCTGGAGCCCCTTGTCAAAGGATAGGCGATGGACATTTTATTTTTAGTGTACGTTTGTGAAGTTGGGCCCGGTCGCCGCCGCTCGACTTGTGAGTGAATGCCGTACGAGAGTGAACGGAGCGCGTGAGTGAACGTAGTGCGGAAGTGAACGACGGGAGTGATGTGAGCCGACACGGCGACATATATCGTAGATATTATACGTCAAGCTATACCATGTGCCCTGATTATTATACATAATAAATTCTATTACATACAACTTAAACAACACTATGTAAATTGTTATTATATTATTGTAATCAGTCGAACTGATTGTCAAATAATTATATATTATGTTACATATTGTTAGTATATATTCTATTCGTATTTATATAATATTTGTTCTTTGTGTCCTTCACTTGTGTGACCTGATTTATTTTAAGATGATTTTCTGTGAGTATCGTGAGCAGTACGGTGGCGGAGTTCGACGAGCGCTGCGCCGCGCCAGACTCGTTACCAAATACCGCTGTACATACATGTACTGTAATATAGATGTGCTCAGCTGTTGTATCGTGCAATCTTGGAGTAGGTGTAGAGATAGAAAGTACCTGTGTTTACTGCACAAATATGCTATCGACGACCATCACAAAATTGCTTCCCTCTCGTTTTCATTAGTTGGTGTTCGTTTCTTACTGTATGTATTTTATGATGTGTAAATACTGAGAGTCATTGGATAAGTTACCCGTGTTTTATCTTCAAAACCAATTACCTCAATTTCTTTAGAGTACACGTTACATACTAGAGGTGTATGTTATATTCTGACCTAGTGTTAAATTGTAAGTTTATGAGGCCACACCACATGTTACGGCAGAATGTTAACGTCGTTAGCAAATTACGAGAAAATCTGTTAGCCAATTAGTACATATTACAATTGTAAATAATACTAACAATTATATATATTCAATGTAACAGATTATATTATGAAAGAAATATCAGAGTATGGAAAAGAAATGCACCGTAAGCGCAGTATTCTTAATACTTTTTCTTGAAATTATAATATTTAACAAAATATTAGTCATTAATAAGGTAATTTAGTGTAAGGCCGACATAAGGACTGAACCCCATGAAGTAGACTCCGAGCAATGATCGAGACTGTTCATAATTGGTGAGGATTAATGAGTGCTAGATCCGGTAGAGTGATCACGAGTGATTACCCGTAGAATGCGTTTCCTCTGTGCGTTCATGCCGTCCGATATACGACGAACAACGCTTCGTAGCTATTGTTCGTGTGGATATCGTGTTAAGTTAGGTTCTCACGCAGCCTGCGCCCGGTAATTGTAGAAATACTCTTGATCAGGAAGTACCGCGTGCAGCTGCGTGCGATACATTATTGCGTATTGGAAACGCTCTGTAATGGACGAAATGATTTCATACCTTGGTCGTTGTGTCAGCCAATACAATTAGCGGAAAAGGAGGTGTATGTTTTTTTGTACATTAAAAATGTTAAAAACTGGGAGTCAATGAAGTTTATTTATATGTATGTAGACATACTTTTTCATAGGTCATATGTTTGTAAATATTATTATTCTGTAAAATGGTAAATCATGAATAATTTTTAATATAAACATTAGTTACAAAATATTGTTTTATTTTACTGTTTTTTGCCGAATATTTCATCTCTGCAAAACATGCACTACCAAAAGAAAAGGAATACCAAAAATAATCCAACCTATTTAGTGGTGTCTCACTTGGGCCGTTAACCATATCAGATCAAAATAAAGACATTAGGTACACACCATTACAAAAACTTCCTAAACTTTAACCCATTTTCGAAACTCATTGATTCGACGATTTAGGTGAAGAACACACTTTAACCTAATCAAAAATATAGGTCGACGTTGATAGCATGCCACGCAAGGACGCGTATAAATTATTACAGCGTTTGCGACCTTGAAAGCTCATAAAATGACATCTTTGATCGGTATAATAACGATTTATTTGTGACCTATTTCCGCGACACGCATGAAACCCGTTTTGCAAGAAATGTATGTGAATGAATGCAATGGGAGCCAGCGCTGCGTGTCTGCGGCAATCGATCGGCCCGCGCCCGGCACCGCCAGGACGAACCGAATGCCAACTGAAAAATGACATGAAAAATGTATACGACCTACTGCACTACACAACAATGTAACTACTTAGCGAAATGGTTAACACAAACAACCGAAAATGAACCCTATTGCCTCCAGTTAAAATTGGAAGTACACTTTCATCGTTAAAAGTGAACTTTATCGCGTTGATAATTACATTGTTGAAGCACCTAATGGTTTGAACACGTGTTCCCGGTTCATAAGAATAGTTTTTAAAAGGAAACTAACATAATATGATAACAGATATGTATCAGACTTTTATTGCGAAAGAATGGTAATGCGCCTGAAGTTTCCATATTTTATTACCTTTGCCAAATATTTGCTCGGGCATTTTATGTAGGATTATTACCTTAAGTCGTAATTTTATGTTTAAAGCTAAGAACTGCATAATTATAACATAGTTTTATGAATAAGGCTTATGTACAAAATGCTTAAATAAATAAACAATAATAAAACCTGTCTTTACATTTTTTTATGAACCTGTTTAGTTTCCCGCTGCTGGGCAAAGCTCTCCCCCGTCTGACTCCAGACTCTTCTGTCTGGAGCCAAAGGACACCAACCACTTTACATTTAGACTACCAAATATTTCTACGCTGACCCCTGGCTGGCACAATTAATGGAGTTTAAAAAAGCTCTTGCATTATTTAACTTTCGATATTTCCCTTTTCATATTTCATAGCAAATGTTCTAGAAAAAGTTGATGCTAAGTTCACTAAGCATAATGCATAATTGCATAATTGCAGTGCATAATTAAACCTTTGTCTATTAATGGTCTCTTCAGCACATACAAACAGTTCAATTTGTTTCACATATCGGCGTTTGGCGATGACCTACTTACGACCTGTTTTCCATAACCATTTAGGCCTTACACTTAATAACTACGATGATTTGCGAGAAACGCTGAAAGTAATTTAAGTATCAGTAATATTCTAGGCGTTTAAGGGTGAAAACGTGTTCCCTATATGATTTTGAGTCTTATATGCCTTGATTTTGTGAATTAACAGAAATATTATATAAAAACGGTTCTGGAATACCTAATATAAGAACTATTTATATGTGAGGTAAGATCCTATGAATCATTTTATGTTTATAAATGGTAGATTTTGTTATTGCACATTTCAATAAATCTTATAGAGATGAGATCTTATTATACAGATGATGATGAGACATGTATACCGTATCCGATATTCCCAAAATACATTCACTTAAGCAATAATAATTTCTTAATCATGGACATTATCCCAATCACATTATTAGGCAGGAACATTCTGCCTCCTAAAATAGAACCCATTTTACTATAACAATTGTATTTCTATAATAATAGTCTTTATTAACAAGGTTATCCTAAAATCTGAAACAATAATTCAGTGTTATGTCGTGCCGAAAGTTCTTGTGCTGGTTACACGCGCACAGCGTCTGTATTTACTTGCGTGTGTGTCTGTATACGTGTGTGAGTTCGCAAGTTATTTTTGCGCGAATTTGCGGAGGGCTTAGAAATTTGTAGGTCAGTACCTTCTGTGTTCTGTAGTAGTCCTGATCGTAACGATATTGTGGTTAGTTTTTATTTGAGTTCCTTCAGTTCTTTTCTGTGATAGATAAAGCTATAAGTCGTGTGCAACAGTGATTAAGGTAGGTACTTTATAGTGAACTTTAGTATCAAACATTGGCAATTTATATTAAAGTCGCGTTAATTCAAATTTTTGATGAAACCTTTCATGCTGAAAAGTCTGAACAGACTAAATTTAATCTGTTCTTTCTTTTCATTGACCTTAATAAAATCAAAACGATTATGCATTATCCAGTTTCAGGTTTTAATTACTTTCACATACACACACTTTAATTAGTAAACCTATGTAAATAAACATAAAATGCAGAGCACTATGCTTTCAACACTATATATTATATCTCAAGTGGAAACAAATCGATTCGGGAATCCTTTCGCGGAATTCGTTACTTTGCCTGATAATAACCACCATAACAATAATTTAGAAAAAAGATGCAGTGAATTACAACGAGACATAAATAATTTACAAAATGTATATAAGTCACTTAAGGTAACGCTCAATCGGAGTGCTAAATGTAAGGGGCCACGAAAGCGCGCGTTTCAGTTGTTCCGGCCGAAAGTTTGCGAGTCGCGGGTCGCTTTCAGTAGTAGGCGGTAGCCTGTTGGGCAGTTTCAAATATTAGCCATGGTCCCTATAACTTTCTGTGCTTTATTCCCAGCATTTTTCCTCATTAGAATTTGTTTTGTACTCGGTTATGTGATAGCGTAATATCTCTGTTGTATTAAGTGAAACTTTCGTCGAGATGTTTACTTTACCCTCACGGCCGTTGCGTAGGTAAGATACCGTTTTATGATATGTGCACAAAAGTCGCGGTTTTCTATAAAACTTGTTTGAAGACAAACATGTCTTATGAAATGTATAGTTTCGTAGAATTTATCACGAAGACAGTATATTACACAATTTTAAATAAATTGTATCTTGTTTTTTCCTTTAGTAGGATATTAGCTGCTTGTTATTGTTTAGCGCGGGTATTATTCACCGTTTAAAATTTCGCTAAACGACGGCGTAATCTGCTCGGCTCTCTGGCACCAGATGTTTTTGGGAAGATGCATCTTATGCCAAAATATGTTAGATCATTTAGTTAAAAGTCTGTTTACTAATTTCCTTTATTTCAGTTTGAAGAAAATGTTATTTATTAGATACAATTTAAAAATATGACGTAAACTTGATTTTCATGACTTTACCTCATTTGGCAGTACCAAACACAATACAACTTAATGGTTTTTAGGAATTCACTGTGTTTGTACAAATTGGAAAGTGTAATTGACGACACAAACTATTTTTCTAGCTTCCATTTAAATACCGAAATAGAATAATCGATATTTCGTGCAGCCAGTATTGTAACATTGTTCTTACGACTTCGAAGCATCAATATTTCAGAGCTTGTAATCGAACCTTAAGCTTTTATAAATAACTAATCTTGAAGGCCGATAGACTTACTTGTATCCAGTTAACTTGCTAGTATTGTACCTCTACGGAAGGGTTTAAGTAAAACTATTTAATAAGTGATGCTTTAGTCATGGATTTGTGGTCTCTCGCTCCCGGAAAATGGTAAATAAGTTACGAAAATTGCTAAAAGAAGTGATGATAGAAAAATTTAAGATTAATTCAGTTTGGTATTTCTTTTGGTATCTACTGTCCGTATAATAAGTGATCAACTGATGAGAACAAACATTGACATAGGTATAAAGGTCTCAGAAAGTTGCTCAAAAGTTTCAAACTGCTAGTCATTTAGTTTAAATACCAGGAGCTATCAAGGTTATCCGAAGACGGACACATCAAGGAGGACATTACAGTAATCATTATCGTAGCTATTGTCTATTTATGCTTTGTCACGAGGTAAAAGGTTAGCTTACATAAATATTTGTGAAGCGTGTGCTTGACCCATTCATAAGTATGTGTTAACACGTGATTTTACTTTTGTAGTGCGACTTCTGGCTTGTATTTTTAGAAACTGATGTGGAACCGAATTCAGAAAATTCGACATCATCACATTGAAATGAAACACAGAACTCAATATAATGGTAGATAGTTCTATATTCAAGGATTGGCTGAATGATGATGTTTGGGTTCGGGGCAAGCAAAAACCGGAATTCGGTAAACTGGAATTTGAAATCAGTAACACGCAAGAAAGTTATAGAGCTAATCAATTCTCGTTTCTTCCGATATGAGAAGTTGTCCTTGTCCAAAAGTCTTAAAATTTTGACAATTTCAGACTCATATTTTCTTTCGTATGTTTGTTACCTATAGGCGGCTGTGTGTACCGACGTCGGGGTCCCTTCGACGGCGGGCGCGGGAGCGGCGGCGGGCGGAGCAGACCAGAGCGGACGGTGAGCGGATCGCCCGGGAGCAACGCGAGAAGCGCGTCAAGGAGTACCTTGAACAACAACTAAAGGTACTGTAAGACGTACTAGTAAAGTACCTAATGTAAAGTAAGACCTTACAAAAATTGAAAAATCTAATCGGAAGAAAATCGCCTAACTGAGCATTATTCATTACACTATTCAAAACTTCCAAACTGCAAACAATCGGCAAATAAATAAGACACGTCCCAGTCACATATCTAAAACGCAAAACACTAAACATACATCTTAAGTGAACATTCATAATATCCAACAGTTTTAGGTAATATTTCATAAGAATAATTTTCCCAGTAAGACGATAACATGCTAACAATGATGACACCCATAAGATTTATAAGCTTCCTCCCACGACACTGATGCAACAGCAGGCGCGGCACAAGCCACCGTACTGTGCTATTATTGTTAATTAATATTTGCATATGAAATAATAACGTTTAGGCAATAATTATGAAAATGTGAATAATCTTTAGTTAATTAAAAAAATCGAAAGATTGGGTCAGATCAAGGTTGATTCGGTTCTACGTACGATAGAAATATGACTCCGATCAAACAATTAATTTAAATCCCTATTATTAAGGTATATATATTAAGCCATAGGTACATTAGTCTCCATGGCCTTTATTAAATACGTCCTTCCTCATTTCAAGAAAAACCGTCATACTGAAAAAGTATCATTAAGAATTTCAGTAATTATTTCTTATGTTTTTTCTTAGTAGTTTATTTTCAACACTTAAAATTCTAATATGAATTCTTTTAAGAATTTTATCGCGGTATATATTTAGGTTTTAGTTCCCGACGGGCAGAGCCTGCCCGTGACCATGACGACGCCTGCAACGATGTTAAAACGTTCAATGTCTAACATTCGCGTAAACCTCAAAAAGCATTATTCTTATGAATATATTTTCCATTACCAGGCACGTGAAGAGCTGGCGTCGTACGAGCCGTGGGGTCGCGCTGGCGGCGGAGCGCCTAATGCGCGAGGCATCCGCTTCACAAACCTCAGAGACAAGGGAATCTTCCCAGAAGACGAACTCAGGGTAAATAATGAACTACAATAACCACATAATTGTAGTATGCATTGCTAGATCTAAAAACATGGGCAAGTAGATAAGCCAGTTAGTAAATAAAGAAGTATTTTTCCGATAAAAGATTGAACAGGTACAATGATATTGCAATGAAAAATGCGGCATACTCACATAATATTAGTAAACAACTAACGTGTATAGTATTTAAACTAAAGATTTCTGTAAAAATGCTTTTAAGCAAACCTATTTGACAGAGTTCTTAGTATACAAACGACAGATTTCCCTTTCCACCTTTAAAAATTTTAATGTCTGCACATTTACCTAACAAGCTTAGTAATGCTAGCATTAACTAACATAAAGTATTTCCATATTACTACGATCAACAACTCAATAGGGAAGCGTGATTTTTATGGCTGTTACCACATGGTACGGTAGAGTAAGAGACAGCCTAGTTGCCGCTATGCGTATGTATGACAAACCACCGAATACTGAAAAGCTTAATCTTTCTTAAGTTATAATACTAACATTCCGAAACTTTATTTCCTATTCTGTAAAAGCCTAGCCTTCAATTTAAACTGTACCATTCAGTTATTTAACAAATACTCTGATTATAAAACCTAAATATCAACATAGGCGTGGCCCAAATCGTTTATCTGACGCAGCCTTAATACCGCTAAATATAAGGTACTTAAAATACTTAAGTATAGAGTAGATATGCGATAGGTGCTAGAGAATTGTTTAACACATTGACACGGCAACGCCTGTAGCGATGAAATTTCGTCATAAAACGAGTGGTTCTCAATGTACAGGCCGCTGGGTTCATCATTTGTTTTTTAATTAATACACGTGTCAAGTTATTAAGATGCGTGATCCGTGGGTGGGCGAAAGGGTCAACAGTTATGAGTGCATAGCTGTACTTAATGGTAGTATTGATTACTTGTTTGTTTGATCTATGTAAATATAATTTCATGACAAAATAAAAGCCGTTATCGTGAATTTTGTTGATTTGCTGACTTTTATTGTACCTATTTGAACAATAAGGTCGTTGATGATGAAAAGCATAGAACCCTTCATGTCACATTGAGCTAGGTTCACCCATTTGCCACCTGTATACGTTTATACGATGAAGCTCAATCATTATCCTAGATGTATGTTACATAAAAAACGAAACTACATTTTGGATATCGTAGCAAACGAAAATATTTGCAAATGCGTTCTGAGCCTAAACAAATATAAACTCAAACAAAAAGACATTGAAATAAAACTACTTTTTACGGATTTTTTCGCGGTTTATATTAAGATTTATTTTGCAGGTATCATGGTCACGGGCAGACTGCCCTGACCATGATACCTGCAAAGGTGTCGAAACGTCGGGACTTAAAATCTTAATATAAACCGCGAAAAAATCCGTAAAAATTAGTTTTATTTCAATGTCTAACATTCGCGTAAACCTAAGAAACCAATATCAAACAAAAAGGTTGAGCAACGCAGACATAACGGTATACAATGATAATAAGATATGTGGCTTATTAAACAAGCCTATCGCTGATATAATTATTATTTATCTATTAACCATTATGAGATCTGTATTTAAATCTTACTAAACTTGAATCAAATTGCATGTCTCGCGCTAAAGTGTAAAGGTATAATTTATATTGTTTCTCATTAATCATTAATATCCCTTCTCATTTTTAATTATCTATTATGAATTATTACCTAACTTTGAGTTGCGTTGTATATTTGTTACACCATTAACAATACATCAATACCTTTGATGTAATTTCAAAAGAAACGTATGTATATATATAATTTTTCAGAAAATCCGCCCTCCCTTCACGATTTCACTCAACGGATAGACAACAGCTCTATTTAGTTTACGCAAAAAATGAACTTAAAATAGGTACCCTTGGAATATCGCACCTATAACTTAAGTCTAGTGTCGTGTAAAATATATTTTTTAACATAAAACTTAAAATACAATGATTTCACCATGCATTTTTTAAATAAATTTAACAGTTTCGCTGTAATTCTTTCACCATGTAAGCAATTTGTTCACCAGAAAGTAACAAATGTGGTCGTTTATGATCAAATGGAATCGCGCTTGTACCGGCGGCATACCATGATAAGCTTGACAATATAACCAGTCCCGACCATTGGGTTACACATCACCGAAATATACAGCTACGTATCACTATCATTTATATTTACTACACCATACATCGTTACTTAATCTCAGTAATAGTTCCTGTTATCTGGTTACTTACCTAATTAATGGTATATAAAAATAGTTGCATATGGCGATTGACCGATGGCAATAAATCTGTATAAGGTAAAGGGTCATTCATTACATGAGTGGATTTAAGGCGGGACGCTTACGAAACAAAGATGGATAAAAAATGTGCGAATGACCGCATCTGCCGAATCAAGGATACGAAATTTGTTGACACACATTAAGGTATTTTGCAGTCTCGTCATCAGTAATTTCCTCACTTAAAAACTCGTCCATGTTCCTTTTAATGTAATTGCGATAATTACATGATACAATTTTATTGCAAAACTCCCTGACTGGAACCCAAATGTTATGAGACCAAGAATGTAAATTTAGTGCGCCCATGAGTTCCATCGATTTTCTATATGGAAATTTCATTGATTACCTACCTTTGTTATGGCAGCGTGATCAACTCTAATTGATATGGACCTTTTGTTCATGTTATTAAATTCATAGGTCACAATCTGCATAGCATATGCATAAATGTTATAATCGTGTGATTTATGACAGTAATTAGTACCTATATAGGTTCTTGGAAATGTAATAACATCAAATACAATGATAATAAATTTCTTAAGCAAGTTAATACTGAGTGAACGAAATGAATGTACTAATAGCACCTGAAGAGCCAGCCTTTACCTTTTTTTTTCTTTTGTCACCACATGCCCTTACTTATAGGTAACCAATATTAGACTGTGAAAATAAACGCCCTTTCAGATAGCAATACGTTAACATTTTTTGTATTACCACATGTTGTTTAAGTTCGATTCTACAACATTGATTATTTTATCCTCCACACAAAAAACATTCAAAGTTTACACAATGTTCTTTCGTCTTCCCAGGGAGTATCGATACACGAGGCTTGTCGCCGTTGGAACTCGTCGCCTCACCGCCGACGTCAAACCCCGGTCAAGTTACGCGAAGATCCACAGATATGCTATTCTGAGCCGCTGCGGAAGAGCGTTGACAACGATATCCGGTACAAACAAATGCCGCACGAGCAACAGACCTACAAGAAAATATTGGGTAAGATTCTGTAAAAAGCTTTAAACTGCTTAGACTTAATAAGGTCCTTTAAAAAAAGATTGGTAGATTCAAATATTTGCCTGATATAGAGTATTTTACAGATTTTATAACACACAAACTTAGTTTGATAGATAGATAGTCTTGTTAGATATTTCAAATGTTTTAGTCTGTAAACTTTCTCCAAAATCTTGGAAACCTAGACTAGTCTGATTCGACTTTAGCGCCTTTCGCTGTTGTTTTTTTTATATATAAAATTACATAATTTATATGACCAAACTCATGAATAAAATATTATAATGGATTAATATGACAGATTTATAATCCGTCTTTAAACATTAGTCAACCAAAAAGTTTTTTTTTAAAGCTATTATGTTTTCCTTTTATTTAAGCATTGTCAAAATCTTCAATAGATTCTTTACTTTATGCTAGTTCCTTGAAAATTACTCCACCCATTTAATTACAGAGTTTCTTACAAATTAAAATAATATTTACAGATGACATGGTAACGAAGAAAAAGAAAGCGATAAGAGAAGAAAAGAAACAAAACTTAGAATACGAGCGCAAAATGGTAAAATCAATGAATTAATAAAGCATGTTAATAAGATTTTTTAAACATAATTATTTTTACAGAACGCCATGGAAGGGCCGTGGGGTAAGCCTGGGCCTGGTGGTACTATATGGAGGAACCCCCGGAATATTGGATTAAATTTCTCAAAGTCTATGGTCTGTATCAAAACTTTATGGTTAATTAATACACTATATTCCAACATGTTTAACAATAGCTATTTATTTGGGGGTTTTGCAGGGTTGGACAGACAATGAAATTTTCACGAAATTAAATGGGGACGAGCGCCGCGATAGAGGATCTTCGCTTACTTTGCCTAAAGTAAAGGGAGACGATGATGCAAGGGAAATTTCGCAAAACAAAGAAAACATTCAACCGTCTAAAGTAGATAAGTTACCAGATATTAACTACGTTACTAGTCCACAGAGGAGATCTCCTGAACGAAGAAGATATAGTATAGAAGTGAAAATTAAAAAGGAAGGTAATTTCTACAACGGAGAAGTACGACGCAGTCCTAAAAAGACTAGATTTGTCAAGAGATTATCTAACGGGGATAAAGTTACAAAACTTATACTAGATGATAGTTTTGACAGAGAGGAAGCTTTGAAGCATGAGGCGGAAAAGAAGCCGACGCCTGAAACAGCTATTTTACACGTGACAGGTGGAGTAGAACTAGTGCCGCTACTTGCGAGAAGACGTCGTGTCGGCGCGCGCACCCTTCCCTCCAGTGATGTCACGAGACCTCCTGACCAATCGTGCCAGTACGTATTCATAACAGTTGCCACTTCTTTAGTACTAATTGATTATAACGCAATAAATATAAGAATGAAAATGTAAAAAATGGTTATCGACATCTAACCATCACTTATTGAAGTAGCTTTTAGATGTTTTCGGTTCTATTATAGAGTTCCCCGTTTCGTAGAATTACGGAATCCCATATTTTAACATAAAAAGTACTGGATAAAATATTATTTATATATACCTTTTACCTATAATTCGTACAAGGTCAAAATAAAACGATAAATTTCAATCGATTGGCTTCACGGTTATCTTACCATCTATACATATTGCGATTATAGATTTTCTTTAAAACGTAAGTAATAAGCCGGAGGGGCAAAACGTTGCGTGACACGTCTCAACCGAATCGTAAATTTATTCGCGAATAAAATGTCAGCGGATGTTGCAACATTTTTTCGTAAAATCATATTGTAACATTAAATTATGAATTGCGTTTCGAATTTTTGCTGACTTGTAGTTATGGTAAATTTTATAAATTGATTAGTGGGTTTACAGCGTGGCTTTGTTTCAGACAATCTTGAAATAGTGTGTCCGAGACACTATTTCAAAATTGTAGCAGTCAAAGTTGTATTCATAAAGATAAGTAGCACTAAGTATCTAAATATTATTAAGTATATAAAAATCATTTGCCAAACATGAATTCTGAGAACAATCAATTCCTGAAAGAATTAAAGCTTTGATTACTTCTAATGGTGATAAAAGCAAAGATTTCCTTCATTATGGCTAATATATAGACTAGTAAGGAATGTAGTTGTTATGCCATTAAAAAGCACCCAAGTGCTAATTAATATCAAATAAAAAATAGTGCTGTATACAAAGTGGCGGTGTGAACTTCGGAGAGTTTACCTAATAAATATTTACGAATACTTTTACGTCGCGATGATTCGAGTTACATATCTAACGGTAGGCAATGTTTAGTCACCAATCCGGTAAGGTAAGGTTGCATCATGGCTTTCTATCGGTCGGGGTCCATACGACACGAGATTAACGGCTTTCATTAGCTCGTCGATGCGCGCATCAAGACGGCGCTCGTCGATAATGTTTGTTGACACTCCGCGATGAATATCAATGACTGCTGCATTCAGATAAATGGTAAAATATTTCTCGTTGCTTTAAACCGTGACCTTCTCACAATAGGCCTTTAGCGATATCGATCTTTAATATTGATTATGTAGTTTTTCGTTGTTGCGTAGTACTTAATCTCTGACTGATGTTGATAGTTATCACAAAGGAGTTGTAATTGTTATTGTTGTTGGCGATGTGACTAATTTCAGTCGTGAACACATTAAAATATTTTCATTTTTCAGATGGAGAGAAAGGCTTAACGAAGAATACTTACGAGAATTAAAGCACCAAATTGAAGTAAAGTGCGTTCAAAAAGAGGTAAGATATTCCATCTCTTAAATAATGTAGTAATTAAATTAAAATAATACGAAAAGAGAGGGATCTTAGTTTTAGTGCAGGGCCTAAAAGATATGGTTAAGTAACCAGCTTGTTCAAAGAATGAAAATATATCTAAAACTATTTATTATGCATACTGACCTATACATACAATTTGTGGCTCTCATCATTTAAGCTGGAATTTTACATAACACTAACTTTTTATAGTTATATACACTTCTCATCAAAAAAATCGAAACACTTTCGTTTTTATTGTTTTTGTCCTAATTTTTTACAAAAGAGAATTAATTCCATGAAAAAAAAAACATTATTGTGTAGCTGGCAGTTTGGTCATTACAGTAAGAAGAAAAAAATCAAAATTTGAAATTAGAATTTCATTTGTTTATCCTATAAATGAAATTAATCACTGTTTTGAGACAAATGTGTATTTAGGGTTGGAGTACGTTTCTCGTTTAAAAACTAAAAATTAGCGCTTGTCTTTAAACTTTTTGTTTCTTATTTCATTTACTGTGACTTTAGGACGTCTGAAAAAACTTTATTTTCTAAAACATATGGATACTTCGCCCGCAGAAGCCGCCCAAGTGGTGGCATTGCTGGATTCTGGACTTAGTCAGCGTGTTGTGGCTGCAAGATTGCATCTAAGCTTATCATCTGTTCATAGAGTCTACAAACGCTATCGAGAGACTGGTTCGTTCACGCGCCGTTCAGGATCTGGCAGGAATCGGGTCACTTCTGAGCGAGATGATCGATTTATTGTAACAACTTCTTTACGAAATCGACGCCTCAACGCTTTTCAACTGCAGCAGCAGCTTCGCGTTGTACGAAGAGTAGCTGTAAGTGACTCTACAATAAGAAGAAGGTTGAAGGAACGCGGATTGGCACCGCATAAGCCAGCGAATGGGCCGAAATTAACTGCAGACCATCGAACAGCGCGCCTTAACTTTGCACGCGAGCACCTAACTTGGTCATACCTTCAGTGGAGCAAAGTACTGTTTTCTGATGAGTGTAAAATTATGCTGTATGGTAACGACGGAAGGAACAAGGTCTACAGAAGAGATGGAGAACGCTTTGCACAATGCTGCATTGAAGAAAAGATCAGCTATGGTGTCGGTTCGTGGACGGTTTGGGGAGGAATCAGCGCCGACGGTAAGACAGAACTTGCCTTTGTGTCTGGCCCACGGCTGCCTGCACTAAACTCTCATCGGTACATCGAACAGTGTCTTGAACCTCATGTGATGCCCTATGCACATTTTATTGGCAACGACTTCATATTCATGCACGACAATGCTAGAGCTCACACCGCGGGCGTCGTACGAGATTATCTTACCGAAGTCGGTATCTCCACTACGGTATGGCCAGCAAGAAGCCCGGACATGAATCCCATTGAACATCTATGGGATGAATTAAAGAGGCGAATTCGAGCAAGAGATCCAGCCCCAGAAACACTTAGCCAGCTGCAAAATGCAATCCAAGAGGAATGGGATACTATACCACAACATGTGATCGTGACTCTCATCCGATCGATGAAGAACCGTATGGAAGCAGTAATAAGAGCTCGCGGAGGGAATACAAGTTATTAAATAAACGTTTCTTACATTTTTTTTCATTTACGCGTGTTGTTTTACCCATTTCCTTCATATTCCATACAGGGTAAAAATTACTCATTATACAAAATACGAAACCTATGAAGACTTAATTTGAATTTAGAACATTAACATTAGGATTTAAAAAACTCATACTACTCACAATTAAATGACATTTTACATTTATTCCTAAATATACACATTTTTCTGATAATCCTTATCAAATCATAAACTGCGAGGTGTTTCGATTTTTTTGATGAGAAGTGTATATTTCCTATTTATAGTTACTTAAATTTTGCAGGAGAAGCGACTGAACTCAGCGGAGAGCGTGAGGATCCACCACGAGACGTGGGAGTCGCTGTGGGGCAGGCAGGGGCACGGCGCACCCCTCCGCGGCAAGTACGCCAGGAACAACCTCGCTCATCTGCTGTATGTCGCTCCCGTGACCAATGCTCAGTAGAAGATACTTGACTTTAGGATAAAATATAGATCTGAAATTAAATTCAAATAGTTTGGATCGGGACGTCCATGTAAGCAAATGACTGTTGTATTTGACTTTGACTCAGAAACCAAACCTATCATTTGATGACAATGGAAACATAATTTTAGATTGGAAATAGAGACGAAGGAAAATTTTGGAAATATTAATGTAATGTAATAACAAGAAAAAAATGTACCTATGACATATAAAAAAATGCTACTATTAGTGCCAACCATTTAATAGATACAAAATAGCATATTATGAATGAACTTAAAAAAGAATGACAAAAATGTGCCCGTAGTAAGTTTGACAAGTAGGCACTTCATAAACTAATTTATGTAGTAGATATAAATCTACCTATCACTAAATAAGTTATAATTTGTGTTGTAAATACGTGAGAAGCTAGGTTTACAGGAGAATATCAGACAATTGTTATGTGTATGTGTGTGACATCTCAGTATTTCTCCTTTGGACTTCAGTCAGATAAATTTAAAAGTGTATTCATGAATATCGTGATAGTTAAAACTTGTGTAAACTTAGAGCACTTTGTAAACAAATCATTAAACCGCATATTTTAATTAAAGTAATCCTTAGGAAATTATTGTTACACAAATATACCGCCTTTTCGTTTAAAGAACCTTGGAGCACTGTGAAAGGATGGATGACAGTTTAGAACAAATATAAATATATAAAATAGATGAACTGCCTTTTCTTATCCGTAAAACCCAAAAACCCAATAAAAAATTCTGTCTTTCGGGATTTTTCGACAACCAGATTTTTTTGATAAAAAGTATAATTTATTCCTGAACTTATTGCATAACTGTTATATATATTTCCTCTTATAGTTTCACACAAATTCTACAGTATAATATTTCAAATCGTGTGTTAAACCAGCGGTTTTCCTCAAATATTCTAATCTCTTGAGAAATATCTAAAATAAACCAATAACAATCCTGATTCACGATCAACAGATTTGTCGCCAACTATCCACCAATAAAGAAAGATATACTGATCATTATCGCTTATGTAAATTACTATTAAACAAATTAATAGCCCTAGATACTGGAAACATTTTAATGAAAGTATCCTATTTAACATATGAATGCAAGCCATTTCCTATGTTGATTTATCGCGAACATTACTGTTACGGTTTAGTTCCCATAATAAATTACCGTATGAAATACGTTAACGATCAAAAAACACTCAACACTGAACAAACAATCGTATCATTTAGAGTCTATGTATGACAAATGACAATTATTATAGCTAGAAGTTTCATTCAATAGCGTAAATAAATAAGAATTGCACACGTATAAGATGTTAGCAAAGCAATTAGTCAAGTTTTACAAAATAGTTGTAGTTTTTGGCATAAATACCTAGGTACTCTCAATTATGTAATATCAAAATGATGCCTTTCAGACAAAAACAAATATTCAATTCGTCTTGCGTTTTAATGCAACCTAAGATCTGTAACTCAAATAAATAATTTTAAAACAGTCTCGAATAAACGCGGATTTAAAAAAAGCTTATGTTTTCATTTTTGGATACTTAAACGATAATGGGGTTTTGCTAAGATTGGTGGTGTTTGTCTCGACCGTTTATTTTGCTTCTATCTACATCTATTATTCTATATTTAATTAAATTACACAATGTAATGATGAAACTATTAAAGTAAAATCTAGTAACTATATACTTGTAAAGTACATAGATTTTCTCAATGAACTCTTTGAGACGGACAGGTTCATAAAATATGCATTCTAAGCAGTATTTATTGAGAAATTTTACCTATGAAGCTGTTAATTTATTATTTATTACTATTAGTTTATGGTTTGATATTTTAATGAATATAATAAAGTTTACGATAGGATTTCCATAAGAAAAACTTATGATGACTTAAGTCAGCTAATCGTGAGATAATTTTGGTTCTTTAGTACCAACTTTTTATAATAATTGTCCTCTAATTACTCGTTTTTATCTTTCAATTCATTACAAAACTCAATTAAGATCGATCTCTAACGAAGATTTTTCAAATATTCCAAAATCTGTGTAGTGTCCTTGTTCTATTTTGTTGAGGAGAATTTAAAATGATTAGTATAAAAAATAATACGTACCTACTATTTACCTATTTTTGCAAAACAACACATTTTGAAAGCCAGCGGATGCCTAACCACTGGGTTTATGAATTACGTGGGCAACACAGCTATACTTCTCAAAATTAAATCGTAAAAGTTATTCTACGGCTGAATGGGACATTAATTGTACAAGCTAACATACTCGAATCTTCTTAAAGTTATCTTAAAACGATAGAATGGAGCTAATGACCCACATAAGCATACCAAAAGAATCTCTTAAATACGTGAGAAATGACACTACAACTACCTATTAACCCTTTGGCACTATGTTTTAAGTTGTAACATCAGGGTGCGTTCGGTAACCAAATTAATCTAATTCTCAAGCATTTCGTATTCAATCTACTGGGTATGTAGGTAAATTACTACATACTTTATTGTTTATAATACGCATTCACGCATAATGTGGACAAGTAGGTAAATTACCAGTGAATTGTTATGACAACTGGTAGTTAAAGTATGAAGTAATCCTGTCCTATGTATAGTGATGGGATAGGCAAGATTGGTGTTATTTTATTGGAGTTGACTGCGATTGTCTTACTATTTATTTACTATAATATTATATTACATATAACACATAATAATATTGTATTACATATTTATTTATAACGCATTTCCTTACGAACGCAATACAAAACGCCACAGGCCTAAAACAGAGATTAATATTTAGTGTAGAATAGGCTATTGCATGGTCATTGCTATAGGTAGCCTCTTCATCCTTTTCTTTTGTTAGTAATTTAACTAATTTTCATAAAACAAAGTGTTTAGCGTAATTCCTGGAAAGTTACACATGGTACTGGATAGTAAATAGCCTTACGAAATTTCACGACTGAAGTTAAGTTGTTTCAATCAGTGGGCTTTTAAGCGGCAACAAACCTTTGTCAATAGATCGATTCTGTACAATACTGGGACTTAAGGCTACCATTTAGATAAGTCTACTCACGCTTATATCGTAAAAATATGCACAACCTAGTGCTAAAGCCATAGCAGTGGCACTTAACAAAAGCGCATAAATTTTGTTGAAGGTCATCATCATATTCAACATCTGTTAATTAAGTGATGCAATAGAGTGTGACCATATGGCAAATCATTTCCATGACCTATAGATATTCTGGCAATAGAAAAAGTGTAATATTTCACTTTGTAGTTCAGTCCATAAGAAAAATAATGGAACTAATGGGAATGCCACGAGCCCTTGTATTGCTATACGCATAATGTTATGACACAACCGATTGTGTCTAGATATGAATGTGCAAACAATTCATTGATGAGTCTATAATAGTTCTGTATCCTCGAGACAGTGCGTCTGGCGTAGAATATGCGCGGTACGGTGAAATCAGTAAAGTAAACAGTGTACACATATATGTAAATGACCAGGAGAAAGCCTCGCACTATGACGAAATTACATTAAAACTGTAAAAAGATGTCATAATATGTACAAACGACCGACGGACAAAGGTTGACACTGTTTTTGAAGATGGATGACTTCATTCATAAAAATATTGATTTACATCTCCATTGTTGGCGTGCTCTTACTGTATACAGCCGTATAATAATATATTGAAGTAACAAGTGCTTTGCATAATACAAAATGTGAGGAGATGACTCGTTTCGTTGGCATTTTATCCAGCTTCATTCGTGGAAAGTTGAATTGCAACGCTTATAACCACGTGAAGTTATTTAAGAATCTGCCTCAGATATTTTTCAGATCACATGGTCTAATTTTAATCGGCATTTAACGAAATTGACCCAATGGCTTGACCGGTACCCTAAAATCTATAATTTAATGTCAATATTAAACGTTGACATTTGTATAAAATTGTTTTTAGTTAAATGACATTTATTTAATTAAAGGTGCTACCTATTTTTCATTGTTGTGTAATTAACTTGTTTGTGACATAAATGTTAATGTTGAATGCCAAAACATAAAGAATTTATTATTGACTGAGAGTTTGCAGTTATGTGGCAAACCTCCTTGTTACGGTCACGGTCGTTAAGTTCTGCAAATACCATAGATGAACTTAAGTTTTCAATATTTAGTTTCTATCGTCGGTAAATAAGGCCGAGCTACACAAGCATCAGAGGTAAACACATGTTATACCTAGCTGATGAGACGCTACATGAGTTTCTTTTTAAGGCTCACAATTTTTTTTCCTGTCTATGGACAGGTGTAGGTATTATTTTAAAATTGTATCATCAGAGGGAATTTATCCTAGCTCTTAACCCTAGTGTTGGTTAGAAAAAAACTGTCCTAAAAGGTCCATGATTTACTTTCTTGAAATAAAACCTAATCGCCCGATAGAATTACAGTCTTCGAGTATTTCTGTATGTACGTTTATTAGAAAATAACATACGCGTGTCATGAATGTCTGAAGGTGAAATCTTTTTAGCTATAATGTAAGGCTATAAAAATCTGTTTCATGTCGTTCGTTTACAAGTCTTTTGTGCTACAAATGAGCAAATGTTCATCCAACTATTCGTTGCAATCACATAAATCATTAATTTACGATATCCCTATTGTTAAAACCGTGAATTACTAAATAATTTTATACTTTAATTTGTCAATCGTTGATTGGCACTTCGTACTAATGAAAGTGACGAAATATTATCGTCAAATCAACTCTCTCTTAGTTTCTACTCAAGACAAATATACTTTATTAGCTTTGTTAACGAGAAAAAAATCTCTTAATGAATCACCATCATGCAACGTAACACTAGTTAAAATATTAAGATAAGTTTCTTCACCGTGGCATACATGTCTTTGGAACAAGCACCTTCTCATGACCGCGTAGATACCTATGGCATAATATTTTATGAGATGATAAAAGTCAGATATGTAATAGGTATGGTACAAATATTTTATCAATAACTGTCTTAAAGTATAATTAACTAACGTTGTAAATGTTATGTTATATAAACCTAACAGTAACTCATTAAACCCCTTTTTCAATTTATCTACCTGAAATATTTTTATCGAGAAATGATAGTAAGAGAATCAATCGATTTTTAAATTAGACTGAAAACTAGAACTCGCACACATAAATGTAAAATCATTGAACTTCAATCGGACAACCATTGTTGCATTAACCGCAAAGAAAACCTACATCGTCACATTAAATTGTGTTATGTGGACAGTCATTCATTTGGAGATCTTTATTAAAGGTCACGCAACAGTTTTTGATTGATCTTTGCCTCTACTTTGGTTTAATTGCCTGGCTTTGTATTAAAATTATTTTTTAGATGTCATCATTAGTCATGGTCGCGTCAAATTGCGTACGGATGAGTAGAATGAACTTGATGAGAATTTGTAAATGGCTTTTAACGCTTCTTTGAGATACCATTATTTAGTTTTAGCAGTATGTCTTTATAACTGTGATTACTTTTATATGCTTACAATAAATTAAGAACAGACAATAGGCCAATTAGTAACTACAGGGGGTCTCTTCCAGTTTAACCTTAAGAAATTAAAGTGAGTAATGATAGCCGATGAGCCTTTGTGCTTTCTGGTTATATCTACTTAAAAAGTTACTACATCTAGCTTAGCTGTAGGTACTCTTGTTACCCGAGATCAAAGACTTCTATGTGCATTCTTAGACGGAAGATTCAAGATAATTTAGCATAAATAATAGTCACCTTTTAGTATTCAAGATTAAAGGAAATTGGCCGAGACTATCAGGTCATTGTGCTCGTTCAACTCGGCTCAACCTTTAAAGTAGTTTATAACAATTCAATACGCGTCTCTAGACTCTAATGCAGACAATTATTGCGAGCAACGTAGCATTTCTTTAATGTTTTAAGTATTTGTAGAATCAAATTAATGTCCACAAGAACAACAATAGGTTGACAGTTATTTATGGTGACAACCAAAATTATTTGTTGAAAAATTCTTCTTAATTAAACGCGCCTAAATCTTACGCAACTTCTTCCTAAAAAATAAATTGACACCTATTATTTTGTTTTGTTAAGAACTCAAAAATACAAATTTCAACATTCCTATAAATTATGTCATCACACTTTGAACCGGTTGTCGGCAAGTCTGAGACATGCAAATAGGACCAGGTGATACCGGAATCATTTCCGACTCTATGTCAATAAAATGATATCCTTTCGAACCGCTAGAACTTTCAAACAAATCTCGATTGTCGCGTAAAGATCCGCTCTCGCCGCCTCCTATGTTGTGTGGACCCGGTTTAAGGTTACGGAAAAGAAAGTCCATACATCGCGGGCCGCGGCAGAGGCACCGCGCCGCAACGAGCGGTCTCTGCGCTTTGACCCCCTCTGTTATACCTAAGCCATTTTAATACCACAATAATTATGTATTAAAATTAAATCACTGCCAATGTCAATATTTATTAATTAGTATTATAAAGTAGTGTTTAGTGCATTTTTATTAGATAATTAACTCTTTTTGTTGCACTTTTACTGCAGAGAAAGCTTTGAACTTTGATTTCCGAGCAATATATAAACATAAAATAAATAAGTATTTTATAAATATACCTAAAAAAAAATGGTTTAGATGATATCTAGATATAATTTTCAAATAAGGCGAAAGCGAAATGGCAGATACAGCAAAAGGCGACAAGAAAAGGGCAAAGGTCATTGCAACCATTTAAAACAGATATCTAGGCACGAATATCAGAAGTACGTCTTTTATAATTCATGCATTTACCGCGCCGAAGCCTATATTTTCAAGTGAACCAAAACAACTAGTTTCCCATGTGACATCTGTCAGTTTCAAAGCCATTTTATTCACATTAGTCATAGCTCTTTAGCACATTGTCGCATCGTTCAGTAAGTAACACGAGACCATTAAGATGGTTACATCGGCGTGCCAAATTCACTTGAAGAGCTTATACACGCTACGTTTGTGTTTGCACTCAAGATTTACAAGTAGTAACGCATAATAATCAAGTAAATGTTAATTTCTTTACACATTGTTACTACACGGAAGGAAAAATATAAAGACCTAACTGCCGTATAATTATATTGGTATAGGTCGCCTATTTTTTTTTTTTTTTTTTTGGTAGAGATCTTTGCAGTTAGCCTGAGCGCAGGCTTTGACTGCTTCACCGGACTTTTGGCGAGGACCTTAAGGCCTCCAGCCAGAGCAATAGGAAAAACAAACTACGTTAGCAACGTCTACTAAGGGCACCCCCTGCGGGGTTCGGACCTCGACTTAGTGCGTTGCTAACAATCTTAATAAAGCAAAACAACAAGGGATGGCTGGATCAAAATTTTTATTATTTAGGGACATATTTTTATTGCTAGTTTGGCCGGCTCGGGCCAGCTTGATCTAGGGACGGGAGGATAACATTTACGTTATTATTATTTATAATACGCGACGAGCCTCGCCGGCGAGGACGTAATATGCGGCGGTTGTGTTTTGTATTGCTACTGCTAGCTAAATCGAATGCTTCTTGGAGAAGCGTTGTTTTATCATCGGGGTAGGAGAGAGTATGTCTGGGGCGTTTAATCTTAGATATTACGGAAGGTACGTATCGCGCGGCCGCTACGATTAGCGGGTTACGGTGGGTTTCGGAGGAGTCGAAAAATCGGATCGCGGCGCGTTTCATGAACTGCTTGATTGTTGGCAGCTTTAAGTCACAGTGCAACTGCAAGTTACGGACGTAACCTGGAGCGCCTGTGGCTCTACGCATGAAACGGTTTTGGAGAGTTTGCATTCGTTTGAGTCGATAATCGGGTACGTGAGAGAATACGACGCTGCCGTAAGTCATGATAGGTCTCACGCACGCAGTGTAAATTCTCTTCTTACAAGTAAGAGAGAGTTTACTGCGCTTGTTCAACATACAATGAAGTCGGCCGAGAGCGAAGGCAGCTCGCGCGCGTGCCGCTTTAATATGAGCTATGAAGGTAAGCTTCCGATCAAGGATTACACCCAGGTATTTGGCTTGCTGTTCCCAAGGGATAGACTTGCCGAAGAGGGTTATAGGGGGAGGGGGAGCGGGAGGCTGCCGTTTCTTTCTAAAGAGCACGGCTGCGCTCTTGGTAGGGTTGACTTCGATTCTCCATTTCGTGAACCACTTCCCGAGGGTCGTGACCGCGGTCTGGAGAGTTCGACCTATCGCTAAGGGGCTGGTGCCTGAATAATAGATGGCCGTATCGTCGGCGTACATAGCTACTTGGGGTTTGCCACCGCGAGGAATGTCGCTAGCGTATAGCGTGAAGAGGAGTGGAGAGAGTACGGAGCCTTGAGGGACTCCGGCCCGGATCGGGTGAGGGGAAGAGAGGGTGCCCTCAACGCGATAGCGAAAGGACCGATTCGACAAAAAGTTTCGGATGATGAGCACGAGACGATCTGGCACCTCGAGTTGGTATAACTTGAAGATCAAGCCATTGTGCCAGACCTTGTCGAAGGCCTTTGCTATATCGAAGAAGAGCGCGCCAGTGAGCCTTCCACGCTGAAAACTAGCGCTTATATGCTCGACTATGCGGTGGACTTGTTGGACGCACGAGTGTTGGGTTCTAAAACCGAACTGCTCGTCTGGTATGAGACTCCTGGACTCGGCATAGTCCATAAGACGTGAGTAAATAATTCGCTCGTATAGCTTCCCAAGAACCTTGAGTAAGCTAATTGAGCGATAGCTAGTGGGCTCAGACTTCGGTTTACCGGGTTTGTGGATGCCGATGACTATCGCTTCTTTCCACTGCTGTGGGAAGAGATTGTTGCCTAATGCTGCATTGAAGATGCCTGTCAAGAGGATTACTAATGCTGGGGGGAAGAGTTTGATCACCTTATTGGTGAGTCCGTCTGAGCCAGGGGCTTTACGTGGATGCAGTTCCTTGATCAGAGAGCGTACCTCGTCTACAGTTACCTGCGCGAGTGGGTGTTCCGGATCCTCGGAAGGAGGGAGCGAGGCCTTACGTTCGACTTCAGCGTCAACTCTGGCGAGGTGAGCTTGATCGACCGGAAGGTCGCTAGGCGTACACTGGGCCTCTAAGCTGTCTGCTAGGCATTCCGCTTTCTCGTCGTCTTCAAAGGCAGGGCTCTGATTCGGACGGTTCAGCGGGGGCATAGTAACTTCGGTACAACTACGTAGTTTACGTTGGAGATTCCAAAACGCGTGATGGTTGGGCTCTAATTGGTCGAGAAACTTATCCCAGCGTTCGTCGCGCAGTATCCTTATGCGTTTTCTAAAAGCACGCTGTAGAGAGCGCATGCGGACGCAATTGGAGTCGCAGGGATAAGCGTCGTAGGCGCGTATAGCCGCGTTCTTCTCCGTCAGTAGGGCACGGGCGTCATCCGGAAGGAGCCAGCGAGCGTCTTCTGTCAAAGGTACCGACCGTGAACACTCGTTCACCAGGGACTGCACGTGCTCAGTGAGGGAGTCGATCGCGCCTATAGCGTCCATCGCGGATTTTACGTGGTCTGGGATTGAGTATAGGTCGCCTATTGCTCGCAGAACTGTGTGCATGTTTTGTCTATTCACGTTATGCTAACAACCACGTATCCTATTCATTTTTTTATTATGCATGTTGTAAACAAACTATTTTATTTTTATGGTGTCTTGTATTTCAATAAATTAAGTCTTCAAAAATTTTAATTAAATCATGGACCCTAGTACATAATTAGTTCTCAAATATAATAAAAGCTATCAGTTTTAAAAATAACAAGAGCAATCTGGTCTCTAAAGTGTACTACATAGTAAATTTTACATGTTATTACCAACGAGATGCGCATTAGCGGCACTATCAATTTGTGGTTAAACAAAAACAACTCTTCCATAACCATATTACCATAATAATAAATGAATGTTAATTAATCATCCTAGAAATATTTACTAAGACAACTATTTTTTATCTACTACATTGACGTAACTTTTCCTTTCTAGGTAATCTGAGAGCGGATGAAAAACTTGCTATAACTAGGTACTAGTTGTCTAGTAATTTCCCAAGAAAGTGACAAGAAGCTAGCGGGGGTATTAGGTCACTATGTTGATCGTAGGCGGCGCGAACTTATCATTACTCGAACATTGTTTTAATATTCATGGTGTTACCAAATGTAGCTTGTAGCTTTAGGCTATTTATGCCTAATATTATTTAGAAAATACTACCAATAGATTACCATAAAAAATATGGCGCACAGTAATTTATTTGTAGGCTTTAATGTGCCAGTTATAAGGTATGATTAGTATGATGTATATTTATGTTTTACATGTTATTATGGACGAATTTAATCACACCTCCATTTCAGAAGGTCAGTGCCGCAGAAAACTTATGGTTGCAAATCCACACAAGTAAATAGCAAACATTGGAAATAAGAATAATAGATTAATATCTATTATTCTAAGTAGAAGAAGAAATCTAGAAGTCAGATTCTAGGTAGATATAATTATCTACCTAGAATCTGACTTCTTTAGGGCATCCAAGATTTACCGTGCTTTAAAATATTGTCGTCAACGACACTTACAAAACTATAGAGATCACATCGATTAAAACTGCATATTTCAGAGAATTTCCAAAATCTTGAATGCGCTGAAAAGCAGTAAAGACCGGCTACTCAAAAAGTTTCTTACCTGACCAGAACAAGGTCCACAGATTGAAACAATAAAACTTGTAGATACCGTAAATGTCGAAATTCACATTAAAAATAATAAACAAGATATTTAACTTGACCTAATAATAAAATGGTAAGTTTACAAACATCTTGACCGTTGATCCGACAAACCGATGTTCAGGTGAGTGAGTATACAATAATTGTTATAATGAAGAGTTGACAACATCCTCGTAGCATCGAATGTCATATAATATACGTCGGAGTCAGAATTTCGATTCTGACATTTCTTCGTCTGTCTAGACGTAGTAGTAGCAAAGTATTTTCTTCATTTTCTGGGTTAATATCAAAATTATTGCCTAAACTCCCAGTCCTCTCTTCACTTTGGTTACTTTACAGTTTTTGATTAATATCATAAACTACCTATGCTGACGTTGTTGGCAAGTTATTACACTTAACTTCACCTCCACTGAATTTTTACTTTTTAGCATCGTATCCAAAGAACGATATTTATATAATTAGATTTATGGGAGCAATGAGCATATCTTATTCATTTCATACCTACCTGCTTAATTTATTGCGATACCTTACGAGGCTGTCTTGGCGCTCCAGCGCAAAAAGTCTTATCAAATAAATGATTGGAAAAATTATCCAGTCTTTTTTTTTTTGGTAGATATCTTTGCAGTTAGCCTGAGCGCAGGCTTTGACTGCTTCACCGGACTTTTGGCGAGGACCTTAAGGCCTCCAGCCAGACCAATAGGAAAAACTAACTACGTCAGCAACGTCCACTAAGGGCACCCCCTGCGGGGTTCGGACCTCGACTTAGTGCGTTGCTAACAATCTTAATAAAGCAAAACAGCAAGGGATGGCTGGATCTAAGTTTTTTATCTAGTCGTCTTAGATCCCTAGACTGCAGGCCCTTCTTTTAACGAAATTATTGATGTGAGAATGCGTATAACCAATTCTAGTCAACTTAGATTGAATGAATACGTAACACGAAATAATAGTTTTATTTGTTCTATTCAAATTGCCAAACACAGATGTATAATATCGGCAACATCAATTAATAGACATAACAAGAGCATGATGTAACTGTATTTCTATGCAAATGCAATAAAAAGATATTGTTATGATTCGCCTAGACAAAACACAATCTGGCGGAGTACGGCACCTGCCCTCGACACGGGTGAACCGGTGGTTGTTTGGGCGGCGCATTCGCAGCGGCAGTGGTCTCTGAGCGCGGTGTTCTCACGCATGCGCAGTATCCACTGTTACCGGGCCCGAAGCACACGTGCGCGACAACTACCTGCGTCGACTCGCCGTTGGCATACGTTGCTGTTTAGTGCTACAAGTGATCTACGAGCCGGCACGATGCGCCCAGTGAGTACAGTGTCCTCAGTTAATCGATATTAGTGATGCCTTTCTTGGAGCTTTCCTTAAGGATACCCTCCTTCGTACCCTGACGAAGGGTTGTCGGATTTTTAGAGAGTTAGTCCGCGTTGACTTGTGACTGTTAGGAAGGGATCCAGGACCTTGAGTAAAGTCACCCCTACGTAATTTCGAAAAGTTAAGTAGTAAGTGCGTAGCAAACAAAAACTTACATTATTAAGAAAACAATAACATAATTTTCATCATAAATTATTTACATGTTATAAATTTTCCTCTTACTAACAAGTAAGGAGAAAATACTTTTATCGAGTCTTAATAAATACAGTATAATGAGCTTATTTATTCATCTTAAAGCTTAAGGATCCAAACAGAGGCGTCACCTGCAACCTTTAACCTCCTTTAGATTTCTACGGCAGGTTAATGAATTATGCAATTACACGCAACCCATTGCCGTCAATGCTCCGTAAGATAACAAATATAATACAATGTACAGAGGAACGACCGAAGTAGAAATACTGACACAAGTATAAGTAATATAATTTTCAGTCGTGCACTTTTTCATGACGTACCGAATTTTAGATTATAAAGAAATGCTGTTGAAGTTGCAATAAATATTTGACATATCTTTCTCGGTTATGATACAACTTTATTAACTAACATACCCTTCATAAAAGAAAAAGGTCGTGCAATCTGTATTCAACATTTTAACATTATGTTTTAACAAACTATTAAACATATAAACATACTTAGGATATTAAATTATAGCTATATATTACACACTGTCTACTTAACAAATCGTTTAACCTTTCACCATAAATCATATAACTATTTTTGAGTAAAAGCTACATTGTGCGATGCTTAACTAACAGCTAATTACATGAAAAAAGATGTAAATCTACATCCGTGTTCCACATCTCTTAAGATGGTCATCTGTCATGTAAAACATTGCGTTCCTTTGGACATTTCAATGTGCGTCTATTTTAATGCGGACATTCACATGCGTAACTAGCGACGTAAATATTCATGTAAGGGCAATCCCCTCACACGTAATGTAACAATAGGTCAGTTGTCTTAAAATGGGCATGACATGATGTGTAATGTATTAATCTCAATGACAATTAGTGTCATGTAGGAGTGTTAGAAATTATATGGTACTATGTCATGCAATAAGCATGAAATATTCATTCTGGGTGTGCACCTGTGAAGTATTGTAATAAATTTAATTAAAGTTCCAGTCAAATCTACTGTCTGTGTCAAGCTGTCATTGTATGATAATTAGATTCTGCCATTCATAAGTCTCTTGCAATTATTTTTGAGTTCGTCTAGTATCCCTAACTTTAATACCATACGTAATGTATGGAATGCCTTCAGAAACTTTTGTAATAGAAAAAGGATATTGAAATAAAGGCTATGTTTTTAATGTGAATGAATAGGATGAACCTGTATACATATTTGTACATGTTACAACTGAGCTCTTAACCATCTCTCCATTTTTGGATTGCGCTTGTAACTTTGCTACAAAACAATACCGTTAACAGAAAGTCAAAAGGTCATTCGTTCGTGTATTTAAATATAATATTTAAAAAATAAATTCATCAATGCGCTTTCGCCGGATGACGCAACTGGTGCGTGCTGGTGCGGTGCCTGTTTACATGAGCTGAGAGAACGCTGGCTATTAAGGATTCATCATACGTTGCCGACTTGACGACACATGTTACGACAGACTCCGTTATCGGTGAAATTTTGAATCATTTTACATCATTTCCAGTTTCTTCGTCTAGACTGAGCGGGTGGTCGAGCCACGCGTTGTTTATTATCTACTTTCCATTCTTCGTTCAAAGTATAGTTTGATAGAACAAAGTGGTTTTGATTGAGCTAAATGCTAAATGTCTAACTTATTTACATTCAAAACTAAAAGTACAAACTATAATTTTCGTGCTATATATAAGTCTGTCCAAAGAAAAACTCGGTATAACTATGTATAAAAAAGTAATTAGCCTGTAAAATGATAGGCTTAATACTCATTTTACAAATCGACAGCATTGCAAAAAAATACTTTTCTCGGTCATTAGAACTTCTAGACCCATCCGTCAATGAGACAACAGTTTTACTCATATTACGTACTTGACAAGTTGAAAGATTCCATAGTAAATGATTTAGGCTAGGTTACGCCGAAACATAAATCATCGTTATTTCATTAACAACTGTAACATTTGTGTAACTTACTTAGTTAAATAGACAAAAAGTAATACGTTTATTTTGTAAGCCTATCTATACTCATTAATCTTTCAGCTTAGGTAAGACACTTAAGACAAATAATTTTGACAAGGCCTAATCTAAACGCCTGTTTATTTTTAAACACCTTACTTATTCACAAATGAAATTCGCAAATGTTTTTTTCATTCATTCTGAGTTTACGGGTTATTAAATGCCTTTATTGCAACAAAAGACATCTCAAGATTGTTTACGTTTAGCTAATTAGGTAAACTAGCGGAGCACTTATGCCTATAATAGAAATCTTTATAAAAATAAGACTAAGTAGATACTTAGATTCGTATTGTAAAAATAATAAGAATTTATTTGTTTCCATAAATTATTTTTCGTTTAAAATGTTTAGTTTACATAGGTTGTTTTAAAAATAATTGAGAACATTCTTGCGGTGACATAAAATCTTAAATAGAGACAACGCCAACGCAGTAGAGGCTAACGAATGCACCACCTGTTTCTCGTAAATATGATACCAACTCGGTTCATTACCATTTTATGAGTTTCACAGAAAATGTAACACGATTTTAAAATCATAATAAATTAATTTAAATATTAAACACCCAGTCAGCCGTTAATTACATATATTGAATCCAGATTACGAAATATCCGATGATTTAATTTTGATAATTTGTGGATATTTAACAAATAGTTGAATTCATTTTATAATTATATAAGTGGTTGCAGTACCAGATTAAGACAACACCAAATTAAATAATAATGAATATGTGTTTTATCTAAATTAGAATGTCTTCGTTCGGACAATTGTATACTAAAACAATGGACAATATGCTTTTGATGGCAATCCTGCCTGTACATACGGCGGATGAGGTTATAAAATACTAGCCTAGCCTACGGCTTTTCCTACGTGGATTTGTGTTCGTGACAAAAATTTTACGCAACAAAAATAGTACCTAGTTGAAAATAATAACAAATCTCATTTCTTACAGCTTACTCTGTAGGTAGTAGTAGTAGTACCTTTTATGAAATAATTTTACGTGAAAACTAAATAACATAAATATAGATTTTTCTCATTTAATATTAATACATTTTATAAATAAATTATGTCAGTTTAACGACTACGTTATATAGAACAATGTAGTGTTATAATAACGGTATGTCAAAACCTTAGAACCCAAGTAATAGTGTATAAGTACGGTGAGGGTATTTTTTTTTTTTTTTTTTTGAGAGATCTTTGCAGTTAGTTTGAGCGCAGGCTTTGACTGCTTCACCGGACTTTAACGGTGAGGGTACATTGTTAACTCTACTTTATGGACTTTAGGATTCTAACACAAAGTGAAAATAAATAGTTTTCTACCTATTGATAAAAGTTATAAGTTGTAGGACATAGGTATAATAGGTTTATTATCCTGAAGTGGGACACACAAACTGGTAGTAAAATTGGATATGATTAATCTAATTGCCCATCGATTAATTGTTGTCTTAAACTTGTTCAAGTCTTGCAAAGGTTGTAACGTGCCTGTATTGGAAGAGTTTAGCGTGATCTGCCCTTTTAAATTTCATTCCATAAAATTGCTGTAATGGTAGACCAGTTCCATTATGACTTTTTAATGTGATTAAGTGAACCGAGATCGGAGTGATAAGCCCAATCTTCAAGAATAAACTATTCTGTTGTTCTGACCGTGGGACAGTGAAAGCTAATAGGTACAAAACTAAACAATATTTCACATTACCATCCATTCTTGATAGTTGTTAGTAATTTCTAAATTTCATGTTACAAGATTCTTCTAATTAGTCATTGTAATCTTACAGATTTTCTTTGTTGGATAACACCTCATTACTTCAGAAACATTTCTTTGACCTACTTATAACAACAAATTACTGAGTTTTCGAGTTACAATTCTTCTGCAGTGTTTAAATACTAATAAATATTTATGAATAGTTGTGTAACATTTTTTTTCCTTTATTTTTTGTCATTTGAGAATATATTGCGTGACATGATTCTGTGAACTTTAACACCGATTTTGCAAACTTGTAAACATGGTATTTTTCCCAATCAGTCATTTATAATCAGAGTCCGTTAGCATGTTACATAAGCGTATTTTTAAAACGAAGGTACTAGTAGTTCTCAAAAGTCATGCCTGTGCAGGAGAATAGTTTAAATACCTTAAAATTCGCAGAAAAACACAGGCCAGGTTTTGCGATTTGTAGACATAAACACGATAATTTATTAATTACTCTTATCTACAAGTCACACAAATATTAGACCCTCGTAATAATCGAATCCCATTTTAATACGCACATCAAAACGTATGGTGCCAAATTTTTTGGAGACGTCTCCATATGGACAACAGACATCTAAAGATGCCCATTTATGCAAGCCTATACGATCCGTGACATATATAAATAAATCATATATCTAGTATGCACAATGATTGACATTGGTGCGTCTTTTGGAATAGAGAAACAATCAGGTCGCGCATATTTTGATTGATTACAGAAAAACAGTCGATACAAATCAAATTTCTTTGTATATTGATCGATGGTGTGCTCTATGCTACATTCCTTACTGTCTCCCCTGATTACGACAGTTGACCTTTCATAGCCCTGACAGAGTAATTTCGTTATACATCTGCTTCAGGCGAATGCTTTCGTATCCAGATCGATTTCTATAAACATTGTGCAAGAGTAAATTATGTAATATAATACTTAGACATCATTTAAATTGGAATAGGTAACTTACATGTGGGCGTTAGTATTTGTTAAAGTTAAAATTAAAGTTTCAATACCGTGCTTGTTATTTACACGCCTTCTAAGTGTAATTGTTGCGTAGTATTGTATTTAAATGTATTGAATAAATGACATCACCTCTCGATAGGCATGAGGAAGTGAAAGATGTGTGATCTCTTTAGCTTAGATAATACTAAGACAGTGAAAGATTTCATGACATCATGCCACTTGGGATGTCAAGCACGCATCACAACCGCGTGGACAGCGAGCTTTAGCACTTCATTGGTTAAGCTAACATTACAGGTACATAATTGCAAAATATAAGAGCGACATTACTGCATAGCTTATTAGATAATAGTTATTTGAGAAAATCGCGATTTTTGAAATTTATAGATTGAATCAATTAGAATAATACTTAATTATAAATTATTCTAACTACGAGCATTACAAATTGACGAAAAAATCGCTGTGAAATAGATACCGCATATAACTCAATTAATGTAAGCAAAAACTTTCGACTTCCGCGAAGTTTATGACATACATACAATAGAGTAGACAGACAGACTGCATGACGGTACGACACCTTAGGTAATTAAATAAATTGATTACTTAATAGAAAGTACATTTAGTGATCACTTAAATAATGTTATGCTTTAATCAACATGGCACAAACAAGACGTGAATATGAGTTGTTTATGACTTGTTTTATAGATGCAGTATCTATAGCTTTGCCAAGCACGGCTTTCTTTACCAGAACGATATAGGATATTTTTGTGCAAATCAAGGGAAATACAGGTTTTCTTATTTTATGTTGGCTTTTATGACTTTGCAGGGATAAGAATAAAAACGATTATGTATACTCTCTCGCTACTTTACTCATTCCGTTTTGACAAAATATTTTGTGTGTAGGGACTAGGGTCTATCATCTTGTCGTCCCTACTTTGTTTAACTATCTATTGTGAGAACGAGAGCGTCAATATCCAAAGGTCTTATTAGACAGTACATTACAACAAAGACAATTGTTACATGTTATCAAACATAATCAGTACATCTGGTTGCATTGAAAATATTTAGGCACACATTATTTCTTATTAAACACAGAAGTACCTCGCGGTGCAGACAATATTCTCACGTTAATCTCAAATGCTTCGTTGACTTTATTGTTAATCGGCATTAATTAGGCCGTTATTAAGATAATGGTTTTGACGCACAAAATATTGCACATAACAGCTTCGGAGTACGGTTGTAAACAATTCTAGGGCACAAAACAATGCTCATTCATAACTAGGTCTTATTTAATGAGGTGTAGCAACTTTAGTATCAATTACAGCTGGTAGATTGTACTACATAGTTTTTGAAATAAGTGTAATACATTTCTCACGGTGTTAGACAACAGAAATATTTGAAATAGTCTGTAGTTATGTGGAATGCTGTTCATTGATGAATGGATTACACAGTGAGTGCTGAATCGTAAGTATCGCGAATGACCACTTCCAAGAAAGCTTTCGTTTTCTCCAGCGAGGTTAACGTACAACTTTGTATGCGAATTATGTAATTGATATAAGTGATGATATCGAGAAAAATGACGTCTGTTTAATAATGGTTATGAATAGCCCGATCAATGATAGTTTTATAATAATAGTTGAAATGAGTAGCGTGAAACATACGAAATGATCTTTGATCTTTGTATTAGGTGGGAAACCTTATAAATTCTGTTATCTCTTACATCTACTTTATTGATTATTTTGTATTTAAACAATTCCGTATATCAATTATTAAGTTAGCAACTTGATTCTGTACTTCCTGTCAAAGTAGCTTAAGTAATTAACACACATTTCTATTTAAATATTTCTTGGAATTAATTTGTAAAAGAGCGATTAGTCGATTACGCGCAGTAGGAAGCTGACGTAAAAATCTCGCTTTGCGCATTTATAAGGCGGTGATTTCCCAGATATTTAAATCTATCTCTCGAAGGATTACCTACATTCTCTGTTACGTATACTTACTTAAATGGACATAATTACGATCAATTTAAAAATACTAAAATCTTTATATTTTAAATTAATGACTTGCTATGTTTACTGTTTATCGATTCACCAGAAATTAAGGCAATTAGGAAAACCTATTCGGAATATAAAGGCCATTAGCCTTGTAAAGATTTGTAGCCAACATCTAGGTTTTTCCAAAGATGGTAACTTTTAACTAAGGTAACGTTTTACCAGACCCGTGACTTGAACCCAAGCCCTCAAGTTCAACAGTGGCGATCGTTATCACGTAACTAATATCTATACCGATTAATTTAACCGTGTTATAGGTTAAGAGGTTAATCATTATAAAGCATGTATGAATCACTTCGGATTGATCGTAAAACTTTGATACCATATTGATTTTTACGGGGTTTTGATTATCACTTTCGATTTCATTTGAATTTCTTAAGTAAGCTTTAGCTACCGTGAGAAGCTATTAGTAGGTCGGCATTGTAAATAAGATATAAACTTTTGAAGAATTAACTTATACTGCAGCACTTGCCTAAAAATCAACTAATATTTATAAAGACTCTAAAGAAAGATCATTATGTAAAGAAATTAGCAAGACAAAAACAAGTTGAAAAATATACACCTACCTTAAATTTTTACATATGTTTAAAAAATAAATAGATAAAGGTTGATCATCTATGGTGCCATTTTCTCTAGACTTGTAACTCGCGTGAAGGGTAAAAATAATGAACTTTATTAACAGAAGAACCTAGTAAGTTGTATAATATCTAATATAGAGCAATATCAAAGTCGATTCTGTCTTTTTGTAAAAAAATCAATGACGAAATAAAGGAAAATAAAAGTTCTTTGTTAGTAAAAAACAATACACTATACGGTACATTTAGAAAATATTCAAATAGTAAAAGCTTTAAGCGTAACTAAATATTCTAGTATATCGTGAGATGACCCGGTCTACCAAATCGATTCAACTAACGCAACAATAATTGTTTTAGATTACATGGCAGGTAATTACAATTAAGATCTGTTGTTGTTTGCATATTGTAAAACTTGTGTTACACAATGTTAAAAAATATGACAAAAAAAATACTTTATTTTTTATTTTTTTACTTGTTTACACCTCGTCTTTGTTATTCCAAAGAGAGCCATTAAATTGCATATTATAAAGACTGACGAATATTATATAACTATCACTAATAAATTATACATGGTGTTACAATGTAACACAAGTAATAAAATATCGAAAAAGAGTAATGGTCTAGTTGCGTCAAAATGAAGCAGTGCTGGATGAAAGAAAATACACATTTTCAAACCGAAATATTGGTATTTAGACAAAAGTGCTATAAATAGGCTAGACCATAACGTGCAAATGAGAAGCTTCTTTAATTACCACTAACTGTGTCCGGTTTGCAACAAAAACTTATTTAAATACGTGCCGAGTATTTAGTTAGCGCTTAGCGTAATGACCCTTTGGTATTAGCGAAGCATCTAATTTTCTCAGCAACGTATGCGAACAGTACACTGCAAACTACACAAGACGCAATTTGCGCAAATTCTGCGCGTTGGGATGACGTAAACTTTCACCAGCACCTAATGGCGTTAGTTTGTCACCGGCAACATGCGCATTTTAAAAGAAAGTTCATAGATGAATATATATTATTTATGTCTATTGCACTGTAACTTTAATATGTATATCATGCAGCTTTTTTTAAACTAAAAATAGAATAAAACTATCACTGAAATTTATTTTTATTTTATTCGGTTTTAAGGTGTGATAAACACATTTAGACAGAATCCATACTCAAAAGAACAAGATTATACTTCGAATAACCCAGTGGTACATTCCAGATGTTTTGTCGACGTAAATCTACTTTTCCTAGAGGTCAGAGAGATCGAACTCTGTAGGGCCAATGTTCTAGTTTAGTTACCAATTAGAAAAATATTTATTATCAATCTTCTCTAAATAGGGTCAAACAGATGGTTACTGTAACATTTTAATGTTGACGAATGAATATTCAAAAAATAATAATGAGTTTTCCATAAACACTCGTGCGGTGATTGGAGACTTATATAATATTTTGGTAGCAAATCGTTTATTATTAATTAAAATCAACATTAAATTTATTAATTCAAACCTACTTTACATCACGAACTTCACAACTCAAGAATTAATTTGAACATAACATCCAAAGATTGCGTGTACTATGTGAAACTACATAATGACAGGTTTCTTAGTAACATTAGTCAGTATGTTACGCTTTTATGGCAATTTTGATTATTTTATTGGCCCGACTTCCTTGTTTTGCAATGTGGATATGTTCTGTTTGTTTTAAACATGTAAGTTAGACAGGACATAACATTCGTAATTTGATTATGTCCGGTAGGCTAGGTTACATTACATCGTAAATGATGTCGTTTTAATTACTCGATTTATGTCTATTCAATGCTAATGTATTAACCAGTCTTGGAATATTGTAGTTTTAGAATTTTGCTCGCCGATATGTGACCTGCTCGCATATTTTTAAAATAAGTGTGACAACACAATATCGAAATAAGCGTGACAAATGTTATAAACAAATTATTTGTTATCAGCATTACTTCCAAATGAATAGAAATCAAGAGACAGTAATTAACAAAATAAAAGAAATCAGATACATGACATGGGAAGAAAAGCGACAATGGTTTATTTCAAATAAACAATTTAAACGCTAAATACCGGTAACAATTAACGTAATCAAAGCATAAAATGTAGGAAATATAATTGCTCCGGTACATCTCACTTATTCTGCGTGAAGAATCAGCGTGTAGATGTTCTCAGCCCATATTTCCCAGAGATTACACAAACCACTGGTTTCGTGTGACGGACGGATGAATATCAACATTTGGAAATCGAGCCATCTCTATCAGTGCAGTGCTGCATGCATGGAGTCACGGCCCGAGAGCGCCAGAGCACGATCTCAGCTCGATGCAGCCTGCATTCATACCTTGTTGAGAAAACAAAAGACGCCGACATCGCCCAAGTGTCTGAACGTGAGCCACACGCAAACGACCGCTTTCTTTCAACCATAAGCTATGTTAAACCGACAAAACGCTCTAGCGGCTAAACGCTGCTCTAACAACTATGTGATGTTCACAAAAAAAATCTATTAAGTTTAGTTCCGCAGTTTCAATATATTTGAGCTGTTACTGAACTTGTATAATTCATTTCATAAGAAAAATATTCGCACGTAACGTTGCCGCAGGCGTCCATTAAAATTATTATTATTTATGTAAATTTACCATAAGTTACGGCAAAAGAGAAACCCATCTCAAGATGATGGCTTGCCGCCCGTCATGACATGCATTGTTACTTCAAACTATTAACGACCATAAACATAAACTTACCTTTTACCTTTACGAAAATGAATATATAATTGATAGGTTTTAATTGAGCGTTTGTTATTCGAGAAAGGTTAAAAATAGAGGCTAAAGGTTGTTCCTAACAGGTAGCTAGAGAAACAATCCTAAATAAGTAAACAAATAAATAGTTAATTCAGAAGAGGATTTGACACAGTTTTTTTGGACAGTTGATTGCAAAGGTGATATTTGTAGTGTCTACATTCTATGAAAGATTCTCATATAGCAAACAACAACCATACGTTGGACCTCCATTTACTAAAAGAAATTCCTAATTTTAAAGCAACGTTTCGTAGTGCTCTACTATATATAAATTTAGTGATTGATTTGTTGCAAATGGATTGTATTATAACAAGGAAAGCCTCTACCTCGTGTGGTGAGAGTGACGATAGAGTGAATACTTGCGGTGAACCACAGAGCTGATATATTTTGTAATCATTATTGCAAGCACCTTACTGGTTCTCAGGTTCCACACCTATAACTTAGAGGAAAATTGGATCAGTAGTTATGTTACATATCTTTTACAAAGAGAATGGATAATATGGACATGATTGGCTATAAAATATACCCAGTTTTGTACAGTATCAAGAACAGTGTCGTAAGTCTTTTCGCGGAAATATATTTTCTAATATGAACTTAAGAGCAACTTAAACCTAAATTAGTCGCGTATATTTTAATTCCCTTTCGCTTTAGCATATTGTTCCACATTACGTCTTCGATCAGTTCGATCCACTTTGTATTTTCTTATTATAGGTTCTAAATTGTAAAGGAAGTGCCCAGGAATTCAGTCTTGAAACGTCATTTTGCTTACAACAGCAGGGTGTGGCTATTGTAGCTAACAATAATAAGTTATTACCAAACCACGCTAACCATAGAAAACTCAAGTTTTATTGCAGACCATAAAACTTTGAAAGTAGGCGTGAATGAGAAAATATTTATTCTTTATGTAGTTCCTTCTTCGAATGGTTTAAAGTAAAATTTCTAATACATTTTGTGCAAACAATGGCACACGTAACATATGTCTGAGTTGTAACACAAGACACGCGCCTCAGAGATTTTTTTAAATCACCTTTTAGCTACAGTTACCTTATTTACGGTTTGTGACTAACCTATTGTTACCTATTGTTTTTACTGTTTCGAGGTATTTGATTAATAAATGTGGTTTACATGCTCTCTAGTAATCTAAAATACTTTTTTCTTCCGTTTTTTGTCAAATATTGCGTATCTGTCTTTCATTAGCACTTTTGTAATGTTACCTCATACATTATCTCACATGTCTCGGGGCTGTGTTTACAACTATGAAAACAAAAACACTTCAAACATGTTTGTTAATTACACAAAGCAAGCAGCCAAGACTCGGTAACTGTACTTCATAGGTAATTGTCTCCATAGTCTGAAAACTGTGGCCACCCGCTTGAGTACTTAACATTAATTTGCTTCTGAATAGCCCTGTACCCTATAGTAGGACGGTAATTGGATGCTGGTGATAAATAGCATGATTGATGGCGCATAATTGAATATCATTATGATTGAAATTTGAATTCCTAATGGTAAAAAGGTAATACGGTCTTATGTTTCGAAGTATTAAGTAACTATTTACATGTTTGGTGAGCATTGCATGTTCATGTAAAATAATATACGGTTTCTCCTAAATCTCTTGCATAGGAAATGTTATCAGTTATACTAGTAGGTATATTTTATGTCACTGAAACATGTCGATGAAAAGAAAGTAGAAAAGTTCCGGTAAATAATTTCTAGGAACTTACATTATTTAAAATTTGAAATTATCCTATCCATTTCACCAATAATGCTACTTGAGAAGAGACTCTTCTCTTTTATACAATAATATTTTTTTGAAAGTATCTATAATAATCCACAGAGGTTAAATTGCCTATTAATAAAATGAAAACTTCAGTAAGTAGTCTCCACATAATTACTACCGAAAGGTCAAAGTTCTAACTTAGACTTTTAATCAACAATTTATATTTCTTGTAAAATGGCATAGTTTTACTAAACAAACAAATTTACAGAAATATCCAAAATGCCACTTTCCCCAACCCGGCAAATAAATAACATCTCAATGTGATTTTTTAAAACAATCCATTATCTATAATTCGCAACTTTCCCCTCAAACGATTATGAATAACATAACCGATTAACATAATCACATTTCAACGAAGACAGTAGCGTACAATTTATAAAATTAGTATAAAGGAATTGTTTCTGAACAATAGATAAGTACGCATTGCGCGATGAGAAATCAACGTACATTACAGCAATAAAGAATAATTGTTCTTGTTTCGGAAATAATAGCATTAGTCTGGTGTCACGCAGTGCTCGCGGCGGTCACTGATCTTGTGATAATTATCAGGGCAATTCAAACTTCGGCCGTGTTGTTTTCTTGCACAATCCCTCGACGCCTCCAGAGTAATTGGTTGCAGCCGCAGGTAGTTTCCGTGTAATCGATAACTGTAATATACGAATATGATACTAATACTGGCATTGTGTGCGTGGGCTATACGTATTGTTCGAGTAATGCACTCTCATCGTGTAATCATGATGTAAGGCAGTTGAGTTTTTATGTTTAGTAAACTTTGGTATTCAAAGGTGTTTTATAATTTTTCTGACAAAACATAGACTATAGTAAATTAAAATAAAACTTTGACTGAATGAAAGACGCCGATAGTAACAAATGACATGATAGTGACACATGTCAACAAAAATTATGAAACCAACAAGATAGATTTGCATCTACGTCATCGTATGCTAATGAAACTTCAACTTAACACTACCAAATTACCTTAAAAATGGGACGCAAAAATTAATTGAATGAACTCTTACATAAAACATTAATTAACTTCTCCAAAACACCCAGTAGCGAACAAACTGACCTCAATACACGTACATATATTCAATGCATAATAAAGACATAACACGTAGCATCGCAGGTTAAAACAGCCATCACAAAGACTTGTAACTAATGATTAGTGTCAATTACATTGTGTAAAGAAAATCTAGTCAGAGCCATTCAAAAGCTCGACAGAGCTTGTATTCAGGCTCGATGAGATGAACACGTTGTCAATAGATAATAATCGATACGTGCACGACCAAGTCCTTTGATGTAACAAGTAATATTTGCCAACCATAGAAAGCGAAATTTTATATTTGTTGACAATAGTGCATTATATAATTACGTGGCATTGTGCTTACACAGTTGTTGACTTGGCTCGTATACCGTAGGTGCATTAAATGTGTGTACACCTATTTCTGGAACTTAGAACCGGCTTTGATGTGTCAGTTCCCACACCAACGTAGGTGCCATGTAGGAGGAAATCGACAAAAACAAACGACACTCTGGGACCGGTCACTCACTCGTGATCATTTACCATATTTATATATGTTTTTTCTAGGAATGTCACTGACCTCGACGCTTCATAACATTGACTTTGTAATGCACTATTCACTATTGTATTGTTGCTGAATCGTTACCCATTTGTTATTATGTGAGAGTGAAACAAGGTAAATATCTTACAGCAAACAAGTGTTATTTAATATGAAAACTGTGTCTTGATGATTTTGAACATGGGATTTTGTCTCTTTGTACTTAAAACTTAACAAACATACTTACTAAATAATAAGTTATTTATATGCGCAAGTACTGGTTGTATTGGCGGGTCACGAATAGGTACCTTAACAGCCAGCATGAAGGTTTCACCTATGCGACTTAAGGTAACTCTTTATGTAATGTACACATTTGCTTGTTAACAGTATTACACAACACCATATTTTACTCGTATGCGGAAAAAAGTAGGCAAACAATTTATTTTTAAGCAAAAAGAAAGTAGGCAATAGGCATTTCCAATGAGTAGGTTTAGTGAAATTATTATTGATATCTGTTAAAGCTGTTATTACATACATCATATATGTGATACGTGACAGCAACAAGAGAAATGTTTGGGCGACGTTGTTTTGACATAAGTGTTCACGATTCACGCTCGACCTTTGATACCAACTAACTGAGATCGCTTAACATTGCTTCAGGCAAATTTTACCTAGAACGAAACGTAATTATTTAAACAAGCATCAATCATATTTCGCGAAATCACACAAGGTGTAAAACATACCGGTAAAAGTTCTTACTTTATTGTTATTGCTTTCATTCATGATATTCAAGAAATGAACAATGACAACTTAGAAATAAATTTTAATGTTATTTCAAGATATACCACAACTAGTTACTAGTGTAGTTAAGAAAATGACGAATTAAATATTATTCAAAATCAAAATAAACAACCAATGCAACATGTTAAATCAAAGTTTTGAATTCAATCCTGAAAATTGTTGGTATTTGGTCGAAATACCATTTTATTAAAATGTCTCTACTTAGTTAGAATTAGAGAAATACACAAAATATGAAAATAACGTGTAATTGTATATGTATATTTTCAAAATTAAGGGAAAGTACAATACTTAAAAACTGTTAAACGTTCTGCAATTGTTTGTGAAAAGGCTCTACTCCTATAAATTTTCAGCTTTTCATTAATTTACGAAACATACTTACATATATCTTAATTAACACGTATATAGTATATCACTAAAACAATCATTGTTATACATTATACATACATTAGGTAATTGTTTCGCGGACACATGTGCGTGAGAAACAGATCTCATTTTAAATGGCTTCCGACACCATTCTCATCCGGATTGTTTCGAGACAATTAAGATATTGTCGTCGCGTACTAATTTAATAATGTCAAACATCACCGAGGAAGTACTGCATAAAGTTTATGATATAATATTACATACATAAAATTATATACATATCACTGCACGTATTATAGTTTGACTTATAATACATTTTCACGAGTAAAATGTAAATAAAAAAGTGAAAGACTGAGTTGTATGTTAAAAACAGTAAGCAGTTATAAAAAAGTTAAAGTTTTCTTTGTTCTCGACCGAATTGTAAGCTATTTCCCTGCTGAAATCTTTCATTTATGGTCTCAGCATTTTAAATTAAGTTTATTAGTGGAAAGAAGTACTACCATTCTAAGCTAATTATAGTCGTTAGCATACGAAAGTGCCTGTTGAGCAATCATTAAGGTTTCCTTCCTTTGGTTCCCAAAATTATATCTACGTCTAAATATAATAGGAAGTCACTTATGAAGTTTTTATATACTTAAATTCTAAAATTAGATATGTTTTTAATAGAAACGATGCGTGTTACATCTAAATAAAGATTTAGATTCGCGTATTATAAAACATCAGAGCCATAAATCACTTTCTAAACATTACTATTATGATGTCATTGAGTCTGGGAAGATCCAAAAATATTTTATATGTTTAACTAGCTAAGCGAATTTGATATAATGGCATTATGCAAGTTAGGCTATCTATAAATCACTAACTAACTAAGGTAGATAACGTTTTCATGTAGGAGTTTTGCAAGCAGGATTTCACGGAGTTTTTGCAACTTTGTTCATTATGTTCATATAAAGACGTTCAATTAATTTTTACGGATGCAGTCTTTAAGAACTGGCGAAGTGCAAGTTGGCATCGCACATGGACGGTTCAGTACAGTATATCGTAAATTAAATTGCGTTTCATTTATTTTTATTATATTGGCAACAGAAATACCTACACACTGTTTGTCATTTCAACTCTCTAAATTATAAGGTTCAAGAGATACAGCCCGCTGATGGAGAAATGAACGGACGGGCAGCGGAGGCTTATAGTGGGTACGGAACCCTAAAAACTAAGTTATCATACTTGAATTCACAGTTCACGCAACTCTTCCTATTGATTAGATAAATGCAAGAAGTGTTAAGCGCTCGCGCAAAGTGCGTGTCGCCGGGTCACAGGATTATGTCACCGTCGCGGACGCGCGTGGGTGTGACGTACGTTATTGATTTTGACATTCGAGAAACATCTCTCGGTGAAAGTGCGATATGATTAACGCATAAGTTTTGCAACTAACCAGTTTCCACTCATATTCCAATAATTACTTTAGCGCTCATCAGTGGACTTGGGTGTTTAAACCTATGTAACTTTTTCAAAATGTCGTAAACCATATCTTTATGTTTGTTTCATAATAGTACTAAGGTTATTCCATTTCATTTAGATATATTTTTAATATTTGAGTATATAAATTTAATAAGCTAAAAAGTAATTTAACTTCAATCAAAGTAGATATAAAAATATAAAAAATACTGCTCAACTACAACTACACTGAAATATTAATGCTTAGTTTCTGCAAGTGACTACATAGGCTTGAACACCCTTAGTAGGAATGATCAATATCTTAACCTTTGTTTGAAAGTTCAAACTTTCTATAGACTGCAGCCAACGCGAACTATCTAGAAGCTCGTAGGACCAAAGGTTAAGAAGAGACTAGATTGAAATAATATACCGGCTAGCTTAGGTTATTTCGATTACCTAATGTTATTTGTGTAGCGGACTAATTTAGGTAGATAAAAATATAAAGTTTAATGTTACACCAAAGGTATTATTTAGGGTGCACTTAAAGTTATATAAATATAATTAATTACGAAAGTACACTGAAATAAAAAACGCTGTCTTTTATGTCTTCTTTAATTATTTTTTCCTCTGTTCCCACATAAAATTTAGATAGTGCATACAATAAAACATTAACCGTATCCTACTGTGCTATACCCGTAAATAAATGAAGATTGCAGCAAAATCGAATACAATAGAGCCCTATACACTACAATCTCCCATGACCCTTTTCGTAACCCGTAAGCGATAGACATCTTCTAAGGAAGCTTGCAAAAATATATTCAACGATTAAGTAATCTGTAATGTATTTTACGTCAAACGAATTTTTGATAAAACAGAAGAATTGGCGGATGCACTTAATAAAACCTGCATGCAGAAATTCACATACAGTTACATAAATTCAAATGAAATGATCGTCGGAATTGCAAATTTTGCAAGTCAAAAAATAGAAAACAACTTTAAAATTGTATCTATTTATTCTATTTTTATACTTTAATAACTTCCGTCGGTAATATTCATGTTTATAATGTATGTGCTTAAGTATCTCAGCGTATATATTTCCTTATGTACGAGTATCTTGAAAAATATAAGGATTGAAACTATAGCAATTTAAAATACACACTGTGATATGGAATATTAATAAGATAAATAAGTGAACGTAGCCGTTAAATCTACTCTTCCTAAACGAGTCAATAATCATAATATTTCCTAATGCCTTCATCAATTCACTAGCTTTATTTAAAAACAGACGTGCAATCAATGCAATAGTCGATACAAAAAAGTTATCTCTAAATATTGAACACTGCAAAAGATCAAAATATTACGAGTCACCATGACAACAAAACCTTGCACCTTTCTTAATTAAAATACTTCATAATTGTAATGGATTGACCAATTCATTTATGTTCCAAGGAAAATAATCTATTATGTCATTTATTTTTAACTAACAAATATTTAAAGGGCAAGTGTCAAATCCACACCATGATAGCTCACACCAACACTTGAACAATAGAAACATTACAATAAGATTAATTATATGAAGTTGATTAATGATGTGTGGATGAGAAGAACCTATGTTTGGACATTACACGGGTCACGCACGAGACATTTGGACTTTGTTTAAAACGACATTCAAAGAACAAAAGACTTTATGAGAATATTTACGAAATATCTTAATTAGCGTCGTAAAATTTCTCAAACATTAATATCCGAAACAAATTTGACCCCTTAGTGTATGTTTAAAAGTATTGTATAAGTAGACATGTCTCAAATCACTGTATTCACTGTTCATGTCTTTCTTTATACATCTAAGATCGAATTAAATGCAATTTAGCGAGGAGGATATAAAAACAAAAGCAAAAACAAAACAGACTTTGGCTTTTTAATTTAATTTTAAAATGTAATAATGGATTAAGCTCATTGAAATTGTACAAATAACTAGTTCAGGAAAAGAAGGATGTAAATAGTGTTAAATTCTCTTTAAAATGATGGCATAATAAGATAGACACCCTGCATATTATATGGGGTGTCAACAAACAAACCTAATCTTTCATGAAAAAACAAATAGTAATTAAAAATCTATAACTCTTTTTAATACTTAGGCCATAAACAACATACAATTATGTTAGACAAAAACACATTTACTTTACTTGGTTTAATATCACAAGATACTATGAAGTTGTGCAATCGATCCATAAGAAAACAGCTATTGTTCCACATCACACGAACAATGTAACCAAATGCGAATGAGTAAAAACATTCAAGATGATGGAAATGTGGAAGCATTAATCGATATCGTAATCACTTATTGAACTCGCGGAGACCGGAGACTGTCAATTACCGTCGTGCTAAACACGATTCATAACTAACATATTGTAGTGCATGTTAGGAGAAATATTGTCAATATTATGAAGTCAACTGAAATGAGTTTTCTTTTTCTGTTTCAGACGTTGGCGTTGATCTTCGTCTGCCTATTCTCGGCATGTGTAGCCGAAGAGACTACTACCGATGGCTATAACGACAAGTATAACACTATAGAACCTAAACCATCTGTTCGACTAGATCCATACATACGAAAAGCCCTACTTAAAGCTCTAAGTGAACTTGAGGAAAATGATAACTCAACAACAGGTACTGACTCTACTGACGGCACTACGAGTTTTGATTCAGATACGTATACAACTGGAGAAGATGTTCCTGAGGCTCAAACTGATAAGGAAGGAATTCGGATTCATTCATTTATAGTCAATGGACAATCGGCGTTTGCCAATAATACGAATACGCCAGCTTTTGTTGACAGCAACATATCTATTCTGAGTACCACAATAGGAAATGTCGAAAGTCAAGTAACTGCTACTCTTCCAACTTCAGCACCGTTTCCAGAATTATTCCAAACTAAAGAGACTACAACGAATGTTCAACAAACAAGAAGCATAGCAAGCCCCTCAAAAACAAGCACAGATAACAGCGCCAGTGCAAAGAAACCCACATTCAAACCATTACTATCTACAACCACAACGACAACGACGACTACCACTACCACTACTACACCTAAGCCAACGCACAATGACGACGGAGAGAATATTGAAGAAGTAGATAAAAGAGATGTACAAGTTTACCAGGCTCCACTAGTTGCGGCATTTACGGTACACCAAGATTCTCAAGGATTACCCAAACAAGTAATACCTCTTTATCAGCAACATAACACCCAAAACTTCATAAAGCAAATGCCTGCTGTTAATCTGGCATCCGGAGTTTTACAAACTCAGTCTGTAGGGCAAATAATTCCCAGTGTAAGCTTGAATCAGATTCCACAGTCAGACTTCATTAATCAACAGTTGGTATTACAAAAACAGCTTGAAGAAAAACAAAGAATACTTGAGGAACAACTTCGTCTTTTGCAACTTCAACAAAGACAGCAAGAGGAATTGCTGCGGAAACAACAATATCTTTTACAACAGAAGGAAGCACAACGCCAGGTTCTTCTTTCAAATGCCCAAAAGTTTCAAGCGCAAGGTTCTGTAAATAATTTTCAAGTACAGAAAAATATTCCTCAGAACCAATTCATCAATCATAACGCGCCTCAGCGTCCCAACAACGGGCAGGTGTCGATTCAGCCCAGCGTACCTATAGAAACAAGTAGCCCAGTAACAAGTCAACAGCAATTGCCTAACCGCGAAGCTGTAGACTTCCTAATTCACCTACACAGTCAGCAGCCTGACCAGTTCCCCTTACAAGAGAATCATTTGCCTCAAGGAATAAGCAACTTCCTCCAACCCAGCTCCCAAAATTTCCACCAAGGAATTAACTTCAACCAAGTAAGAGCTGTTGCTGACCAATTCGGACAACAAAAACAAAATCATCGTGTGTTCCGTCACGATAGTGGAGTCGGCAACTTTGGAATAAATCAACACTACAATACTTTCAATACATTTAATCCTATTCACTCCAATCGTTTCTTTCCTCTAAATGCTCAGAATCAGTATAATGTAGATGCTGAATTAAAACAACTGCTTGTGAAAAATGGATTGAATGGAAGAAATCAAGAAGACCTAAACATTGTTTCTAAAGTTCTGTCTCTGAATCATGGGGTATCATTAAATAATAATATTTCGAACCGATTACCTTTCGACAGCCGAAGGCATGTAAGACCACTTATATAATTGTACTTACAATTAATTATGATGATTAGGGAAAAGTACTTATTGATTGGTTAATTCGTAGAGGTTTAATTTCAAACCTGACGAATTAGTATTTACATTTATCATAAGGAAAAGTATTGTTAAGTATTAACAAACGGACAGTGGGTAAAAATAACACCGTAGATACTTTGAAAAGGGAATTTTGAACAGTCTATGAATTTACAAAATGTGCTTATAGAATATAATATAACCAAAGAAATGTTAGAACATCTATTCTTACAAAATACAGCACACCACTGTTCGGCTTTTACAAAAGTTTTACGATAATTGTAGACTATAGAATTATTTATTTTACTGTAATCGTTAGGAACTGCCATAAGTAATATAATTAAGACAACGATCTAAGACAGTAATGCAGCTTGCCTAAGATGAATTATTTAGAGATGTCACCAGAAACTAAAAAGATAAGGCTATGACAGTAAAGCTTTAATAAAATGAAGCTAAACTATCATTAGTGCCATCACTAAATAATGAATCTGACTATAACTTAATGTAAAATAGCTGCCTCATTAAACGTAAACTTTTACGACCAGCCACATTCCGACGCCCATTTTATTTTACACGCGATTAATAAAATGCAAACTTTAGTGTCGTATTAAAACTAATTTTGTGTTTAAATTATACCAACCACATAAAACGTCTTTAAAAGAATAAAAAGCCCTAATTAATACAATTTTAAAACTATGCGAGCTCGGTTTTAAATTAATCTACACAGCATTTGTATTCTACGTGTAACTATTCGTAAACGATAATTGGGGGAATGCAAACTCACTTTGATTGCTATATTTCAGATAGTAATGATTTAAAGTGTCTTTATTAGCAAACATCTTAATAAGGGCTTTTTTTTCTTTTGGCAAAGGTTGTAGCGCCTGGCAAGGGGGTGTTGGAATGGGGATTTAGGTGGTGAAAACGATAAATTCAGAAAAAGTTTACTTGAAAATAATGTTAATTTGTCATCAGTGAAATTAAATTAAATTATTTCCTTCACGCGACAGCTTCATAGACGAAGACTATACTTTTTACGTATTACGCTGTATTGCCTGTATTACATTTGGAAACCGTACAAATATATGCAGACAGCTCATGCACTAAAAATGTATTTTAAATGTTAAGTACTCTTAAGTTTAGCGCTAGGTATAAAGTACTGACCGAGAGCTAATTAACTAAGTTTAAGCTAACTAACAACTGAGCTAATAGTACCTAGATAAATACATGAAACCAGCACTTAACAGTCAAACATCGTGAAATTTTCACTATTCACTGACTTACAAGTTAGCACTATGTCGTACTTTAGTTGCTAGCACTAATTATGTTATGAAGGAATTACGAATGAATTAGTATGAAATGAAGATTAAAACTTGATAAAAGTAAAGTTCGACAGGAAAACCTAACATATTATGACGATACCCGCTATTTTAATATCGTACCTGTTTTATATCTTATAATAAGCTAACTGTTATTAAAGTTTTTTTGCGTCAATTAATTTTCAATCAAGACAATGAATTCTGTGTGTTTAAATGTTTTAGCTTTAAATGTATTTCTTCTAGGTTATGTACTTGTAAGGTTAAAACCTATGTCAAACCGTCGATTAAATCTTATGGAGTCATACATCTAGTAAGTACCTCTTGTATACAGTGTGTAAATATATTGTTTTACATTATAATAACAACGAGTTTTATTTAAATCACGTTTTAATAGGTATTAAGACCAGCCTAGGTAACCCTGTAATTTGTTTTTTTTTCTAGAGGAGAGTTGCGAGTGCAATAGTCGCTTAACAGCACTGATCATCAATGATTTTGATTCTTTAAAGTTAAGTTAGTTTAAGATCCAAGAAACAATGAATAAATCCACTGAGTAGGTATCTGTTATTACGTAGGATGTATGTATAAGATAGGGAAGTATTTAATGCATAATAATATACACTGGGTACAACGTACGTATCATAGACAGTATGGCATGTAATGTACTCGTATTACAGGGTACCTATCACATGGTATGTACATACGGGGTGTGCATCACATAGAAGTTATATTTCACATAAGGAGGTATTGCATAGGGATACCTCCTAAATGTGTGTGAATAATGTTCAGCCTCCATGACCTTGTAATGGCTGACTGAGCCTGGGTGTCCATATTCTTAGCTGACCCACAACCCTTAATAGTGTTTACGTAGGTGGGTACCCTATTTTGTTGAGCGAAAATGCGGGGCCTTAAACTCGAAATCATGATTATACCTATTTCAACATCTTAAAAATATAACATATACGATAATACTTAGGTAGGTACTACTTACCTGAACTGATGTGAGCAGGAACTTTTGCTAACGTAATTTTGCCAGGCATCACGAGAACTGTTTATCCACAGAGCAAAATCACATTATACACTAACACTCCAAAAGTCAACGGTCCATTATTCAAAAAAATAAGTCACTACTTAGTTTTTAAATAGCACGTACAACTTAACTAAAACGGAAAATTACGAAGTAAGTAAGCATTTACCATCAATTAGGAGCCGTTGCAAAAACAAAAGTCAAACTATTTCCCGCCATGATTCCTTCATCCACAGATACAGCGTTTGACAAGAGATGCGTTTAGTCTTGCCATGCCGTCAAATTTTGGAAAACTTTATAACGTTATTTTTGTGTCTAATACATAGATATATTATATATTTTTTATTTTCAAACTCCCTGTTTAAAATTTTATTTAAAAGTTCTAAGAATAAAAGTGCTCATTGCTAAAAGGTTATTCTTTTTGTCTATGGTCCCTGTTCGAGGTTTTTATTTATTATCTTTTGACCAGTTTTGAGTAGTTTTGAGTATATATGTTCTGTGCTTTTAATGCCATTGACTTGATATGTCATACGTGTAAACAATTAAAACAATGCTCTGAGTTTGGAGTTTATTGTAAATATATATTCTGAAGATAAACTTTAATTTTCTTGGGTGTCTTGTGAACACTAATAGTAAGATCTTCATAATAGAATACAAATATATTCAGTGTTAGATATAATAAGTTATGGTTATAATGGATACTGCTGAGGGTGTTGGTAGCCTCGAAGACCAAGCACTTAAAAGGAAGGAACGTCTTAAAAACCTTAAACGTAAAAATACGACTAGTGAAAACACTTCTAGCGAGACACCTAGCCAAATCGTACCGCTTCCCAAGTAAGTATAACTATTGCGTACATTTTGAGGTTATTAACTGGTAAACACTGTAACCACTGAAAAACTTTTGCATTCTAACAGGTTGTTACCTGATTTAGATTTTGTCGTCCCACAGTACAGCATATAGGTACAGTAAGACTTTTTTGAAGACTGTTTATGTGCCTTCAAACAAAAATTTACGTTATTGTCAAATATTTTACTAAGCACCTATGCTATCTGCGATACATACCAAAATCTTATATTAAATTTCGTAATAATCATTAACCTTCACCTGTTCACAAATAACATCTTATACATGATCACTTCTGTTATAATTACAGGCCAAAGTTCAGAAGTTATAAGCCCCAAGATGAGACTCTTCAGGAAGCTAAGATAGAGGATGCTGTGCCAGCCGCTGTTGAAGCTGAAGTTAAGGATCTACTGGAAGCTGGCAAAGAAAAGGTATTGAATAATATACTAACTACTTCACTACTACTACTGCACTATTAGTTTAGTGTCCTGCCCTGTGGTTATGCCTGATACGCAGATCATGTTACTGATATTCCTATGCATATGATTACTGGGCTAAATAATTTGAACATTTGGATTGAGTTTGTATTTTTTTGATGAACATAAAGAGTAATATGTTGTTTATTTGTTAAAAAGATGTAGATGCAGTAAATTGAATAAAAATGACCCCTACTTTTAATTTAGCTTCATTTAAGGTAATGTCAGTAAAACAAATAACATAAAAGACAAATTAACCAAAATATTGCATGTTTGCATAGGAACTATTTAACTATTGTAAGTCAGAATCTTAAATCATAATATGTCTGTATTATTATCAATTATTTATGTCTGTATGTATTATCAATTATTTTTTCACACAGCTAGTAAGTCAGTCATGTCATGATTAATCATACCCATTAAATCCTTGTCTAATTACAGATAGTATTACAAGACCTCGATATCTCCAGCTTAGCTCCTCGGAAACCAGACTGGGACCTCAAGAGGGATGTCTCCAAGAAGTTAGAAAAGCTAGAGAGGAGGACACAGAAAGCTATCGCAGAATTAATATGGGAGCGACTCAAACAAGGCAATGAAGATAATTTAGGAGCTATAGTTACTATGACACAGAGTAAACTGGTTGAGGAAGACTGAAGTTAGTTTAATGTAATGTATTGATAAGTTATGTGTAAGTAAAATACTTTTTTAAGAGATATTTTGTTTTTATATGCTGTCTAAAGACTTATTTAGTGTGCTCTACATCTCTTTTGTCTTGACACATTTACACTAAACAGAAAAATTTAATATGCCTTGATTTAAACTAGAAAATAGATTAATTAGTTTCTAAAACAAAAGCTCAATAATGCATCATTGTTGTTAAGTTTTAGAAATACATAGTTCTGGGGCTATAAGAAACAAACTTAAATGAGTTTTGTAAGTGAAATTTATTGCACAGAATTTTCAATTTCACATTAGCAATTAGTATAATATCACAGAATACAATTAAATAGTGAACATTTTTATATTCTTTGTTACAAACAAAAATTATCTATTTCAGTCATTACAATACATTTATGACATTATTAACTAATTTTGTATAACATATTCATTTAACCTAAAGGGTAACAAACACAAGGTTTTAAAAAGAAAACAAGGTGCTTTAAAACCAAGTTACTATGAGATTTGTCCAACTTAGCTTACCCGATTTATATAATTACATAACATATCATCACGCCTGTATCCCCGAAGGGGTAGGCAGAGGCGTACCAATGTACACCCACAGTTCGCCGATATGTTTAGGTCCCATGTAATATGGGGGCGGGCCTATTGCCACTAACCGGGCACAAATCCAAACTGCGACCTGCTACTGAGAATTTCATAGAAAAACCCAATAACACCTTGGTCGACTCGGGAATCGAACCAAAGACCTGTAGCGTAGCAGGCGCGCTTAGCACCACAAGGCCAACGAGGCAGTTTATATAATTACCTATTGTTATTGTGTTAATAAGTAGTTAAATAGATATTTGCATTACATTATTATGATCTCTTTAATCAAAAATAAATTAAAACACCAACATAGAAAACAAAAATACAATAACATTATTGGGTTTAAAGTTATGCCTGGTTTACTGACTTGGTTAGCTGTCACTTTTCTTGTCGCTCAGTAAATAGGATCGTTTTTATTCACTTGCGCTATTCACGAATACTAATACTAAGCACTAATCAGCGTGTTTACACACGAGGACATAGTAATAGTGACAAGTACTAAGTATTTAGCTACGAAGCCCGTGTAAACCAGGCATTAGGCTAGTAACCAAGTATTAGCCTGTACCTAATTTCACAATACACAGTAAACTATTAATATAACCCACTATTATATGGTGCTCTTAGGGTAAAAAAGGCAACTAAAAATATGAGTAAGTTTAAACCAAAAACTGCCTAAAAATAATGTCAACTACTGGCTATTTTGTTTCATAAATATATCTTCATTCACGCACAAACATCAAGTTTTAAATATACAATTTGTAAAACAAAGGATATTACTTTGTAATCCACTCAACTACATTAGAATGTAAGACATCTATTTTTCGTTTGTGGCGACTTAGCTACTTACATACATGCATACTTTTGAAAAACTATAGTTATCAGGTAATCATATGAAAAGGGTGGTTTCTGGATTGAATAACATCCCTTCTTTCACAAACTTGCAAGTATCTATACAATTCCTAATATCCTAACAAAATATAAGTGTAAGTCATTGGGTTAAGGCGGTAACAGATTATCACAAGCTAATAAATAAAGTAGAAATAATACTAATAGCACTTAAAGTAGAAGGAACTAGTGATGTGCCGCTGTTGCGACCCTTTTTTCTTCTCGATGGTCGGACGGTAGTGGTGTCCTCGTGGTCCTCGATTTCATTGTAGACGTAGTAGTTATTGTCTATGTTGTAGAATACGACTCTGTCCCCGATGGGCTGTATTGGTCTGAAGTTGTGGGTGATCTTCCCGTGCGCTGATCTTATTTCCCTGAATGCCTCGATCTGGGGAATCAGAAACAAGTTATCATTATTAACTAATTGTTGCTGTAAGTTCGATAGTTATCTGAGTAAGCGATACGCAGGAGGCAGGTATTTTCAGCACTATATAACATATTCTGACGATATTTATTTTTATGTAACCTGTTTCTTGGCCCACTGCTGGGTAAAGGTCTCCCCCACCTGACTCTAGACTTCTCTGCCTCGAGCCACATAATAACAATTACTTAAAATCCGATGAATGTCAAACCTGAAGATGATATTCTAAATAAATTGAAAATAGTCGCAAAGCCTGAAAGACTTTCTCAGACAAAAAAAAATGTATTAAATTAATTTAGTACCTGTTCATGAGTAAGCCTAATCGGCTGTTCGAAGTCCAGCCATATAACGACTTCGGAGCAGGGCGGCGTGGTGAGCGAGCCTCTATACGTAAAGTACCTCTTCAGGTCGTACGGTAGAATGTTGAGGAAGGAGAAGGGATGGCTCATCACCACGCTGGTGTGGGGCTCCGTGACGTTCTGCAGGGCTAGCGTGATGTCGTCGTACGCTGGGTGCTGGTGGCGGTCGAGCTGAGAAGAATAGGATGTATTTAGTGGTAAAGATACAATTAATCCATAAATAACTTGCTTCGCCGTGTGGTATCCGGCTTAGAATTGACCACCCCCACTCCTCCCGTGGGTGTCGTAAGAGGCGACTAAGGGAAAAATCTAGAAGATGGGCAGCAGCGTCTTCTGTTACTATCACAACAATACTGCGATCCCCAAGCCGCCTGCCAAGCGTGGGGATTATGGCAACCCCCCCCCCCCCCATAATGACAGACAAAACGGCACGACGGCCCCCAGTACCCGGCAGCTCCTCTATCCCTGGCTATGGTAGCGGGTCAGGTAACGGAGGAGCAGGGGGTGCTAAGAATCCCCGGTGGATTTCGCGCTACCGCCCCCACCGGACTTTGGCCCTGGCAACGCACAACGTCCGCACGCTGCGGACTGACGAGAAGATTGTCGAGCTGGAGGAAGAATTGAGCAGGTTGCGTTGGGACATCATGGGATTATCTGAAATCCGACGAGAGGGGCAGGATACGATAATCCTAGATTCCGGCAACATGCTCTTCTTCCGGGAAGGAGACCGAAAATCCCAGGGTGGTGTCGGGTTCCTCGTCCGTAAGTCTCTCATTAACAACGTGATAAAAGTCGATAGTGTGTCAAGCAGGGTAGCGTACCTGATACTCAGAATCACCGATCGGTATTCGTTGAAGGTCATCCAGGTATATGCGCCGACCTCGACACACCCTGACGATGAAGTAGAGGCTATGTATGAGGAGATCTCCGAAGCCATACATGCCTCCGAATCTTACTTCACCGTTGTTATGGGAGACTTCAACGCTAAGGTGGGCACTCAGAATGGCGATGAGTTGAGAGTAGGGTCGTTTGGATATGGGCAGCGGAACCAGAGGGGCCAGCGGCTGGTCGACTTTATGGAGAAGGAGGAACTCTATTTGATGAACTCCTTCTTCCAGAAGCGACCATCCAGGAAGTGGACGTGGATTGGCCCCGATGGTTCAACCAAAAATGAGATCGACTTCATCATGACGACCAAGAAGCGTATATTCAGTGATGTCTCTGTGATCGGGAAGGTGAAAACCGGCAGCGATCATCGCATTGTCAGAGGCACACTGAATATCAATGTAAAGCTTGAACGATCTCGTCTGATTAAGTCCACGCTCCGTCCAGGTCCTGCCCAAATCCAGAATCCCGAAACCTTTCAACTCGAACTGCGTAATCGCTTCCAGTGCCTAGCCGAATGCGAAACTGCGGACGAGATAAACAGCGGGTTGGTGGAAGCTGTCCAAGCAGTGGGTTCCCAATTCTTTAGGACCCCACGCCGAAGAAAACCTCAGAAGCTCTCCAATAAAACCATTAAACTAATGGAAGCCCGGAATGAGATGAGATTGCAATCTTCAGCTGATATGTCGGAATACGGTCATCTCAATAGGCGAATTTCTAACTCCACGCGTCACGACCTGCGCTCCTTTAATACTGCCCGTATAAAGGACGCAATTGAGCGGAACCAGGGCTCCAAAGTGTTCGCGGGAAATTCCTCTGTTGGGAAAAGCCAAATGACGAAGCTGAAGATCGACAATGGCAGTATCATCTCATCGAAACCGGAGATATTGAGGGAGCTCGAGAGGTTTTACGGACAGCTGTACACTTCGACACGTAAACCCGTTGTCAGTGTAGCTCAGGACGCTAGAGTCAAACTGACCCGGCACTATACTGAGGATATCCCAGACATCAGCCTGTACGAGATTAGAGTGGCTCTGAAACAACTTAAAAACAACAAGGCGCCGGGTGATGACGGAATTACAACGGAGCTTCTGAGAGCGGGTGGAAAACCGGTACTTTTAGTCCTCCAGAGGCTATTCAATTCCGTTATACTCGAGGGTACTACGCCAGAATCATGGCACAGGAGTGTGGTGGTGCTCTTCTTCAAAAAAGGCGACAACACCTTGTTGAAGAATTATAGACCCATCTCGCTCCTGAGCCATGTGTATAAGTTGTTTTCGAGGGTCATTACGAACCGTCTCGAACGCAGGCTCGATGACTTCCAGCCTCCCGAACAAGCTGGTTTCCGAAAAGGCTTTAGCACCATGGACCACATTCACACGCTCCGCCAGGTTATACAGAAGACCGAAGAGTATAATCGGCCACTGTGTTTAGCGTTTGTGGACTATGAAAAAGCCTTCGATTCAATCGAAACCTGGGCTGTATTGCAGTCCCTTCAGCGATGTCATATCGACTATAGGTATATCGAGGTGTTGAAGTGTTTGTACAGTAAAGCCACAATGTCAATTCGGTTACAGGACGAGAGCACGAAGCCAATCCAACTGCAGCGTGGTGTGAGACAGGGAGACGTTATTTCTCCGAAACTGTTCACAAGTGCGTTGGAGGACGTCTTCAAGCTCTTGGACTGGAACGGGTTCGGCATCAATATCAATGGCGAATACATCACTCACCTTCGTTTTGCCGATGATATAGTGATCATGGCAGAGTCGCTGGAGGAGCTTAATACTATGCTCAGCGACCTCAGTATCGTTTCCCAACAGGTGGGTCTTAAAATGAACATGGACAAGACCAAGATCATGTACAATGTCCATGTCGCACCTGTACCGGTTATTGTTGGGAATGATACTCTTAAAGTTGTCGACCACTACGTCTATCTTGGACAGATAGTTCAGTTAGGCCGGTCCAACTTCGACAAAGAGGTCGCCCGAAGAATCCAACTCGGATGGGCAGCGTTCGGGAAACTACGCGACATCTTTTCGTCCAAAATTCCGCAGTGTCTGAAGACGCAGGTCTTTGACCAGTGTGTGTTGCCAGTGATGACATATGGCGCTGAAACGTGGTCGCTAACGGTTGGCCTTTTGGAGAAGCTCAGAGTCACTCAACGAGCTATGGAGAGAGCTATGCTCGGGGTTTCTTTGCGCGACAGGATCCGGAATACGGAAATTCGCCAAAGAACTAAAGTCACCGACATAGCTCGAAGAATATGCAAGTTGAAGTGGCAATGGGCAGGCCATATCGCTCGAAGAACCGATAACCGTTGGGGAAGAAAGGTTCTCGAGTGGCGACCACGAACCGGAAGACGCAGCGTCGGCAGGCCTCCCACCAGGTGGACTGACGATATCGTCAAAGTGGCGGGCACCCGGTGGATGCAATTGGCGAGTTTTCGTTCATTGTGGCGTTCTAGGGGGGAGGCCTTTGTTCAGCAGTGGACGTCTTCCGGCTGATGATGATGATGATGATGATGACGTATACCTACATTACATTTTAATAGTAATTGCTTATTGTACTGTAGCTAAGGTCTGAACAAATAGTTCAGACCTTAGCTTTATATAAACTAGGACCCGTTAGGTTTACTGGCCCTTTTTTCGGTTTTACAGGCTATTGAGAATATGTTTTGAACTTTGTAGATACGAGTAAGTACTAGATCTAGGTAGACAATATAATAAATAATTTAAGCAGTAAGTAAGTAATCTTGTAAGTTATAATTTAAGCACCTAGCCCCTAGGTACTTTTTGGCCTCACAGTATGATGAATAGGTTTCTAGATGATAGATATATGTATTGAATACGTAGCTAGTCAAACAACACAAATAACTGTCGGATTGCCACATCGATCAAATTAATTATGCTGCACGTGGAAGTGATATATTTGCTATAAGCTATTTTAAGAATCGGTTGAACATTCTTTGAAACGAATAAAACTTTGTGTGTCATTGCGAAAAAGATAGCTATATCTATCTATAGAGCGCCATCCCTCTCTTGCACTATAAAAACTTACCTCATAGAAAAAGGCGAGCACTGTCAGGCCGTCTGAATGTTTCACAGCCTCGGTGGGCGACTGGTACTCTTCTTTGTAGAACACCATGTGCAGTTCCATTGGAAAACTAGAATTGAAGAAAGAACAGATTTTTAGATAAGGTTGTTTTTTTACAACATCGGCACTAGGGTAATTCATCCCTGTATCTTGATATACAAAAAACACACACTTGGAAGAATTATTTTTCGATGTTTGTCCCTTGCAGAATAATGGTTTGGTAACGTTTACCATCACACTGCTATCCATGCATTCAAAGCGCAAATAGGTCATGCCAAAATACTATTTAGCTTAAAGTTACTGCAGTTTCAGTAAAATAGGGTTAAAACTCTAAGGTCTATTGCGCTCTTTAATAAAAGCGAGCAATAATCTCACCTTCTATGATTGATTTTGTCTTCCGACCCGAAGGTATCGTTGTCTCCCCAATGGAAGTGCATCTGGCTGAAGATGTAGTCACTGTCCAGAGGCCCACCTCGGACGCGCGGATGTGGCTCGTTCTTCACCTCTATCAGAACTGCAGAAATAAACAAACATAACTTAGTAAACCATATTCTTAGTGTAGGCAAAAAGTACATTTATAACCACTCATTAAAATAAAGAGAGATGTGAGTTCCTGGGTACATTTTTCAAACTGTATCATGTATAGCCCATATGGATAGTTACTACCTTATTGTCTTCCATTGTTCGCGAAATGAATGTTTACGGCACGTGTATCTCGTTTTGCCAAATTCTAACTTGTGTGAAAGTTACATCCTTTCCCTACCCTTTTTCCAATTAAGTTGTTTGGGTTTGACATTTACCCTTAATTTATCCTAACTAAGTACTCATCATCTCAGTACATTCACTCCTTTCTTTCTCATGTAGTTTTACCACATTCAATCCATCTCTGTTCGGACTTCCTCTGCATGTTTATCCATTCACAGTAATACTCATAACTTGTTTAGTTATATAACATGGTAATTATATGACCACAAATACCACAATGCTAGCTTCCGTTAATTGTCTCACAATTTACGTGCCTGAGAATACGACTGAAAACGGAATTACCTACGAATGACGGAATAACCTATTTTTATATTCCCCAAGACCAAGAAGTTTTGAAATCCAAGTAATACTTGGGAACGTTGCGATAGATTCAATTGTTTTTGGTACTTTCTGAACGGGCCTCTGCCTATATAAACAGTAATCTGGGCGTCTCGTGTTGAAAAAACGTCTGAAGAAGTTTGCACAAACATGTACATCCTTTATTGAGAATGACGATGGTGTTTTTGGTTCATTCACTTAATTCCTATGAAGTGTTTGCTTTACCAAACCAAACTACATGCTGTCTGATTTTGTACATTCAAATCACAGTCTCTTTATACTAAGTGGAACTAGGTATCTCCATAAATTTTGACCCTCAGATCATAGTAGATATATTATGTACAGAACACTTATGTCTAAACTCTAAACAAAATTTAACTAAACAATTAACGTGCGTACCTACTAGATCATTTCGCAAGCTTCATTCATGATAACCTTGCTTATATGCTTATATTTTTTCAATAATATTGGATACTACTCTTATGATGCCTCTTCTATCAACGTTGTTACTACAAGTGTACATAAAGACTTAGTCTATTGGCTCTTAAGTTAACACTTCAATTCTTCAAAGATTTTCACTTAGCTGAGTTACCCTTGACCCCATTTTGTAATATGAACCGTGACAAGCATGAACTCTGGTGTTATCAAACTTATTTTCACGCCAATTTGGAAACCAATGAAAAACTTAATAAAAAAAGATTGTTAACCCGCTATGAAATCTAAATAACCGGAGTGAAATTCACTGGTATCGGTTTTACTATGCAATGACTAGGTACTAAGCAGGTTTCTATATAATTCAGGCTTTTAAACACTATTCTGTGGTAAAATGCTACGGAGAGGGCCAGAGCTGTTCAGTTCATACTTGAAAAAATCCAATGGACATAAATCGTACTACATGGACTCATCATTACATATTTACGTAGAATTTTAAATACACTATAATTCAGCATGTTTACTATTTAGTATGATGAATGCTCATATTAGTTCTTTACTAAGGTATACATACAACAAAAATTACATACATACATGGTAGCAATACAAAATGTAATTTATGTAGATTAAATGCATTCTCATCTAGGTAATAGACTGCATGTATGGTCATGGCTGAATACAGTGGTCAGGACACAAACCTGTGTGGCCATTGTTGGTGACGTGCACGTTGTCGATGGAGTCGTCGAAGCCGACGAGCACCAGCTCCGGCAAGGTCACCTGTTTGACCCGCAGCACGTTGATGTTGATGGGGCTCTGGTGCTTGCCCGCGCACTCCCGGTAGCGCTCGCCCCAGTACATTGGACCTAGAAGAAAGAGCCATTTGAAAACCTTCTTAATATTCTAAAAGATTTTCTATTACATGCATAGAGTTCTGAACATTCATCATCGGTTATTTTACCGATGGTGGCTAATAATATACATCATTACCTACTCCGTCTTCGTTTCAGAAAGCTAAGTGCTCTTCCCCTACTTATCATTGAGATAGTGTAGTTTTCTGGGCAGTATCCGCAGTCTCACTATTGAACGTAAATGGGCATATTCAATTTTAGTTACTTAAGTGATTTTTGTTTGCAACAGTTACTTTCAAAACAATTAGCCGTTTGAATAAACACTGAATCATTTTTTCATGTAAACTCATAAAAACAGGTATTCTAAATATACATAACTAATTATAAAATTTAAATCCGTTAATTCTAGCGTACAATTGCCCCATAATTGTTATCTTATTAAATATAGCCTTGCCAATTTGCGTTCAATTCGCAAATAATATGGCGTTACTTTAGATAATTTAAATTCGAGCAAGCCCTAAAAAGACCGTGTAAATCTGTAATTATGTTGTTTTTTAATAAAGATATTTATGCCATTTTGGACAATGATCATTACTAAAGAATGTGACTTGGGAATGTCGTCCAAGGGCTAATTATTGTTATTATTTTGTAGAGTCGGTGTAATTTCCTGATTTAAATAAAACGCCCGTAAGATTTCCTTATCAATAAGAAGCAACTTGAAGTTAACTTTACGCATTGAACTCCATGTTTTATATAAATCCAAAATAGAAACTTATAAAACTTAATTTCTACTAATATACCTATTGAACCTGAATATATAACCGGGGCGAGCGAACATAACAATAGATTATCTTGTTGTAATTAACACCTAACAACTTTGTAACCCTAATCTTACATAATAGCGGTATTTAAGATGACACATAACATTAAAATGATTATTCGCAAATCACTAGAGTTTACATGAATAAACCATTATGTTAACCTTGTGCTTAGTTTCGTGATAGCCTTTGTTTTAATTGGAAATATAGAATAATTGATTCTTACCAATATTTCCATCATAGCCAAATTCCTCGCCATGCGTGATTTCTGTAATAAAGAATAAAAAACACATTAGAAACCTTCAGATATAATCATTATTTATAAACACCAAGGCTGTAATAACAAATAAGACCTAGGTAGGTATATTTAAAATTAAATTACAAAACAATTCACATGCTTAATTATCCTGGTAAACTTTAAAAATGCATTACTTTTAAATACAAAATAGTTTTCGTGAAAAGTGATTGTGGTAAAAAAACATTGTATGCGCTAGTTATTTCTAAATGCATACAGCCTATGCTCGCTACAGAGAGTGTTTACAGCTAATCCAGCCATAAAACAAAATAAGGTTAATGCGATTCAAGTTCAGAGTAACTCCATTCAATCTATTTGGTAGTAGGCCGATAATTCTTATGCTGTGCAAGTGTGCACTTATTTTCTATTGTATAGCAGATGTAACGGCCGAGCCGCTTGAAGCGTGTTTTGTCAGCCTTTGTGTACCTTCAACAACGGAACATTGTCATTACACGAGTATTATCAAATGGTCCACGGGTTTCCTGAATAAACACACCTATAGGTACGTAGGTACTATAGCAGTTTACACTGGAACTCGCTTTAATTCTTGTTATAATGGCGAGCGCATAACCACTTCCGAAAGCAATTAAATGTCGGTAATAAAACATGAAAGCCAAGATCGTCAACATTCATGAATATCAATCTAGCTCGGCTAAAGATGATCCGGTTTCCGGTTCTATGCCTATAAAATAGCCGGCCTAAGCTAGACCTAGAGAACTAAGAATACATAATTGGCCCGTCATCATCATTATTTTCGCGCGTAATCGCCCCCTATTTGGTTAAAGGCTCTTTAATTTTCCGTTTGACACGGAATGTGTCCAAAATGAAGTTATTATTTTGTGATTTAGAGATTAGTTTATGTAAATAAATTGTTCGCAAATTAATGTACAAAATAACATTGGGATATTAATGTAAACCGCCTAAGACCTGTTCATGCTGACAGTTTCCGATCGCCGATTGGTGATGAGAAGTGACGTCACAACTATCCTACGCAACACGTGCTACAAAAGAAAGAAATTCAATCTATATACATATTTAGAACAAAGTGTTTGCCCTTGTTAAAGTTTTTGTTGTAACTAGAACAACCCCATTGACACCGATTAACTAATAGTTCGGAACTATTAAAACTTAATTGGTTTGGTAACGTAAACTGCTTCGCTTCAGACTTTCAAGACATGGCTATGATATCGTAAAATTAAATGATTGTTCAAACAAAATATCTTCTTCAATTGACAAACGAGCTAAAACTGTTTATAAACTTAACTGAAATTTTTGGATCCCTATTTTCTATGATGCCTTTTAGATCTCTACATTTCAAACCATCTACATTTACGGTTTTAAAACATTTTCATGTTTATTTATTACAACAAAATTATGCTCACATAATAATGTGTTTATATATAGCCCAAGAAAACCATTATTCGGTTTAACAGCATTCGGTATTCCGTTGCTATTTTCGAATTAGACCTGTCTTAGTACAGACATTTTCCGCTCAGCTACAAAACTAATCAATCTTTTCCCCACTCGTATCCGCATTACATTGTCCAAGTGACATTAATACAGCTATACCATCTTCAGGTAATGAATTCAACGTGTGTTAAACATGCGTTATGTCGGAAGTCGGACCATTAAGGAGATGTGTTCTCGCAGATTGTACTTTGATAGCATCTTTAAATGAGCAATATTTTACCTGAGTGATACGTATGTGAAGCAATCACAGAGCATGTAAAAAGTAGAGGGAGCATCAGTTCTCACAATTGCGCTTTTATTACATAATGTTTATTACTTATTTAATTTGCTTTTTAATTAGGTCAAAATTCTTATTAAATAACCCTACATTTTTTATTTGCTTTTCTTGGCCTGTTTACGGTCCTTCGACTTGTTTCATGGTCTATGTTAAAAGGGGATCAGCCATATGATAAGGTTATGTAATTTTGTGTGAAGCTATAAAAATAAATTAAGGATGTTGTTACACTTATTTCACCAAAGTTACCAAAGATCTCGCCTTGAATGGTAGGTACTATGTCTTCTCATTCACCTTGTGCCAGCTGCACAAGGTGAATTAATCTTTTTTTATGCAACTTTTTCGGTCAACGATGTGCCGAGAGGCCGAGGGCCGAACAATAGGAAAACTTTGTATTCTTCTAAACCTTTAAAAGATCTGTGGCAGATAAACGACCAGTATTCATGTAAATCGACATTGTGCTCAAATGGTTACGCAATCGAACAGATTTAATGAGTATAAAAGTATAAATTCACGGTTACTTAACATAAAGGTTCAGTAAATTACAAATTGAATCTACGCAAATAAAACTGTCGCAAGTGACGCGTGTCGCTCATTGATAATAATAACGAGACAATAATAGCTTTAGCGACCTTTCATTACGACAATGCAGACGTACTCGCGTAACGTACGAGCTAGTCTCGACCGCATTCTGTTTTAGTGAAAGTTCTGCAATCCAGGACCAAGAAATAAGGTTAATATACGAAATGACGAATTCACACACCACCTAAATGTTTTTTGAAAGTTTTAAATGTACATACAATGAGAATATTGTTTATTATTTGCACCGTGTCCGATGTAAAGGATGTACGTTGTTTGAGTGAGTATAAAAGGCAATTGTCTTACGGTATGAGCTATGACGCGGGTCGCGGTGTGAAACGTTACGTCCGATTTAGCATTGTTTTGATACTTTAATTCGCATAGAACTACGAAGGTCCAAGAACGGTTTTATGTGGCATGAAAGAAAATCCATTTGTTCTATTGTTTGGTGAGGTCAAATAGTTTTTGTTTGCCTTGGTTTCAATCACTTACAATTTGGTCAGAGTACTAAAAAGTTTAGCATTTCTGACGATTAGGTCAGTGACCTAACCCTAAGAAAAAAACCCCTAAAGGTTTATGGTACTCACGAGGCTTAGCCACGTGTCGAAAGGAAAGAAACAGGATCGTTATGATAACCTTTGATATGAGAAACAATATGCATTTGTTAAAGTCAGTTTAATTATAAGGTATTAATAATAATTGTTGCTGATGGATTAATTAACGATAATGTGCTATTAAATACGTTGTTTATATCAGTGGAATAATAACTCTCTTTATAAGAAGTGAAGTCTTGTTATATCACAAACATATCAACAGACGAAACACCAACCTCTTTCAAATACGATGGAATTTTTTACCAGACCCGCATTCTAAAGAAAAAATTGCAATATTGAAAAACATAATATTCGATGCATAGAATTTAAGCTTCCAATAGAATGGAGGACAAGGGCCGGTCTCCACCATACCAGAGATGACCAGAACGGTTTATTTGCCGGGCCTGAATAACGAAACCCAAAAGACTGCTTCGCTCCGATCTGCTCGTCTCCGCTATGGATTATGACCCGAAATCTGACTTACAATTAGAAGAATAAAATAAAAATATAGGAACAGAATAATAATAATAATATTCCGGGACATCTCACACACGGTTGTCTGATCCCATGCTAAGCAGAGCTTGTGTTATGGTAATCAGACAACTGATAGACATACTTATATATTTCTAAATACATACATCTTATATATAAAAATGAATCGCTAAATGTGTTGGTAAGCGCATAACTCAATAACGCCTGGACCGATTTCGCTAATTCTTTTTTTGCATTGTTAGTTATTATCAGGAGAAGGTTCTTATGAAAGAAAAATAATGGACATTTTTTTTTAAAATACGATAGGTATTTGTTGGATTCATCAGCGCCCTGATTAACATAAAGGCACCGGGAACGGGACCTCGGTATTCATGCGGGTGAAACCGCAGGATGACAGCTAGTATTTTAGATAAATGACACCCAGACACCGAACAAATGATCGTGCTCATCACACAAACATTTGTCCCGGGTGGAAATCGAACTCACGTCCTCCGGTATAGCAGTCAGGGTCTCTAACCACTAGAATAACTAAAAGATTACTTGACAATTAACAATCGTATAGGAAGTTTACAGGCGACTTGTTTTGACCGTTGGGTACTCGCGCATTCGTTACCTCTTTGTGTGTTTTTTGTGGCCTTTGTGTAGGACTAAGGTTTTTTACTTGATTATTGACACGATCATTCATTCTGAGACAAAAGGCACTCGATAAAGCACTGTCACGCTTAAGGTGCGGCAAGACCACACCGCAATATGTCCGGTATTTTTAAGGAAAAAAGATAGTCATTTAATATGTTACAAAAATATACTGGCTGGAACAGACATTCAAGTCACTAAAGAAAATATTGATTCCTAGAGGTATATAAAAAAAGCATTTTTTTTTTCTAGATTTTTCTGACGAATAATACGCATATCTCCATAACTATCAAAATTCGCGGAACATGTATAGGTTTTTCGGACACTCCTACCTATGTGGCATGTAAATTTTCTATTTATTGGCGCCACTATCTGGTCAGGTCTACTCCGTATTTAATTTAATTGTGTTCCATTAGTTTACTATAGAAAATACGCATTATGGGTCGCTACCTACTTGAATCCGGGTTATAGAACTTAGTCACAGCATTCAACCGTGTTAACAATAACAGACAGTTATTTGTTCGGTCGTTTATTTTCAAACCTAGCCTCAATATGCTCCAGATATGGATCTAAAAGAATTCATAGAAACGAAAGTAAAGATTCTTCTCACAACACAACAGATTATGGAATTTCGTAGAAAGGTTCAATTCATGAGATGAAGAGCATCAAAATTACCTAGTTGTATAGATACATACAAATGATCTAGGTAAGTATGAATGATTAATCTCATTATGCACTGTAATATACAAGTACATAATGTAATCTGAATAGTGTATTGTATACTTCACAATGCACATATAGCAGATCTAACAAGTTAAACACACATTACATTACATTTTCATTTTTTTTATTTTCTGATTTACTTTTACGATTAAAATAACCACTTATATAAATATGAATACCTTTATCTAAATTCACTACGGAAAAATGTTAACGTAGATTAGAAAGAAATTTGTGTCCAACAATTTATGGCCTAATAACAAATTACGATCAAATTATATAGCCAGCTAACAAAGCAGTTACCCAGTCAATTGTTTGTACTGTAATTCTGTTTATTTGTGCCCGAGCAAAGCCGCAAAGGTAAAGAGAATTACCTCCTATTACCACTGCAGAACGTATAAGGGCAGATTTCACCGTTATTTATGAACGCGATCAGTTAGAGCTGATCTCGGTTCTAGCTATTTACGGAACTCTACATAGGCAAAGGCATTCGACTTTTGTTTTTGACTTCGAAACTTGATTTTTTTTTCACGGAGAACTAAGTTTTATAACAAAGAGCGCAGTTTTGAATGTAGTGGAATCGGCCCTAACAATCAATCGTTCCAACTGTCATGAATTAAATAGCATTCCTTGGTCACAGTGAATGTCACGCGACATATCATGTATCAATGTTATTTATGTATCTATAACAGCAATTTTCCATTACCTATTTCGAATTACCGGCGTTTTGCGATCGTAAAGATAGGTTTATAGCTATTATAGCAAAGGTTTTATAATCATATGGCCCAGTTCTATGTGGAAAAGGCACTTATCTTACAAAGAACGACGATTACGATAATATTAGTAGCAGAACTAGACTGTCTTTGACACATTTTCAAATTATTTACTTGCACGTGGAAGTATTAAACAAATAATTTTTGGTGTGTAATGATAATCCTTTCCGACAGGCTTTCATCAGAAAGCAGGCGTTAACAACATCTTTGCTTAGTTTAGAGTTGTGTCACAAAATTTCCCTTATCCAAATATTCAAGGTCGATTCACTTAATTGATTCGGAATCGTCGTGATAAATACTTGGCGTTCACTCTAGCGCAGTGCCGTTGCTTCTTGCACCACAATAATTGGCGTTCCCTATTTCTGCATTCTTTTTGCACGAACCATTGGTCACTTGACGTGGCATGATTCTGAGCCGTTGCCAGCTCTCCAACTGGCAAGATCGTGACTTTGATCTTGGCATCTGCGATAGTGCAATGATCTTTTGTTGCTTCCTGATGAAATCTTCATACATCAACACATGATCAAATGAAATGGATTAGATTAGCTTTATATAATTTTTCTAGAACTTTTCCGAGGATGCAATTTAAATAGTTCCCATACATAAAAAGAATAATCTATTGTGTAGGCACATTTTTTGTAAATTAAAGTTATTTCGTAAAGAAACAATTGCCTACATAGTGAGACAAAAAGAAGGAGTTTTTGTGCCTTAATTATTACCTTACTTACAGCATAATTGAATTAACAATTGATACAGACAATTAAAATATTAGCAAAAAGCTTTACATTTTACCGAATAATTAAATCAGTTAAGGCTTTTTTACCAGACGTTTTCAGGCCAAATTTGACAACTAAGTTTAAGATAGAAAAGGGGATTTTACTTTAAATAGAAAATAAAAGTAAAAGTACCGTCGTGTTTCACGACACGATTGCATTTAGTTTCAATTATCTTCGCTCGTGAAGATGCCCATAAAAGTTCCGTTTAAGCAATGCAAGTCGTGATGAACTACCAGCCGGGATTTCTCGGCTGTAGTTTTCTTTGTATCCAATGTATGGACCTCCAAAAACATGTTTTTCTGCATACTAGGTTCTGTTATTTTAGAGTAAAAAGTAACTAACAATATCGTTTCGTATAGATAGTTATTGGCAATACGGTACTTATATAGCTTGGAGAAAGGCTGGTCAGAATTAAAGGACTATTTCTAGTCTGACTCTAGGACTGCCACCTTGGCCTGGTTGTAAGCGCGACTGCTACGCTAGAGGTCTTGGGTTCGATTCCCGTGTCGACCAAGGTGTTATTGGGTTTATCTATGAAATTCTCAGTAGTAGAAAAGAAAGTAGTAGAAATTGTAGTAGGTCGGAGTTAGTGGCAATAGGCTCGCCCCCTATTACATGGGACTTAAAACCTACCGGTGAACTGTGGGTCTACACCTCTGCCTAACCCTTCGGGGATACAAGCGTGATGGCATGTTATGTTATCTAGTCTGCTACTCAGCGATTATCTCTCATTGACTTATCCCGATTTGTTATAATAATCTTTATGATATAAACTTGCATTTACATAAAGATAAAATAATAAGCATACTATGTAAGTCAACTGGTTTACTTTGAAAGTGACGATTACATAGAATTATTCTACATCAAATGCTATCTCAGTTTCCGACACTTCAATATGTAATTGATTCTAATTGCTGTGCAGTTGTTTTACGGTGTATAAGTTTTGCATTTAAATGTAATTGAGAATAGAGAAGTCAAGTTCACCTGGTTACGACCTCTTTGCATAACACTCTACAATAAACAGGTAGACGGTAGTGAGCTGTAATTAATGCTTGTTCTTTCAGTTTAAGAAGATCTTTATATCGGGGTAATTTACAAACTGGATAAAATATACTATTGTAGGTCTCTTATCAAAAACTTTAAGTAAAAAAAAGCCATCTTTCAAACTCATTTTTATTGTTTACCTATATTTTTTTGCAGCTCTACAAAGGCCAAAGTTTTCTTGTTGAAGAAAATGTTAAAGAAAAACTTAGGTAAGAGTAATTTAAGCAAAAATACTGGAAATTAACGAAATTTAAGGTGATTTTATTTTTCTAAATACACACATAAAACATTTCATTGCTTTCTGATCTTTTGTTAATGATCAGGATATAACTAAGAATATAATTAAAAACGAATTCCCTACAGCCTTCATACTATCCCGAAATTATGTACCACATTTAATAGAAAAAACGCAGTCCATTATCTTATTAAAGACACTCCTAGGCCTATTATATTCCCATGTAATTTGGGGAGCACCTTTCCCAACAGGTGCTCCAACTACCTCCATTATGTAGTTCACCCGTGTAGGAGCGCAATGACCCGTCATTTTCGGTTACTCCACTGCATACAAATGATGAGAGTAATATACTTAAAGGTTGAGTGTTCGGACAATCTTGGTGTAGGGTCGGAATAGGCTCTTGAATACTCAACACGTAATGACACATATCATGCAGGGATTGTGAATGTTATGACTTTGTGACAAACATACCTTGTCCAGATAGGTACTCAGTTACTTAATTTAATTATGCAATTTTAGGACAGAGAATAATGTACTTCCTTTTACCCATGGTTAAAATAATGTTAGTAAATTTATTTATCATCAATGTATCACATCCTAGCTCTTTCTATTTATTTTTCCGATTTCCTTTATAGCCGTATCAAAAGTTTCCCATCAATACAAAACAGTCATACAGGACGCCTGAGAGAATTTGATAATAATCCTGAATCACCTAATTCAGACAAATGCATCATACATTTTCTATTAAATGTTATCATTCTCTATCTACAAGAGCTGTATAGATAACCCACTTACTTTCGCGAATTTCTTAGTAAAATCAATGGAGTGACGTCACTCCACAACATACTCCGAACACTTGTGACACCTGTCTGAATGAATCATAACTGCAGCAAAAGACAGAACACATAAACATCCCATTAATTGTTACGATTGCTTTACAAACTTCGCTTTTATGAGCCTATAAACAAGACACAAAATCATCTGGTTACAGTAGCAACACATTCGAATCTCGTAAACATTGGGAAGCTAATAGCTAGACTGTATTAGAAACAATTGAATGCTGTTTCAATCGCGAAAGATCATCCATCATTTGGAACAATATGAGTAAAGAGATGTTTTGTTTTAACAATGACTTACATATTATATTGTTATCCATTATGCTTGTTTATTATGTCGTGTTAATGACGTGAAAATGAATGCTTGTTGTGGTCTGAATCTAATTAAAGTATTTACAATGAGCTGAGTATATTTCTACAAAATGTCAAACTTTAAGGGCGAAGAAAAGAGTCATGGGCTTATCTTTGCAGGTGATAATAGAATTACATTTTATTTTTGATACGAGTATTATTTAGACAAATATGAGAGAATATTCTTTCACAGAAATGACGTGACCAAAGGTTCGATTTCGAAAAAAAAAAATCTCTGAACTAGCCCCTTTATAAACCTTTTTGTATAAGAAAATTTAACAAATACTTTTTAAATAATCGATTAGGTTTTCAATATCTAAGAACCTAGTCGACCTACAGGGACCAAAGAAACCTAAACATAAAATTCCAGCACGTGTCTATTAAACTAATTCATTATAATTTCATAAAGGCACCGAACACAAGTGTAAAATAGAAATATGAAAATAAACCCTTTTCATCGAACTGTCTTTAGATTGCTGTTATTTAGATGTCACCCGTCAAAGCGTAAACGATGACGTTTCTGCTGTATTCAGAAAGAAAATCAATGAGACGAATATCTTTGTTTTAGTATATTGACATGTTATTTTCATAAAAATGCCGTAAATTATGTGATCAAAATAACTTTAAAAAATATTTATTTATAAATATTTTTGTCAAAGAACTTTAAAAAGATGTATTTATAAATATTAAGTCTGGTCAAATGTCCTTTCGTTTCTTTACAAGAGACTTGCATGGAAGTCAGGTAGCTGTTTCATGTTTTCATAATCTTTATTATACCATAACTTACCGTCCTCGTGTTCACAATACCGCAACATTAAACAACGCAAGACACTTTTAAAACGACCTATTGTGTAGCCATAACATTTATTTTAAGAGTACCAATATTGTTAATTATTAATTTGATTGATACGACTGACATAATTGTGTGACGCGCGCGTTACGCAAGTCGCTGATACATTTTATGTCACCCAAAACATAATGCACGGCTGACCTTGAAGTGTTCATTGTACACCGAAATAAATCAAACACCATTGTTTATTTGAATATAACAGACGTAAATATATAATCTGTAATTACTCTTGGTCCGTATCCAACCGACATAAATTCTTTTTATGGTCGATGCATCTAGCCGTGCAGCCAAAGTTGTGTTTAATTATAACATTTGAACATCAAACGATGCGTTTCGACTAATGAAATGTGTAACGAACTTTATTTATGGTTTTTTAGATTATAAATCTGATGCTGGAATGATAGAAATGAAAATTAATTATAGGCGTAGGTACTTAAACTGTCTTTCATCAAGTAAAGGCTTCTCTTTAAGAATCGAGCACTGCATTAATAAATAACATAACATATCATCACGCCTGTATCCCCGAAGGGTTAGGCAGAGGTGTACCAACCAATGTACACCCACAGTTCGCCGGCATGTTTAGGTCCCATGTAAAAGGGGGTGAGCCATCGGGCGAGCCTTTTAATAAATACATTTAAAAAAATAGCTGGATGGGTTTTATGAGTGAGTAGGTCCACCAATTTTAAATCATAACAGAAATAAAAATTCCCACGATACAACAATAAAGAAAAAAAATACTCTCGATAAATTCTCTCTTCCAATATTTGCTCATGAAAGCTGTATGTTTTTTTTTTCCTTAATAACATGATGAAACTGAGCAAGAAACAGTAAAGGAATTTTTAGCAAACGGTAAGTAAGAAGTTATTTTGCAAGAGTGCAGTTTTCGCCCACTCCATGACAAATGTGGAGAGCCATTGTTGACGTCAGGACAAGTAAAAAAAATGGCGACATCTGACATTCATAAACATGAACCATAGACTATTACAATTATGTTCTATGAATTTACGTAATTGGTATTATTTAGTGATTACGACATAATTTTTACATAATTACGTACTATCGTTATTTTGTTTTGTATAATTTAGGCGATTGACACGACACAAAAAATATTTAGTTATTACATGAATTAAGTTATCATGGAATTGTCACAAATAATTGTTTTTAATACTTATATTATGTTGTTGTATTAGTAAATTAAACAATTATTTTTTTGAGGAAATGTAGTTCCGTATTTGAATTTAATATATTTTGTCAAAAATTAGGTTCTTATGAAACGAATAATAATACCTAAGTTTGTTTTGTACCATTGAATCAAAAATAGACATTTCTTTACTAATATTGCAGTCCATTTTTCCCACTTAGTAAACAAGATACATTATAAATCACCGAAAAATATAGAGCTAGTGCTGACATTTAATCACAGCCAGGGTTCTATCATTTTAAATAAGGTATTTACTAACTTATGGCCACAACTTAATTAGATATAAGTATATTAAGAACACCGCACATGACTCAGAGGTCAGGTCCAAAAATTGCAATCTGCGAAACTGAGCACAAGGCCAATACTCGCGCCGTTTTCTCTATGGATATCCGATATTATTAACTATATAATTATTCTTAGCGAGGGAAACCTTTGATCAGCAGTGGATACCTATTCAATCATCAATAGACAAACATCGTAATAGAGACACGCAAACAAGATATGGGCGAAAACCATAACCCTTCCATGGCCGCACCGGTATTCAAGGTGTCGCTAGCTCTGAGGTCCCGGATTCGGACCACGGTCGGATCAGTGTCGGAACCAACTCTTCTAAATTGGCTTGGGTCTGGGTGTCTGTGGTACCTTCGTTGTTTCTGAATTCCATAACACAAGTGCATCAGCTACTTACTTTGGGTTCAGAGCAATGTATTTGATTTTGTCCGCATTTATATCTATAATATATTCTTAATATAAAATTAATAATTGCAAGTTTTAATTTGGTTAGAGTTGTCCTCAATAAACTGTTACACATTACAGTTTGTAAACAGTTTGAAATCTTAGTGAAATTATGATAATATAATTTGCCGTCATGCATTAAGTAAATCTAGCCAGTACATAAACAATGTTCGTAACATGAATTAAATATATTATATGTTTCTATGCTCAGTGCTAATTGAAATAAATTAATAAATTATGATATTGGTTGTAACGTATCTACAAAATGATAATTTTAATTTAGACTGATGTTACTATGAAAACAGTATGGTACACAAAGTACTACAAATAATTAAGTTTATTGATATTCAAGCTGAGATATTTACGATACAATATTTTACAATAGCTACTTGCAAAAAGGTTTATACACTAATCAACACTGAGATTTTCAAACATTCCTAAGAAAGCAGCTGTAATTTGGTACAGTGAATGTTTCTTGATTTTGTGTTTCATAGATATAATAATAAATTATGTTTGTTAATTTCGTACCAAATTCTTGAACTTAACTCATGCAAATATAATTTAATTATTTAGCTCATTAGGTAGTAATTATGTCTTACTCTGTACATGCATTACTGGGTAATTAGGGGTAAAGCGTTATAGAATATTATAGAGTAGGTTATTTAATTAAAATAGAATATCAATTGACAAAACAAGACGTATTATGACGTTAACTGTAAAAGATTTAGAAGATAATGAACTAAGTTCAATAGCGAAAATCTCGTCGAAACTTCAAGAGCATTAAACAATCATGAATCCATAATAGTTGCTTACACATAAATGTAAAAAAAACAACTTCTATTAATTGTAAATGGGACTTCCTACTATCTATCCATAATTACGGCATATACCAACTGAGCCCACAAAAAAAAAATGAAAATAAAAACAATCAAATCAAGAAGTTCTTCCTTTTAAAGTTGTCTTAAAATCGTGCCAATCTCTTTATCCAAAATCATTACGAAAAATTCCTTAAAAAAAGTTGAAAAAATCATCAATGAAGTAAGTGCATATTGGTTAACCGTGCAATTAATTATTAGTTCACGCTCCGTTAAACTATTAAACGCGTTTAGAAACCTAGAGTTGTTACCTAACTGACGGTTAGCGCGGCTTTGTCGTTAATACACATTAGTTACTTCTGATTGTTACACATGTAGCCGATAATTGATATTAATTGTAACTTATTATGTTACACATTTGTCAGGTTTAGTTACATATGAGATGTAGAGATTATTTACTTCTTATTTTTGAACTACTTTTTACATTTCATTGTTCTCACATTTTTTAAGTGTTGTTATATGTAAACCGAAAAACGATTTTAAAAAAGTGCATTTTCAAAAGTTCATCGACCATCCTTGCGTCTAAAACGCCTGAAAAGGCTTACTACAACTTTGAACAACATGATTTTAAACGAATTGCAGTTGGTGATAAGGAAAATAAAAAAAGTTTATAGATTTTCAAATAGGTAAACAAAAAAGCAATTAAATATGTATTCCATACCAATATTGGCCAGTCATCATCATCAGTCGGAAGACGTCCACTGCTGAACAAAGGCCTCCCCCCTAGAACGCCACAATGAACGACAACTCGCCAATTGCATCCACCGGGTGCCCGCAACTTTGATGATATCCGATATATTGGCTAGTGCTAGGTAAATTGGTGCCACATTGCAACTGTCAATTTGTTTTCTCTTCGTCTCTACACAGGCTCTCATAATTCTAGAAATACGCAAACAAATTAAGAACAACTCATGGTGTTTCTTTATTTACATTCGAGTAGATACAGACATGCACTAAGCTAAGCTATTATAGTGCTATGCCTTAATTGTTTTAAGTATATATTTTTTTTCTCATTGTATTTTCTTGATACGGTTTAAATACTCCTACATCAGCCATCGTGTATATTTTATTAGTTGGTAAGACCGTATTATTCTAACGGAAGCCTGGTTTGGGGAGTTATTCGTCAACTGGACTCACGCCGCTGGCACACGTGTGACACACTTTTATGTTTTCACCAACTAAAAACACCAACATAAAAATGATATAATTTAAGTTTCACTATCTGGACACATGAAAAAAATCTTGGCGTGTCCAGATGACGAAATAATAAACTATATTAATTTTGAGTTTCACGAACTGGACACACGTGTGTCCAGTATCGTGTGTCCAGTTGACGAATAACCCGGTTTGGGGTGTGGAGTTTTTTACACGTATATTTTGCAAGATTAAATCGTGAATATGATAGGACTATAAGATGATGTATGGGGCAAGCCTAAGGCCATCATATATTCAAGTTGTAGGAAAAATACTATAGTCAGATCCTAATCTATGTAGTAAATACCTACCTGTTTTATCAGTCGTAACAAAAACACGATCTTTTGTTTGGCTTATATACATGTTTTAGGTATAAGGTATCGTGTACACAGAGAGGTAGCGGCGCAAGTAATTTTTTGTAACATTTTTTGCTGATTATACTTTTAGAATGTTAATTTGGTATTTTCCTGCTGCCTCTAATTTTAAATCTAATCAGAGGTAAGATGTCGATGACTTAAAAAAGGCACAGGCAGAAAAATAAAATTACAAGAAATGTTGATGAGAAACTCATAAAGAGGCTTTTAAATTATGCATGAAATAAATGTTCAATTTCTAGAAGTTTTTATAATATAAATTTCCGACTTAGCTTCTTTATTACAATGCTTGGTAAATAATTAAGAAACTACTGAGCAATGTGTAAATCTTGCACTTTGTTTTAATGTAGAAATAAATAGTAAAGTTTAATAAAAACGAGCAAGGTCACCGTAACGGTACAGTTTAAATCTCTACTAAAGTAAAATACAGTTTTGTTTTGATTAGATAACATTTTTTGCTGTTAAAAATAGAGCTTGACTTTTTCAGGAGGGGAAATTGTTTAAAACGCCATGTATAACTACCGATAAAGCAAAACATTCAGAGGAAACTCGATTTTCATATATTCTGAGGACCGGATCGTTGCCCATTTTAAGACCCGCTACATTTTATACGGATAGTTTAAGATCTATTTCAAACTTTTTTGTATAAACCCTTATTATGGTCAACTTAAATCTGTGATATCCTGTTGAGTCAGAAACGACAGAAACATTGGTTTAGATATGAATCACACCTTTGCACAGTCTGCCGCACATAAGAGCAACCCATCGCTCTTGAAGGCTCTCTTATGTGTACGTAATAAGGTCTATTTTTTTGATTGACTGCTACATTGAATTGCGTCCGAAATTCAACTAGGCCACGACCATTAACTTAACAAATAAAATAATATAATAATACATTACTTTTGCTATAGAACCTTGTAATAAGGCACGCTATATGCACCCCACGTGTTGAATACAATGTGACTTATTGATTTGCATATCGATTCGTGTTCCTGTCGTGATTAATGGCCGATAAATATTAAAATTAATACTAATATCGATTGCACATATTATTATTATATTGTGGTGTTAATGTATTATTAATATTGTCATCAATATTTGTCGGAGAGCTTATTTAAAGTCCTTTGTATCCTTACAATATTTTACGCAGTTTTACATGCATGTAATACATCCACAGGGCCATCAAAATATACGTTTTTACTGTACTACACAAATATTAAATTATATTGACTATCATACAGGGTGTTACGTAACCCCTGTCCGACCCGAAAGGGGGATATAGGGTTCACCATCACATGCCCAAATAAAATGTTAAATTTGAAATATTCATGATAATAACGAACTTTGAAGTTGCCGCCAAATTCCCTAAATTTGAAGATAAATCAAAAACTACCACCACCATTTTCGTCGGTATTAATGGTGGCCTTTTGTATGATCATTTGGCAGAACCTGTGACGATGCCGTCACTCTCACTATCCATTTGAAGAAAAAATATTTTTTAGGTGATAAGTTTATTTTTTATTTTTTTCATTTATTTTTTACATTGATGTAATCAGATCAGGATGGAATCAGGGGTTACCTGACAACCCCGTAACGGATCGGACAGGGGTTTCGTAACACCCTGTATATACTAGCACCAGTAGTACTGTCACGCGATTATTATGGCCTATTGACGATATTAACTGATAGTTGGACATAAATTTTTCACAAATTGCGTGATATGTAACTTCCGGGCATTCTGCAATGCAGTTCTATAAAATACATTAATGCAACATGATAGGTTATTGTCCTGAAACCTTAAAAACGTTTTGCAGGTGCATAAATGCAGTTTGGAAGCCACACTCAAGTCCTGTGTTTCGGTCGTTCAAGGTAAAAAGAGGTTTTATTTGACTCTACAATTTTGTGTACATTTGTAAGTAACTGGCGGTTGATTTAAACTTGGCAATCAACCCGTATTTCTCAATGGCTGCTAAACGTAGATCATATACATACCTCAAACATTGGATAGCCAATGCGTTTATTTTCTTTCAGGAAACAAACGTAACTTTGATCTAATACGTCTCATGTTGCAAACTATGGCAGAAAATGATGCCTTGTTATAGTGTAATTTATAACAAATCTAGAATACCTACAATTTTCTATATGATATGTAGTTTACATACTTCATTTATTTATTCATGTTCAGTAAAAAATCATAATTTTGAATTTTCGGCGGAAAGTTCCATACTTAATATAATATAATATTCTGGGACATCTCACACACGGTTATCTGATCCCAAGCTAAGCATAGCTTGTGTTATGGTAACCAGACAACTGACAAACTTACTTATATATTTCTAAATACATACATATTATTGATAAATACTTAATTTCATAACGTTATGACGGTGTAGTTACACACAGTAAACAAATTTAGAAAACCTATTTTTCTGTCATGTTTAGGTTACGTACTCTACATACCTATATGTAAGTTAATTACCCGGTCGTGATCCCCACACAATTAAAAACATCAAGTTCACACACAGTAGAGATACAAATAAAAAATATATAATTACGGTTTTTATCGGTAAATAGCATGCGATTCTAACTACCATGCCATTATTTATTAACGAGACTTCTAGTTTCAAGAACTGTTTCATAGGGAATTATTTATTGATACGATTCGCATTCGTGTATGGCAGACCGCCTACAAAATTAGTAATATAGGTCTACTAGTAAATTATGTCAAGTATAGGTTTGTCTAATGCAAATGTTGGCTGGATTTACGGTTTGAGTAGTGTAGCGAATTGAATATTAGCGTCAAATATAGGGTGTATATAAGCTATGCGAGCTGTGTTAAATTAGATTTCTTTATTTAATTCGAGTACTTACTTAAATTGCGTTAAGTGTTGTATACTTAAGGACGTTATAAATTCAATTAAAGTTAGTACTTACAAAAAAGGTCCTACCTAACAAATTAGTGCATGAATGCGTCAATAAAAACGCAAAATAGTTGACCGAATGACGTACGTAGGTGACTACTGGGTATACATTCACAAACCAAGCAAGCCTTATTAACAGAGTTTTTTCCAGTATCCGGCTGGATACCGACATTGCCTTCGATTGAATTAAAAAAAAAACTTGAGTAGCTACTTCAAGTATGTAGTACATACTTAGCAACATACCATTTGTCACAAATTATTCTAATTTTGAAATCAAAACGTGTATAATGACGTCAGGGGTCAATGACACGCAACATGGATTTTGGAGTTCATAAGTTCTATTTTCAATTAATTATGAGGCGCTAATTAACGAAGAGCTTCTTGTTATTATTTTTTGTTGATAATTATAGCCTTATTCAATCAGAGCACATTATTTTTGACTATTTGGGTGTGAGTATTTTTATTAAGACGCGTGTTTTATTTAATAACGTCTTAATTAAGGATAATAAAGGACGTGATATATTAATATTGATTATTTTTATCTTCGAAGATGAATGAATATGAGAATTACATTGTACTTATGTGCTTTGACTTTGCGCTAGTTATAAACAGCCTCTTAGCAAGCGGCCTTACCTAAAAGAAACATGAATGTCAAGTCCATTTTTTCAGTACAACAGCACATTTAAAACAGTCGTAAGCTTTGTACCTAGAGCCTTTTTGTAGGCGTACGAATAACAATAACTTGTATAGGTACCTGTAGAGGTACATGTATGTATAGGCACAATGGTACAGACACGAGCAAAAACATGTAAAAACATAGCGCAATTGTAACATGAAATTAGAGGGATTGTTGTGTTGAAACTAAAAAATAGAAATATTTACGTGATTAATGAACTGTTTTCAATCATTCTTTTATAATTCAATTCACAATATTAGTTCAGAATTAAAAAAAAACAATGATAAATTGGAGAGTGTATACATATTTTTGATCGTGACTGTACATGTGTGGGTTGTATCTATTTGATCAACTTGCGTGTAATCCTAGACAGGTATAGAGATAGGGTTTACGGTATACCTAGGTAAGATAGAATGGTGAAAGTGGGACAGACTAGACTTTCCCTTAATTTAAGTAGATAGACATAATAACAAAACATAATACATTGTCCTCCAAAATAAATGTTGAAGTAGGTGTGTACATTTATTTATAAAGTGTTCTCTACATTTAGGTAGAATTTTGTGCTAAAATATTGTGAATTACCTTCACAATATTTTAGCACTACCTACCACTAGTTAAAGGATAATTATATTTAATAAAATAAGCACAATATATAATAATAAAATGTATCATAATACATAAAATAATTAGCATATGAATCCTCCTCTCTCCTTTTTACTGTGCCCGACAGGTTCCATAATTTTGGAGGATACGGACGCCAGGTCCCATGGGTCCGTCCTCGAACGGAACGAGAGTTGGGCACTTTACACCCACCCTCTGCAAGGGGTCCAGTTCAGGACCGAAGCCTGCCGGAGCCGCGCAGAGATTGCGAAAGCGACCCCGCGGCTCTGACCAAGACTAAGACGGGACCGGGGTGTTTTTGAAGCCCGACATGTTATTATCCCCACGCTGAACCCTCAGCGTGGGTTGAAATCATTAAACTTTCATTCAAAACAAAGGGTCCATAATGAGCTGTTAACTTACTGAATAGTTGACCAGTGACCACCTATGTAACATTTTGGTATGCAATAAAGAATTGAATTAAATTAAATGTCTAAGTGTTTATACGCTACCTAAAGATGATGTAACTGAATTACTTCGATAAATTAGAGCATATTTACCTAAACGTGGTATTTCTATAACTATTTTAAACTTATTCCATTATTTTCCTGCAAATGTATTAATGGGGATTCTATTACATACATAGGTTATCCGGGAAAACATATTATGCTATTGGTTATACCTTTATTTAATTTTTACAACTATTAATAACCAGACGACAAATATATATTGTTTCCAACTATCCCAGTTGCAGGCAAATGTCTCACGTAGGAAAGGAACGAGTACTATATTTATAATTATTTGTTCATCATAAAATCAGAAAGCGTCATTTCCTAAACTATCATCACAATTTTTAATGAAGGTGATAGATTTTTTAACAACACTAGGAGAAAAGCCTGGCGTGAGAAACCGCGAGGCCCAGCTAGTATTTATATAAAGAAAATATTTAGTGAGGTATGAAAATGATGCAATTTATAATAGTCGCGGAACAATCCGTCATGAGTTAATCATTGTTTTTGTATTCACACTACCACGGGGTCAATTAACACAGCGTTTCAGAATAACAAATGTTATGGCATAGATAAGACTTCTTATATAAGTTTAATCTAGGTAGGCACCATTTTTTTTAAGACAACTTAACCTAGGACTATTAAAGCCTGCACGGGTTTATAAATTAAAAAAAGTAAAAAATTAGATAAAGTTCAATTTCTGTCAAAAACACAAACCTTTTTTCGAAAACATGACTTAATTCTAAAATCCTAAAAACCAAATCCTATACCTAATATACATAAAAGTAATTTTTTTTTTTTATCATGAAGGCTTCTACCATTTCGTGCCAGGGCTCATAATGAAGAAAAAGCCTTCTATTGGTCACAAGAATCAACTTGAGACCTCATAATTGCGAAATGGATAAGGCTCATTTAAAACTCTATTTGCATAAATATCAAAGCTTTTACCCGCAGTACTGATACAGATTTAATTCAAAGTTACGCAACAACTTATATCAAAACTGAATTTGCATTCGGTCCCATGCGTGATTCGAGTACGATTTCAGTTTTGCGAAAATTGCGTGATCTCTGAGATCAGTATCGCGTTTCGTTTGGGTATAACTATAAAATCTTAACATTTGGGCCATTGGAAATAAAATCTATAAATACTTTACTATCGACTTTACTACCTAAACGTTTGATACTTTTACGACATCAGTAATTAATTTTTGCAGTGAAATCGATATTGGGACTTCAAAGAATTGAGTGGTTTTAGTAAGTACTTACGTCTACTTGTATTCTACTTATTCAAAATAGTTTAACTATAGGTCATAAGTCATGTTCATACTTTTTATTAGAATACATATAAAAAGCCTTAAATAAGAAAAAAATAAACAGGTGTGGTACGTCGCTCTCGCATAGTATTTCGCCATAATTATCTACAATACGAAAAGGCCTTCGATTTTAATTTAATTTGTTATTATTTTGATTAGCCCAAATTGTCGAAATCAAAGCAAGTTCGATGCCATCTATACCGTGAACCATTCTACATTTCCTGGCGAATCTCTACACAAGCTATTTCCACGTGACTACAAGCACGTGCCAACACGAATCGGAATATTCATTCGATTAAATGTCACATACACTGAATAATCCTTTGAGCTAATCAATTTATTATATTTACGCAACAGTTACACAATTAAGACCTTTAATATGGCTTTTAATCCTACTCATATTATAAATGTGAAAGTTTGTGAGAATGGATGTGTGGATGATTGTTACTCTTTCACGCAAAACCTACTGAATGGATTTTAATGAAACTTTACAGTAATGTAGCTGATACATCGGAATAACACATAAGCTATAATTTATATAGATAGTGTATGTATTGTCATTCACGAGGGTGAAACCGCGGGACACAGCTAGTTATCAATATATCAATGTTATTACGTAATTTCCAGGCGCTGGTTGAAGACTAGAAGTGACAGATAGCAGCCAATTTGTGTCAGATCTGTATCCAATACATACTAACATAGTTTGTTAACTTTTCATTAGTATTACATAAGTTAAGCTTATCGGATTAGATAGACAGTGAGATAGAAATGGTCCATTCAGTTACGATTTTATAATTGCGTTATGTGAGCATTTAGATTTATAAATCTCAAATTGGTTTGTGGTGGTTAGATCAGTAGTCGATCCATTTATAGTACATACATATAATCTCGCCTCTTTCCCGTAGGGGTAGTCAGAGACCACTTGTTTCCACTAGCTACGATCCTTACACACTTGTTTCGCTTCGTCTACCTTCATCACTCCCTTCGTACATCCTCTCGGTTTAGGGTTCTCTGGCCTTTGGTCCGATTTGGTCTCGAAACGTCCCCCTAGGTCACCTAGGTAAAATGCAGTATTTAGCTAAATCCGATGATACTGAAAGCCAACCTCAAAATAGCTATGGAAATTCACAGAAGAACCGTGCTATCACTTATTTTGAAACCAAACCTAAACTTATTACTTACACAGAGTAAAAGGATCATTCAGTCCACAGATTGGTTGAAATCTAAAGAACGACAATAGAAAATGTGTTTAACCTTGATTTGCAGTAATAATGCCAATTACTATGTGATCAACTATGTAGTTCGTGGAGCATGCAGTTTGTTCACAAGACTTGTTAGTTCTCATCACGTTTTATTGGTCATTATTGCCTGTGTTAATAGATATCTCCTTTCTTTTTTGCCACTTAAAGGTTTTATAGTTAGCTGATCTGCTAAACTGTTTGGCTCCTCCACGAAAGGCTAGAGTTTGTTGTGGTAGCGTCAGGCAGCGATCACGGAACGAAATACCACCTTTTCATTTTATACGGCCTTGAAATGGAGGTTCTCACTACGCATATGGTTTGTATTTGTTCAAAACCTATTAGCCGGTTAAGTTATGGAAGTGACAGCGGGTGTTGAAGATTTGAGGGCTACATATTCAGTTACGTTAGACCGTTTTTTGCAAAAAACTGCAATTTACTTAATTTACACTTACAACAAAAACAAGTGACAATCCCATTCATCTTTTCGCTACCTCAGTTCAACGTCTGGACTAGTCTCTCATTCCACCACATAAGTACTTAGATTCTAAAGCATTATTCATAGTAATGAACCACATTTTAGAGAGCTCAACAACCTGCCACCTTGCACCGGGATTTATAATGTGGGCGTCAGACAATGTAACCACAAGACAGCTATTTACGTTATGGATGTATATTAGGATTACTGTGAATTATCATTAGGAGTTCACGACAGGAGATCAAAGCTGGTCCCGTAATGATTGGTAACTTTGAAAGTCAAAAAAACTGTATTTCCCACATTATTGCACTAATTTATTTCAATTTGAGACGGAAGTCGGAACAGTGGGTAAACCACATCCCTATAAGCTCAGTAGTATTTTTTCTACGTACATCGACTAAAAACAAAGTTGCCGTTATAAGTCATCCTTAAAACCTTCAGGTTTTTTTCTTGGTGAGCCAGAACTCGAAAACTGGGTAGACCGAAAAGACGCTGGCAAGATGCCATCGATTGATATTTACCAGTTAGTTAAAAACATATTGAAATGATAACAATTAAAGATATTCAGTTTAGTTTCGTGTTTTAGTAATGCCTTGACTACTGTCCACTACAAAATAAATGTAGGCATTGTATAAACGCAATCGAAGTGACAATCTGTTTCAAAGCCGTCTCAAACTAGTTTTCCAGGTAACAAGCGTTAAATCAAAACGTATTGTCGTTTGTTTATATCCTGGATTTCATATCCGGACTTTCACTTTGGTATCATTAGCCGTCGGTACCCGCATAGTAGCCCTACTGTGAATACAGATAGGTATTACCTATGAGAAAGTTATATGTATGGTGTTATAAACATGCAATATAGGACTAGCTAGATATCGACTCGTCGTTGTCTGACTATGTTGCAGCATTTTCCCAAACCACGTTTGGGTCGGCTTCTATTCTTACCGACTTATGAACGCCCAAAAAAAACTCAATTAAAAAAAGCTATAATTAGTTATGAAAGGTGTGCATGATATTATTTACAACTAACTAGAACTATTTTCGCACACATATACCAACTTCGTTCTTTATTGAGGCCTAGAGCATTCTCTAATTTGTAGGCTTCCAATTCTGCAACAAGAACAGTATTTGTCAGTAATGTTCTTAAAGTCACTTACCTACATAGGAACTCAAGAACAATAAGATAATCCCGTGGTTTATCTAACTGTATCAAATTTACACCATCATCTCATTTCTTTTATAAGAGTATGGTTTCCTTCTCGGCTCTTCTCCGTATGAATTACTCTTTTTTAACCGCGCAGCTAGAGTTATTAATGTTTCAAAAGTGACTAGAAGGACTGTCTTACGATCCAAAAATTTAATATCAATTATTTATTTTAATCATGCCGAAAATTATTCCTGAACACTTCGTTTAAGTGCAGTCATTTTGTAACGCTTAAAAGGAATTTTAAGAAATTTTGCAAAATATGTAATGTAATCTCGTTGCCTCGGCGTTTTGTTAGTACTTTCGCTGCAAATAAGCAAGCGTTGCAAAATTACTTTCCTTTTCTTATTAATTAACACGTCTTGTGGCCTTTGTTAAGTGATAGTAAACATTACGGTATTCAAAATTCCTTGTTTAACTTAATATTAATGAAATGACGTCATATCTTTCTTCCGGTTTTTTTCTGTTTCCTAAATGTTGGAACCAATTTGATGTTGTAAAATGAGATTGGAGCATTTTCATTAACCTGTTCGGAATATTCTATACAAATTCTTGTTATTGTGTAAATCAAATTGGGTATGACGGGATAGCGTTCTGTTTGGTACTGAGTAGTTGTTGGTTATTTAATTTTGTTACAACCAGTAGTTTTACAGTAAACTTGCATAAGTAAACAATTAAGTTTATTTACAAATACTTTTTAACAAAAAAAAAACGACTTCAAAACAAAAATAAAATGCACTTAAAGAACAAAATAACTGCGTTATTTAAAAACCCTCTATTTTGAAGGCGGTGCCAAGTAAAACTATTGAACGAATTAGATATTTATCTGAGTTTCTCATTTTGACTTTTAAGTTTCGAATAGGTGTGTTAGTTTAGTGCTATTGGTTATATAGGTTATAATATATAATTAAGTAATTTAGATAGCCTTCTAAAGAAGTTTGTTAATTGAATTAATTTTTCTTTTAATACTGATTTATTTTATTTTTCATTATCATTGTGTCTAATAGTTTTACTAGGCACCGCCTTCAAAATAGAGGGTTTTTAAATAACGCAGTTATTTTGTCCTTTTTAGTGCATTTTATTTTTGTTTTGAAGTCGTTTTTTTTTTTGTTAAAAATTATTTTATTTCGTGAAATTTTAGTGATTTTGACGATTTTGGTTTTTGCGTAAACATGGATAGGCTTACGAAACGCGCTGCTAATGTGTGAAATCGTCGTTTAAATGAGACAAGCGAGGAAAGAGAATAAAAGCCTATTGCAAATTAGGAAATCTAAATCCAATGTTATTTTACGAGAGACTACTAAATACACTTTTTTTTTAATGTTTAAATAGTTTTTTTTAATTGTTATGTTTTAAACTGTTTTTTGTCTACACTATCGAATATGCAAGATTACCCATGTGCGCATCAATACGAATAAAAATAAGCCCAAACACTATGTATCTACTATCAACAATTAAGGAGTTCCCTAAACTGTGCTGCACCTGCATTATGGACCTTGCAATGGCAGTCATTACCCATCTCGGCGTAAAGATCTTGTCAACACGAATAAAATAAGCCCAAACACGAGGAAGTTAAGATGTGCCGTTGAGGAGTTCCCTCGATCCTCTGTCGTCTTCATCATCAGATCTGCTCTAAACCTCCATAGTATTGTAGTCTCATCAGACATACACATAAATCTCAAGTTTTTAACCCATGCTCGCCTACAATTTTCAAGAGATGCCCTCGATTTCTCAAGGTTTCCACCATCAGGTCCTGACCTGATAACGATGGGACCAAATGACAAGCATACCCATTCAAATAAAAAAATAATTTTTGAAATCGGTCCAGGCGTCTTTGAGAAATCAAGTAACAAACATAAAAAAAAAAAATAAAAAAAAATACAACCGAATTGAGAACCTCCTTTTTTTGAAGTCGTTTGAAAAGTAAGTAGGAGAGATCTAGTCTGTATTTAGTTCTATCTCACACTTTAAGTTTACTTTATTTATAACATTCATTATTACTGTTAATCTGTTTGCGGAGGAGGTTTTAGAAATTTTCCATATTGGTATATCGAAATGTTCAAAATAAATATTTGCGGACCAAACAAATATTCAATTTATTGCAATGTGCAAATTGGGTCGTCAGTTGCAATTACTTGGACAAAAATTTCCATCGTGATGGTTTTATGTTTTGAGTTTTTGACTGTATGGGTCAACTAATATTTGTCAACTATATTCTGAGCATTACGGTTTCTAGTTAAGGATAATAATATTCCGGGACATCTCACACACGATTATCTGATGCCAAGCTAAGCAGAGCTTGTGTTATGGTAACCAGACAATTAAAAACATACATACATTTTTCTAAATACATAGACATACATACTATAGATAAATGATCGTATAGATGAATTTGCTAAAAGTAGGTATTAACATCTAGATATATGCGGCGCTTAATCACTTCAGCTGTAATATAAATTGAGCCAATGACTCTACTGAAGGTAAATAAATAACCGTATTGGTTTTGATAAGAAGTTAGTAATGTCTTTTTTTACAACAGGACTTCCTGATGACGTAGGTAGGTATAACTACTACGTCATAAAATATAAATCAAATTTATACGTCATCAAATAAGATTACAGACACTCCTCAAGTTCAATATCTTTTTTTTAGTTTATTTTTAGTAAGTCGTGATAGAGATTCGATATATTTATTTATTAACTTAGTAACGTATTTTTTTAACATGATAATGTACTCTTGATCCTGTTTTCTTCAGGGATATTAACTTTATTAAGAGACACGTAGTTGTTATTATACACGTAGAAGTTATAATTTTTGTATGAGATTATTATTAACAAATTAAGTATTTAATAAATAGGCACTTTTTAAGCCCCAATATTCAGTAGTACAAAATAACGGTAGCGTAGTGGCACCAGTAATCGACATGCACCAGTAATCGACACTTTATTTTTTTATTTAATAAAATAAAGAGTAGGATACCGATTTATTTATTTGACGATACTGTAACATAGAAAGCACACTTATTACTGGCTCCCATTGACATTTGAGCGATATTTACAGTTTTATTTGAAAGTAGCGGTGTGCCAACTGATTGTGGCTCGAGTACCGGCGAGAAAAACAACATTTCTTACTGAAATCGTTAAGGAAGGGAGTACATTTCTTTGTTAATTATGCTAATGTATTGTAAGTTATTTGAAATTTATGAGTTTTACGGGTTTTTATAAGAACTAAAGGGTGGAATTTTGTTATAACACAAGTTCAAGATTATTTTAATATTAGTAAAATGTTGGTGTCGATCATTGGTGTTCACAAACTGACTTTCTCCAGTTATCGACACGTGTCGATAGTAATTATTAGAAACATTTTTCATTTGATATTTGAATATATAGCTCTTCTAACTTTGCTTCTCGGTAGATATTTGAAGTAAACTAATCAAAGTTGACCTACCAGAAATCGACAAGTGACGATTATTGGGAAATAATATGTGCCAATGATTGGTTTTAGAGATGGCTCTGAGAAAACATTATACTCCCGACCAGTTAGGTTCAGTGGGTCGTCTTAGGGGCGGAGGGTAGGAGTTGGAGCATACGCTTGGGCACTATGAGCACCAAAGAAAACAAAAAAAAATAGTAAAAAAAATTGGGAGTCCTTTTTTAGTTTTTTTTTGTTTATAGAATTCGAGCATTTTTATTGCAGCATCTGATTAAACTTATCTATAGAAACCATTTATGATCTTAGAAGTATGGCCCTACGACGCACAGTTTCCGACTTATGGGCCGTTTACATTAAAAGGCCGTTCAAGTAAAAGGCTCATAACTCGAAAACGGTGCGTCGTGGGGCCATGTTTTTAGAACTTAAATAGTTGCTACAGACCATGTCAACCTAATACAAGAAAAAAATCAGAAAGATTCTGAAAAAAAAAAAAAAATTAAGTCCTATACAGGACTTATAAAAAATATAGTTTTTTTAACCATACGGTTAGGTAATAATTTTGCACGATTTACTTTCATTATCAGTATTAAAGTACTATCATACCTGTGGTAGAAATACAATATAAATTTATTGCGCTATCGTAAACAAACATTATATCCGTCTTACGAATTTTCGATCAGGTCACGTGTCCCGACGCGGATTTATCATTTTTACTCATTACAAAAAAAACTGTACAGCACCGCTAAAGAAGTTTTCGTCATATGAATTTTCGATCAGGTCACGTGTCCAGGGGCCCGATGTTTCTATTTTAAGTCAGTGAGTGGCAGGTATTTTCGTATCCAGATAATTTTAGTTTAATGAAAAATTTAGGTACACCTACTTGCCAATGTTGACCTTGTAGGATTGCCAGTGGCTATAACAAGTGTAAAGTGCACTGGAACGTTTATTAACCTGACGCGAGTTTATTTTTTTTACCCATTACGAAAAGCCGCTAAAGAAGTGTTCAAGTCAAAAATTGAAAATTATCAACACAGACAAAATCAGAACCAAAATCAAAATCAAAAATCATTAATTTAAGTTAAGTATCAAACGTCAAAATTTTAATACAAAAAAGACAGCACCCTAGGGGTCGGTTCATATCCGGCGGAAAAGGCAGCGCGCAACATCGGCCGCGCAACCCCAGAACGAACAAGCACACAACTTTACATCCAACCTCCCACACCTGACGCGTCGTCGGGTCAGTGTGAAAGACCGAATCCTCCATCATGCGCCCGCCCGCCCCAGCGCCACGCCACTGTCAGCACGCCACCACCGTCAGATATGAAACGACCCCAAATCGCCCACCCTTCACCAAGTGCTAGTCAACTTGTCAATATCTTCTGTCTTTTTTTTTTTAATTTATTTTCTAATCATAATGTTACAATGTTAACTCAATACATCATCTGCCAAACTGCAGAGCAGTACGAGTATTTACATGATTAATACCCATTAGTAAGAGAAATATGGTTATTATAACAAAATATGCATACTTATTAAACAGGTAATTTTATTTTAAAGACCGACAAATGTGGTCAATTGGTGTGATTATTTGGCAAATACTCATTATAGATAATAGTCGATAACTGGGGTGTCGATAACTGGTAAGTGTCGATAACTGGGGTGTCGATGACTGGGGTGTCGATAACTGGGGTGTCGATTACTGGTAACAGTCAAATTACTAGGTGTCGGTTACTGGAGATGCTTACACTTTTTCATTTTTTAGATTTTTTTTCTTGTCTGTTTATAGCAAATAAAAATAATACATTCTATTCTTATCTCAAGAATATACCTTACCATACTCAAATGTTACTTTTGGTTTAAAAGTGACTAATATACCTTTAATTTAATAAAGAAACCCACTATGATCGATTAAGATCCTTAAAGTGTCGATCATTGGTGCCACTACGCTACATACATTTAAGTCCCTTCCATAAACCGTTTTTGTGGTTAGGTACTTCACATCAACTGGTATAGAGTGGGATTGCGTTCAAATCTAGATATACATGGTTTACATCCTGTATCATACACATTACTATCAGAAAGAAAATTTAAAACCGTGACAATCCTATTTTATACTAGTTCCTTCTTCTAAATAAGAGAGTATGAAACATACCTAGCTCTCAAATCCGGCTATCTTTTTACTACACACCTGTACTTACAAGTACTAACATCATGAATCATTATATCCTTATAGTTAAGTACTTACTCATAATAATTGATTCTGAGTAGCAAGCAAATTATTTACATTGGTTTGGCTGGTAATGATTAGAAAAGTGACACATAGAATCGTGAATTACCGGCAAGAAATTATAGGCTATTAAATTGCGTCCTTATAATATTATTGCTATATTAATGAGATGATTGACACTCCTTAATTGATTATTAAGTAATATTTACGTATATTTAATAATGACAGGAATAAAAATAATCCTTGGGGTAGGTATGCTTTTTGACAAAATTTGCTTGTTAAAATTTAATGACGCATTCTGAATTTACCAGGCTCGAATCTTGGTTAGGAAAACATACACAGCACATTGTTCTTACAATCACATAAACATGGCAAACCTATGTGTAACCAATTTATGATTGTGTTCGCAAATCGGAACACCTAGCAACAAGCACACTGCACATGCACGGAAATGAGAAACGAAAACAGTTGACCATTGTAAACTTACGACGGAATGGCATTTTATAAATCTACGGGTTGTGATACTGCCCCAGTGACCAATAAGACCGTTAAAATTAATCCATTCATAACAAATATACAAATAAATAATATAATTGCAAATAACACTTAAACAACGAAGAGCAGAAACAGCTAACCCTTTAATTTTGCGTATTTTATGTTAATTACGGATTTTACAAGTTTGAAAACAGAAGCTTTAAGGAACTCTATGAAATAAATAACCGTTATAAACAGCACTAGATGCATTTCGTGTTACAATCTAATAATTTTCAATTACTTATCATAATAATGTCAAAATAGCACTATACATACATATATACTTATACATACGTTAGATGTATAAGTATGTATAGTTCTATAAGTGATTCAGGTTTAGCACGTTCCACCTCCGTATTCCACATTATCTATGGTTTACCGGTAACTTAATGGGGACAAAGCGTTCAAGGAAGCGACGTGCGTCATTAATTATTTTTCTGGAGCATCAATAAAACAGGAAAAGGACACAAGAATTACATTAAAAAGAAAGTTGAATGCAACGAAACAAAAACTCGTAAACCTGTTTTTTTTTTTTTGTATTTGAATGCAACCGTTTGTCAAACCCGAATATATTAACCCGAAGCATAGAAGGCTGTGTAGCACAAACCTTTGCCGGCTTATGGGTAAATTAAAAAAACATAGTTTGCAGAAAGGTAGTACTTATAATTTAAAGAAAAAAATAGGAATAGGATACTTTTGTACATACCTAATGTAAAAAATGTAAAATTATCCAAAGTAGCGCGTTCTTAGACTCTACATTATTTTCGGAGCCCTATTAAATAATAAATAAAATACCTACAGACAGTTCTAAATAAAAACCTCGCTAAATTGCTATGTTGAGACTGGTAAATAAATGATTTCTTTGTCGATACCTTGTGGTTAAATAGACCGAACTTTTTTTGTCTATTCTTACATACAATACGAAATTATTTCAATCGATTGTCGGTTTACAATTAAATTTAGAATCGAATGCACATTTAAAATCTAGCTAGGTCATTAAACATCTCACAACCTCAAAAAATCATCGCATTCCTTTTTTAAAAAAGGGATAAGTAACACTAAAAAAAACCGTAACATACCTTGAAAAATAGCAAACACAAAAAACGAAGCTGCCACAAACTGCATTTTATCACTTAAACAAAACACTGTTACTATCAAACGTATAAACTGTTAATTAGTTGAATAGTTATTCATGTTTTTGTGGCGATTGTTTACAAATAAATGCGCGCGTAATGCGTGGCCGTTGGCGGCGTCGGCGCGACACTGCGACAGACAACTGTGCGCCGCCACCGATTTCCCTCGCTTATAAATTCCCCTGCCTACAATGAAAGCACGACAGGTGCTTTCTGAGTAAAATTTTCCGGAGTCAGGTGAAAATACAAATTAGTATGTAGAACTTCATGTCCTTGTTTTATTTATAGGTCAAATTTATAGGTTTTTGAAATTATAATTGTGACTTAATTCCGGGAACATGAAACTAGCGTAGGTTACATCTACTTATTATTTACATGCACAAATTATATCAAACTGTACCTAGGTGATAAAACACGATCTCAGAATAATATGGAAATCGAACCCGCGACCTCTAACGGCGACCCTTCGGGTGACAAGAGCCCTCCAAATTTATATTACCAAATTCATATTGAGGTGCTTTAATTATAAGTATTCTATTTTTTCATAAGCTCCTTCTTTGTATCTTGAATTTTTATGTGAGAGCTTATTCAACTTTTTCAGCAAATCTGAAACTTCCAACAACTTTCTTTAAACAAAGAAACGTGTAAGTTTAATTACTCCCTATAACAAGAATTTCGTAGAGTTCATGGCTATAATTACTAATATACCGACATGTAGGTCATAGTTCAAACAGCGGAATAATAATACGACTTTGAAGGTCAATGCAGTGCTAATGCATCAACACTAGGTGACTAAATGCGGCCTGTCTGCCCACACAGTCATTTCCTAAGAGCTTACTAACTTGGACCCCAGTTAGTCCTAATATTGTATTCAACATTTACCAATTAGGCTCACGGCATCTCAAAGCGCCTAAATAATAGGATATCTTTGGAAGACCTTTTTTGATCAAGGGCGAAGCTTGTTTACGGGTATTTGTGATTCTAATTTCTCGATCGCATACGTTATACTCATAAATGTAAAAAAAAAATCAAACAACTGCATCGTAATAAAAAAAAAATATTTTCTAACGAACTGAGAGCCTCCTCTTTTTGAAGTCGGTTGACAATGAATCATCATCCGCCTAGCCTTTTCCCAAACTATGAGGGAATCGCCGGGCTAGCCATGTCTGTCGAAGGACCGATAGCCGTTGGAGCAGGCGAGTCCTAGAATGGAGACCGCGATTCGGCAACTGATGACCATGACCATGACTGATGACCTGAAAAAGGTAGCTGGAGGGGACTGGATGCGGAAAGCGGAGGACCGGGTGTTGTGGCGCAAATTGGGAGAGGCCTATGTCCAGCAGTGGACTATGATTGGCTAAATGATGATGTATACAGTACGTAGTTAGGAAAACAGTTTCCGAATTTAAGATTTGTTTGTTTCCTAAATTATAAAGTTTAATTAAACACCTACCAAAGTCTTAACAATAGGTAACTACCACCTAAATAAAAATATTAGCAATCTATAAACTAATATTGTGATTAGCATGATTGTTTCATCCGCAATGCAACATCTCAATGCTGATCTCATAATAATCAGAAAACAAAGTATGAGATCCTCTCAGACACCAATTGTACGTGTTAAGTGTGGGAAATGGATTATTATAGTGTTGTGTATAACTGTTCAGTGTACACACCATACGATACTACTTTAGTACGTGTTTCCATTCATACTTCTTAGGTGATAAGATCTTGTTTTATGTACCTAAGTGGTAGGGATAGACTCACCTAAGCCAAATTGTTTTAGTGGAAAATAGAACCCACGTCGAAAGACAGCAGAAAACATAAAAAAAAACATTATTAAGTCCCCTAAAAGGCCTAGTAATGTAACCTATTTTATTATTGATGATTTCGTAAAGCTTTGTTTTCCTTTAGACTTTTTTTCTTTAAAATACATATCGTACTGGAAAATACACAGACCACAGTCAAGGGTAGCCATCGACAAACTATTTAAATTTTACTGTTCTAGCAAGTGGCCGCCACCGGCTACGTGTTTGCGCTGAGCCTACAACATATTTTATTACATGAAAAAAGGTGTTAAGTCACAGTCACAAAGCAAAGTAATAAGTAGTAGTCGCTGTCTCTGGCGAAGGGTGGGGGTGTATTTTGGACGGCTCCTAAAACTTGAAAGATTACTCAGAGATTTTGGAGCTGATCTGTATCATTCGCGTTTCATTTGTGTACGGACAATACTTGTATAATCCAAAGGTTGTCTCGATGACGCCGCTGATTGCGAGAATCCTCTTGTAGATTAGATACATCTATAGTAGATTGATTAATAAACTGGAGTAAAATAAAGTTATCTGGCTGTGATCTTTGATTCAATATCTACTAATATTTAGAGTAATTTGTAGTATCTAAGCGAGATTTCGCGTCACGGCTGTTTACACCTTAAGTAGGATGACGTGTGACTCGTTGCCCAATTTTTACAAAATTACGATGATTACTCAAGAAAATCTCTTTTCTTCATTGTCTCGTTTTAGATGCCGCTCTTGGGAAATGTTTTTTCACTGTTCGCCTACACAAACTTACCAATTTCCCAAGCCGGAATTGACCCCACGGGACAATAAACAGAGGCCGTTATCTTGTAACCAGTCGTAAATCCGAAATGTCAAATGATTGTAACTAGCTATTTTACCAGATTGCTTAGTAGCTGCAACCACGGGCTGCAACAGTCCTTTCGGTAAGTCACGGGTTTGGTTCTAGCATAGTTTGCGTGAAGTGTGAACATACGAGTGAAAGTGAAGTTTTCTCAAAAATGTTACTTTTATCTGATATTTCTGAACTGAATGAAGCATCCTTAATCTTTGGCAACAATGAATACTCAGTAAATTAACATTTGTATATTTTATAAATAATTTATAAAATCTTAGTATGTATTTATTGCAACAAAATGTGCCTAAATACATTAAATTAGCAACTAATTAGTTTAACTAAAGCTTTCTGCTTTAATTTGCCCGAGGCCTACGTTGCGTCTTACCTGTTACTACACCTTACTTAATCTATGTAGCTAATAGGAGTCTGTATAACCCTTTATGATTTAGGTAATTGTAAGAGATGAAATAAGGTTAGACATGCGTAATTAATCTAAAGAAGGGCTTAAGAATAAACGAGAAGGCGGCAATGACATTAGACACAAAGTGAAATTATCGTTTAATATCGATCGATGGGCTTTATCTATTGGTATTCATGTAGTTTCCTACTCAAGATTGTTAGTCAAATGAGTCATCAGGAACGTAGCGCGTGTAAAATCACGATAAAAGAGATTAATCATTCAAGAGTAGGACAATGTTCGAAAGACAATAATTATTTTATCGCTTGTAGTCCACTATGGATTTATCTTGCAGTCTCATCAAAAAGATTTCTATCTAATTCACACATTCTCTCGAGGCCGTACCGATTGCCCCACTTACTTCTTTTTTGGGATTTTCTCAATCATGATGTATGTTTGGTTTGATTTTAATTATTACAGGATGGTCAGTAGTCATCAGTCAGTTCCGGTGGCACTCTGAATTCACTAAGCTTTAAGTTATTTGAAGAAACGACGAGCTTGACCAAGACGCGGGACGGGGCCGCGCGGGCGTTGCAGCAAGCCAATGAGTGCACGGAAACTATACGCTAACATCTAAACTAAAGCAAAACTATTCATTATTTTTCTTATTTATCATTCATTGATCTACATAAGGTTTTGTTTACGCCAGCTATATTTTTTTCCTCGTCTTTGGCAGCCACGAATATTAGAAGGCGTGCGCTCATGTGAATTATTTTTGAAAATGACGTATGGCTATACAGCGCTACATATACTTACGTACCATAATGATATAACAGGGGCTAGAACCTTAAGCTACAGGTTCCTTTTAGTCCTCTTGTGTTTTAAAGGGGCAACAAGGTCCCAGCAAAGGTGATTGAGTATAGAAATAAAAAACAGTAAATATATGGACTTCACACATTTATTGTATTTTTGTCTAATAAAAATACTATATCATATAACTATCATAAAGAGAATATCTACAGCAATTGACAGTCTTGCTGGTTGTACACACTCGCCAGAGCACAACATAATAACTCCTGTAATGCATTTAGTGCACTCGGCAGGACATTATTTTCTTCTCTAACAACATTATTTTTATACCTTAATTTACAGCCCTATCGCGTCTAGTTTAAAGTTTCGAAGAATAAAAACTGCACATTTTGCCAAAATAACACCATTGAATGGGTAATATATTCATGTATTGCACTATTGATGAAGGAGGATAGAGAACAACATTGAATGGGTTTACAGATATAACAGTTACAATTTGAACCCCACTAATGTAAGAAACATGCGTTAATGGCTGCAGCGGTCACAGGTGTGGCTGCTGAAAGATCTGTATTCTACGTTAAAAATAGTCACACATTATTTTGAATTGAAACCTGTTTGTGACCACAAGGATCGGAATTACAATCTGCGCAACAGTTTTCCTTTATCACCACTACAAGTGGTCGAAACAATATTTAATACCAGTTTACAATTAGTTATTGTACAAATACATCAATAAAGTTTATACTTATTATGATTGTTAAGGATTAGCATCACCTGCAGAGATTGTGAATTAAATGTAAAATGTCTATAATGTACAAGAGACTGGATTTATTATATTTAGGCACAATTACGTTCATTTCGAATCGTTTTTCATCTAAAGTAACATTCTAAAATGTAAATTCATTAAGCTCTACAACATACATGACATCGTGTTTACCATATTAGTATATTTATCATACTTTATACATTTGTTTTCTTTTAGATACATTACAGTTGTCATATTCCTTATAGACTTCAACTTAAGTATAATGGAACACTATCAAATATAAACTCGAGACAAAATTATAATATAAGATAATTAATTAGTATTATTATACATTTTAATCGTTTTTGAACGTGACATGACCCAGTCTCGGGAGATTAATAAAATTAATTACAGATCGTCTGTCAAAGATTGCATGCACGTCGAAAATTAACTCAAGTGGGCTACTTAACCTACGATGTTATTATGTACACAATGTACTATAATAATTGGCTAAATGATAATAAAACTCATTTGTAACATTCACCTTTAATAGAAAATTAACATTTAAAATAAATTATCAAAGCGAGTCCAATAAATATGTACGAGTTGTCGAGAATGATAAGCGTTACTTTATATACTTCGTTATTAGGTCGTTGAAAAATCATAGCCATCGAATGATAATTACATACATACATATAATGTACACAATTGCACCGCCGACAGAGCCGGGCGCGGCCTGAACACCGGCCGCACCGATTTCCTTCTCTCCAATAGAATATTAATATATTTAAAATAATCTGTGTACTTCTTTTTATTCTATAACTTGTCTTACAACTCTAAGAATGCGAAACAATCTACAGTCCTACACACGGCATACATAGTATGTACAATCGTAACTATATACACAAATATAACATGGCAATGGTGTCGAACGAGAACTAGTGTTGCCATACAGTGAACACGCAACGCGATTCACTTTATTATCATGTGATTGTTTTAACATTGCACCCATGTACCTTGATTCGCCATCCAATAACCCATTAAAGTGCAAATGAAACGTAGAACATATGGCGTTAGTTCTATCTCAAATTATAGCCAAAATGGAACGGCAACATCCCAGAACAAATCTACCGAACATATTATTTGGCCGGTAAGACAATAATACTAATGCGTTATACAGATAATTCAACAAGATTTAAGATATAATGTATCTCTTAAAGCGTATTTAGAATATATTTCCAACTCATTCTCGTCATACGAGAAAAGATTGCCATTAGGAAAAGGCCTATTTTGTTCAAACAAGTGGCCTGAAAATCATTGTGAATATTAACATGGTGCAATTTGTATAATAGTTGTGTGATCATTTGGCAAGTGAATCAAGTTATACGGTTAAAATATTCCTAAACAATCATAAGGTAGCACCTAAGCGTTACTAACATGTAAGATGAACTAATGCATGCTCGGTACTGCGGCACACCTGGCTGACAACTGGTAACTAACAATATTCTTATTGTCCATACAGGCGAAGCTTACTCACACCACAAAGCGATCACAACAAATACACTGACAGTTTTAATAGTTTTGTATCAGATATTTGTTGAAGCAGAAGGAACACTAAACATAGGAAATAAATTAGCAACAATATTATTACTGCAACTGAAACATAGAAGCCCCGATGGCGATATAATGAAACATGTTTGTACTCGTGATTTATGTACGTAAAAAAATAAGCGATATTTATATACTATATGCACTAATTATATTATGTACATAATGATGCAGCGCGATAGCCGCAAACAATTAAAGGTGAATGACTCACAAACAGCGAAATAAAATTACCGAATCTGTCTACTCAATCTCTCGATATAAATATATATTGTGCGTATTAGATACAGAATACAATAGTGAACTAAGTGCCTACAGTTTAGGTAACCTGCACAATGATGACTCGATGAATTTGGTTGATATGTTCGTAAATCGTTCAGTGACATGATGCAAGAACTGTGTGAAGCCCGGCGAGCGAGTCTCGTAAACACAAACTATGGAAAATAGCCTTACGCACCCCTACGGTCACTAACTATACACCATGTCACAAAAATATTTCATTTACACTGTTGTATATTTATACATTCATAAATATATTCATTTGTACATTACACGTGTGATTTTAGAATATTTACAAATAAACACAACATTCAACCGTCACCTCTATTCACAATCTTTTATAAACTACACTTATTAAATTAAAATGATCAGGGCTGTAAAACCTACAAATTAAAACTAATCGCACTCGTACAAACAACGTTCGTAGAAAGTGTCGTAGCGTTGATGACGTCACGATCAGATGCTACGATCGTCATTTGTAATAAGTGCATTTACTTGAACAAAATTTTAACAGAATAATTTTATCGAATCTTTGAGGTGAACAAAGAAAGAGTTTTGAGATTGGTTCTCGTATGCTTGATATGAAATCGTAGGCGGAGAGAAATTGGTGTAGAAACATGTCTTGCTTTTAGTTGAAGTTGTGTAATGAAGAACCACTTTCGGTAGTCATTTAATCGTGAGCAAAGTAATGATTACATTTCACTCATTATTAGATATAAGTCGGACGCCATAACGGTTAAAAACCAGAAGTGTAGTTTCTGTGAGTCACAGAAGGCAAAAGCCTAATATAATAGGACTCCTCACCTCATTTCGTTGAGAATTATGAAACCCAATTTAGGAGTTTCAGAAATTATGAAAAAAAATGCATCCACTGATGTGGCGACTAAAGGTCGATGACACCTGAAACTTTATTATATCGACTTAACAAGAATATGATTTCTTACTTGGGCTTTAAAGTTATCAAAATAATGGACTTATTGCACTTTTATGTTTGAGGGTTACCCAATAGTCAGAGAACTGAACAAGGTAGACAATATCGTTGACTGTTATGTAATACACAATATATTTGTATAGTGAACAAACGATTAACACTGCATGTATATTGAAATCGTAAAATAGTAAGTTCCGCGACTAATCTTTACTTCACCTCAACGACACAACTGTATGTAGCATTGTCCAGTAGTAAAATCATCAATGTTAAATAATTTATAACACATAATATGTCCTCATAAAGATATCTATCTAGCCATTTGGTATATGAATACTGCCCTGAACAAAATCTGCAGATCAACTGATGTTTTAGACCTGCCGCAAACAAATCAAAAGCTTTTTTTGATATTGTATGAACAAAATAACCGAAACATGAATATTTTACTATTTAGTAAGGAGAAATTAATCTTTGTCACAATGCAATGTATTGACAAAATTACGAAAACCTACTCAGGTAAAATAACTTGAACGACAATTAAGCACACTTTTAATTTGTTTACGGCTGGTCTAATTCTCAATTAACCTAGCAGTAAAATGCAGATCAATCAAACTATTACATCTAACATCGGAAACACTTTCTAAGGTATAATATTGCAATTTGTTGAAGGGAAATATTTTACTCTACCATGCAAATAATTCGATTCCAAGAATATTTTTTGTTTTACAAATTTCAAGCGATTGGTCAGTCATAAAAATTATTAAGTGCATCGCAAGTCTTATATTTCACGAAAGTAACCAATTTTAAATACATACTAATAAAGGATGTGGTTTTGGTGCCTATTATCAACAGCTATGAGATGCGTCTAACATTATAGCTATATTGATGAACGAACACGAGAAGATTGATGAGTGAAGGGAACTTACGTTTAAGTAATTATATCATGCGCTAGTTAATTTAAGTATATTGCTATTTAAGCGGTATTTTAAAATGGTCAAACACGATCAATCGTCTCAAAGTGAGTCCTTGATACTGGCGAACTTTAACTATTCAGTCGTAATTCCTATCAAATACCATATATCTCATTTGTGTTGGTAGTACACACCAAATCCATACATGTTTCCTTTTAATAAATCTATAAAATATTAATTTATACTTACTATGAGCGAATGCAAAAATCTTTTTAATGGACGCCAGATTATTAGTTACTGGCTGCGGATCGTCGTACGTACATTAAAGTATTTTTATTATTACTCAACAACGTCCTGGTCTAGGCGAGCCCGCGTCAAAAGCGGGTTTACTAGGAGACCCCGCTCCAATATAACATTCAATGCTAATTCTATCAACACACAACTTGTCAACCGACTCATTTCGTTTATGGTCTCGCATAATACGATCGCTCACATCCAACGATCGCATTCGTGCTCGTACCAGCAAATCAAGTAATCGTAAAAGAATAGGTATACCTATTCAGTTCCTTTTAGCAATCGAGGGACCCCCAGACACACCACTCTGCTTCGGACGGCCGATCAAACGAGATAGGAAACACAATCGTAACTTTAGACGCAGGAAGACCTCCCTTCATATAATAAATTAATACTTGCACACTAAAGGTCGAATGATGACATTAAAACAGGCATGGATAGCCGCCGGCCCCCGGCATGGCGGCATGGGAGGTGTCAGTGGGCAGGTGTGGTGGTGTGGTAGCTTACCGTGCTCAGAGCTTGCGCGGGCGCGTGAGGCGTCGCTTCTTGCGGTCGGGCGTGGCGGCGGCGGCGCTGGCGTCGGCGGAGGCGCGGCGCCGCGCGGGGGGGCTGGCCGCTGATGACGACGACTCCGCGCCGCTCTTACTGCTCTCCGCCTTCAGCTCCGGCTTGCACTTGGCTTCGGCCTTGGCCTCGGGCTTGCACTTGAGCTCGGCCTTGGCTTCAGGCTTGGTTTTGGACTCGGGTTTGAGGTCGGTGCGCGGCAGCTCGGTGGCGCACTCTAGCGGCGCGCTGGGCGCGGCGAGCACTTCCGCGTCGCCGCCGCCGGTTTCACACTCCGCGGCTTCCGAACTCGATCCGGCCGCCCACTAAAGGAAGACAAATATCATGAGAACATGTCTTCACACATAATCTGACGATCATTAATAACTTCTATGTTATACACTCTGGCATTTAATATACATCATAGGTGGTAGTTGTGTACCTGTGCGAGCGATGGCGCGGGCGACAGTCGCAGCGAGGCGCCACACTCGGCGCAGAGCGGCGGCACGGCGGGCGAGCGCGACCGCCAGTATTGCAGTTCCGTTTTGCACTTATTTAACTCCTGGATAGGGAAATAAATATTTATTAGTATAAACATACAAAGTTGGGATAAATTATAGACGACACTACTTATGACAGGTAATTATTAGTTTTTTCACTTCATTACTATATGCCACTTTCCTCACTAATCTTAGGAGACACAAGAAGACAGAAGTTTTGAGGTTCCTAGTCTTGTATAAAAAATTTGAAAGAATAGTATAATAATTAAGAATAGATATTCTTGTGAAATCTATCTACTTGGGCACAGTAAATACAATACAGTAAAGACAACTGTCATAGGTAATAAAATATACATGGTAACATATGATAAACCCCAATGTATCACTCTTAATAAATGACTTGCTTATTAGTCACGATAACCTTACTTGAGCGTTGTTGGGTTGAAGACGTCGCATGGTGCATGTCGCTAGCTTTATACCCCCGAGTCTAGGTTGGTCTTCATTATATAGCTGTCTTGATACAATCACTTCTTGCTATCTTGCAACTTCCCGAATTCTTAGGAACCCATTTCTGTCCGACAGTCACGTTAAATGGTGTTTGTGACTAAGTATAGTTGTTGGTCAGCTAGCAGGTCTTATGTTATCGTTTGCTGTTGCCTGCCAGACATAGCTAATTCTTCGACCGAATAGTGAGAATAGATACATAGATACTTGATTTGATGACGCCTTTTGGATCGCAATTATTCGAAAGTGCGATAGTCTCAGTAAAATCTCAGTTACCGCGAGATTGGGGCTGTTAGTTAAGTAGTGATGATGTCGAACGGCCGTATAGGACTAGCACCGCTTTTACCACCACCTAACCTTGGCCTACGAGATAATTTCTACACAAATGTATCTAAATACACTACGACTAATTTCCAAGACTACTTTTTCACCTGCAGCAAAGTTTGAAACTTGCGGCTGGTCTCCTCGTTTTTCTTATCGTAATCATCGAGACGGTTCGCGTATTCCAAAGTCTGCTTCTGTTGCTCGGCAATCTGTTTTTGTTGCTCTGCTATTTGTTTCTGTTGCAGGGCAGTCTTGCGTTTGCAACTACGGAGGTCGCTTCGTAACGCCGATAGCTGATCGTTGTATCTGAAGTGATACAAGACATATTTTAACGTTTACTCGACATTACAGCTTATGGAAAAGGTCATTGTGAAAATCATATCTTAGATTACAAACCCATAAAACGTTCATTTTTATATAGACAGATTCCGGATGATACTGGGTTGCCAATAGAACAAGGCCGCGGGGAAGACCCCGGCAGGATGATAAAGGGATGAACTGCACGCTTACAAGGAGCAAACAAATAGAGGTCTTTGCGCTGCCATGGGATAGATCAGGCTCAAAATATAGGCAGAAACACCATGTAAAAACCCTTACTTTTTCATTCCCTGTTTAATACGGTGTATCCGTTTCCTGAGCACCATGTTGCTCTGCGGCGGCGGCGGCGACGGCGGCAAGCTCTCCTCCATGTAGAGGTTGAGTGCGGAGCCGCGCCGGTCCGACACGTTGGCGATGGCGGGCTGCGACGACGACGACTCGAACCCGCTGGGTGGCGGCGAGTCGAGACACATGTACGATTTACTGCTTTCGCCGGCTGGAATTATAAGTTATATTGCTTAGATGTGAAGCAAGCAGTTTTGTTCTGTTTTAGAGCACATCGAAACAAAATCTTATGCATCTAGTATTTGGCCACAATAACTAATATTGGCGTCGATCAAAACCTCTAAAATGTAGAGCATTTGACAAAAAATATATTGCTTACATAACGCTACATTTATTTATTTTAATTAATAGACGCATTTATGAAATAATTTGTGATATTTACACAAAATTTTGTATAAACATCCAGTTCAAATAAATGAGTAAGGAAACAATTATGAAGATAAATAGGGGCATGGTTACATAATAATATATACTGTATACTCACGTGAAAATGCCGTAGTGATATCAAAGAAATCAGTACCAAAATACGTAATCTCAGGTAGGTTGGGTTCAATATGCTCTTTGAAGTATTCCATGGCCATAGTCGTCAGATCAAATAGTTCATCAGTCACTTTGTAAGGTCTCGCCAGTTTCGTTGTGGTTTTTAAGTATGACAGAATACAGTATACTTCATCTAATATCTATAAAAGATAGTCAATGTAAAATAAAACATTCTATTTTTTACTCTTTATCTCAAATTTTATCTGAGTTAGTGAATCCATTTGATTACAAGTATTTGAGAAAAAGTCAGCATCATTGCAAGTATCTTAAAAGCATCGACATCAAGTATTTGGAAACATGTAAGAATTTCAAAGACATGATCCATTTATTAACAAATAACTACGGTCAAATACATCTATGGAGATCAATTTACATTATTTATAAGTACGTCTATGATAAAAAGTTAGTCAAATAGTAAACTTTGATTTGTCGAAATGCAATATTTGGAAATCTACCATATACATCATAAAATGCGATAAAATGTGCCAGATTTAGTTTTCATTCATTAAGATAAATCTGCTCCAGTTTTTGTAAACCACGCCTGTACGCCACGCATGTATTTACGTACGCATATACGTTGTTGTAAGCAATTATTGTGTCTCAACGAATTTCTCCACAAAGATAAATTTATAACAAGGTATGCATTGAAATTAGAACATGGGCCCAACGCACAAAGGGCCCTAAAGCTAAATATAAACGGGTTGGTAATTGAAGACTATTATGGCTTCGTATCGTTGTAGAAATACAGAAACCATTTGCACGTGGAAAATATATAAGGTAAGCCAGCCAAGGCTAAAGCCTTGCCTACACTACTCGAGAAGTCGCTTTGTAGAATAGTGTAGTGAGTCGCTTTTAGAACTTTAGTAAGTTTCGAGACCTTTGGCTCGGGCGCAAAACAGAAAACTATCGGAAGTAGCCCGAGGTGAGGCGAGACCAAAAGTGCCTCTCTATAGTGCCTTCTCGTATTGACCTAACTTCGATAAACTTCGCGGGGTGTGTAGAGTACGCTATTCACAATAACCTTTTTTGTTTAAAATAGAATCTGAAATTTAGTAAGTACACGAAATAAATGTTTACCTCCTAATAAAATTGTAAGCTACACATGAAAATGACAAACGCGACGTTAGTGTAGCGAAAGCGTAAGTTTATTGTAGATTTCGATTTCGTGGCATGTCACACCAATAACAAATATGTATTCCACTGATGGTTTTGTGGTTGATAAATGGATAGTTTTATTCTATTTGTCATTATACGGCTCTCAAGGTTTACAGGTAATGGATAGCTCGTTCATATGACCGTCACATCGAGGCGGTTTAAGTGCAAAATAGATATTACATTGTCACGTATTTTTACAACATTTTTTATTAATGCTCATTCATCATTCCCAAATAATTAATTACTGAGCTCATTATAATTTTTAAATCAACTCTTTTTTTAACTACGTTTTTCTTTTTATGCTTATTATAATACTAAAGTAATAGGTGTGCTGATATTGATCATCTATAAAACCATCTATGCATACATTTTATAGCATTAAATGCACACAGTATTAATTATTAACCTATTAACATGATTGTGTTGATATTGCACGTTTGTGTCGCACTTAATTATAACAATAGACAAGGTGACTGAGTGCTCCACCCGCGCATGTAGGTTTAGGTATTATTTTGCAACAAAACAAATATAAGTACTTAAGTTAAACCTTAAATGGACTTTTAGAACGGGTTTATAACATAGCTACTAGAAACCGAGGTGATTCTATCAACAATAAGGATATCATTAGTTGATTTTATTATTATAGGTAGATATTGATAGGATTATTTCGAAGCAAGCTTATCATAACCACAAACGACCAATGTATCTATGGGGGTTTAACCTAACCCGCGACCAATAGTCAATCACGCGAATGGCATTAACAGATTCTAATCAATCTAATATTTTTGCTAAAGAAGGCGAAGCCTAGTTAATTATTCTATAACATTCGCTATTTAACGGATTTGAGTGCCGTAGTATTTAGTGCTTAATTACAAAATCTAAAACCTATTTACACGTCATGTAACTTGTACCAGTTTAGTAGATAACTGATGTATTCCCTATCAATACTTATCGCGTTGAAATCCCCCGGACGTGGCAACACGTTTTCCCTGTACCGCAAATATATTGGAAATCCTATCAGGTAATATACTTTTTCGTGGTTAAATTGCAATATCAAAATTGAAAGAGCATTCATACCGCTTATAAATAAACGTCAAACGAAGAAGTTACAGTTAGTCACCAGTTGTATGGGATACAAATGGTATTTCTTTTGAAGACATACAAGAAACAGCCTAGGTAGGTAGTGTGTGGTATTTCGACCAGTAACCGTTTTTCCATAATAATTTGAAAGAGTACCTGATACAGGGATACAATAGCTACTGGAATCGCTCAGGACATTACCTGCAGTACCCAAGGGAGTGGGCAAAGCGGACATTAAGGTCGTTACGATATACGTGGCTTACTTATATGGCAACTGAGCTTTGCAGCTTTAAATCTTACGAGCAGAATTTAGATTGCAACTTTAGTTTGATTCATTCAGTAGTTTCGAGCTTTACTTGTAAAAAAGGAACCTTTATTGAGGTCGAAGTTGACAGTCGGTTTTTTTTTTGCTATGAAGACATTTTGGAGCGTGAACTATAAGCATTCCAATTCTAATAGTTGCTAACGGTTCTTTTCTACGGAAATAACGATTTGGAACCGTGAAGTGTCATATCGAGGTAGATATTTCTAATGCAAGGGGCATTAGAAATATCTACGGTTGTTTCAAAATCTAATTTAAATAGAGAAAAACGGGGTTTTCGAAAGAGCATCAGTAGGTTTAAAAGTTGAACTATGTACATGAAAATACGACCGTAATTTGTTAGAAAATTTTAACTTTTTTAAAATATTCACCCGTTTAACGCAACGGTATTAGCATAACATACTCGTATATTCTGTAGTTGCATGGAAGCTTATCGGAAAGTAAAGCTATCAAAAAATACGGGTGTGGTTGTTATCGCGCAGCCTTAAAGGCTGTGCGTGAAATGCGGTATGCCCGGTGTCAACTTCAGGTCATTCACACATCATAGTACACCGTGCGATATCACATTCCTATGACCATACCGAAAAACTGACGCTACACTGCTTTGTAGTGCATATGCGCTGTGAATAACAATAATCTCTCGAGATAAAAGAAGATATTAATGTTACGTTGATAAGAGTTTTATAATACGTAGGTACTATTCTAGCTATTTCCAGCCTATTTCGTATTGCCTATGATAAATTGAAAAAAGAACACTCTTGCGACTGATTTTCGGCAATAAGTTAGAACAATAGCAGAATAGTCTCATTATTATGTCGCCTTCAAATAACGTTTCATCATATTTTCCCAAAACTTCTATTCTATTTGGAAAATCCACTCAGCATTTTTTTTTGCAGTAAAGAGCACACTAATATTCACTGCCAAGATATTACGAACAATCCTAAAGTTTGGCTCCACATGAAGTGAAAGCAATTTTGAGTAATTCATACGACGCCGCGGGATTTAGATTTTTATATTTAGACGTTTTTCTAAAATGCACTGTCTATTTTAATCTCTTTTATCTGGTATGGCGACGTTGCGGCGACAGTATTTAACTATGTATACGACACGTTTTGACGGACGATATCGATCGAAGCATTCGTTATTGATGACGGGGAAAGACATGCTATAAATCGGAAATAGTATCAGATCGATAATAACATCTTCAGTAATGTGTTTTGCAAACAGGATGGAATCGGAATTGACGATTGCTTTCTTTTATTCTTTGTAGAAAACTAATAATTAATTCAATTCAATTCTTTATTGCATACCATAATGTTACATAGGTGGTCAATACAGTAAGTTAACAGCTCATTATGGACCCTGTCGGGCACAGCAAAAGTAGGAGAGAGGAGGAATTTGTTAATCTCTTTTTGTATTATGATATATTTTAATGTAACATATTGTGCGTCTTTTATATACCTAATTATCCTATTATTATTATTTTCGCATGTGGTATATTAATGATTGTCTTCTTCTAAGCATGTCGATATATTTACCGTAATATCAATGAGGTTACCTCAACTTCTAGGGCAAAGCCTCAAATTTTCAACTATTTTTTCTACTAAATCACGAACCCATGACTGACGGATTCCGATCGGCCACGATTGGTTTAAGTATGAATGACTTGGCGAAACTCTCGACACATTTTTTTTTTCTTTTATTAGTTATGGAAATTTAAAGCCATAGAGTATGGTGTAGAACACTGTAATGGCAGCTGTGTAACGCGACCTTACATTTCTCAAATCCTAAATGTAGAGCCATTTTACTGTTGTGTTTTAAAAAGGAATACGCATCTTCATATATTAGAGGTTAAACTTAAATATAAAATAAAGGGCAATTTGTTAAAATTTCTTGAAATGAAACCAAAATCCGTACTTTTGCGAAAAAACATGGCTGACAATCTATGACTACATCTATCTGTCCTTCGATAAACCAGATATAATTTAATTTAGATAGAATTGGTAGGGATAAATGGAAGACAAATACGCATCACGAAGACCCCAAAAGATTGGGAACAGGGCTAGGAGACGTCAAACCACAAGCGCGTGACTTTGGTTAGAACAAAACACGTTTTTTCGTAAAACCACGACCACTGTCGTGACTTTACTCGACAAATTGAAAACAAAACTGTTGAATCGTTATTTATGCTCATAAATCATAATTATTTAAATGAGTGCCAGTCATATTACTTATTCTCTCAAATGTAAACATGTTAAAAACACCTTTACCCAGCAATGGACTACAAAAGAGGTTAATTTATATAAATCATTAGATGACAAATATTTAAAATAACTAAAAATAGACACATTCTTCTAGTGTTCTCAATTTTACAACAAAATGTCAACACTCTTGTGCCTTGGACTATTGCAGAGATTCAGCATAGTAGCATAAATATTTGAAACATCTAATGATTCAACAATAAGCCCAGTATTCAAAATATGTTTCACAAGCTTACAATCATGTTAAGTAACATTAAATAGCAGCCTCATCTACTTTATCAAGGTAAATCAATTTATACACAAGAAATAGCCAAGCCTGTAAATAGCCCACTGTAAGGCAAAAGGCCCTTTGCAGGGGAGGAAAGAATCATTGATTTCAAACATTTTAAGACTAGTTTTAAATAGTTTAAGATTTAAAAGTATGCTCACCTCTCCAGGGAAGAAACAGCAGTGTTTTCTCTCAATGTGTTTCCCAAACGTCATTTGTAAGAGACTCAGTCTCATATGTAAGGTTTCAATAATGTCCGATTCACATGCCAACGGGTGACTCCTGCGAGCAGACTCTCTACGAGGCATCTTGGCTTTTATTGATTGGAATCTATTCAACATCTGATTTTGTAACCGTTGAAATGTAGAATTTAATAAACTACTACATACTGAATTGAACTGCCGATTAACCTGTAACAAAATTTTGTATTACTTTATGGCTATAATTAAAAACAGATTGAAATTGTAAGTGAGTCACAGTGAAAGACAAAAAGTTTCATTTAAATCACTTGGCAAAATTTCAATGCATTGCTAGAATAAACCATTATAATAATATGTTATGGTTTGCATTATTTGATTTATGTGTGTTTGAAACAGGAAAATAACCATGAAATCAAAGTGATTCAATATATGAGTGTCTAACAGACTGAGGTTAGTAAAAAATACCAACTTCTAGAACCTATTCAAAGAAATAGTTACTTAATAAACTATTTATCAAGCCACAGAAATTCAATAAATTTAAAATTTATATTTATTCAAACAAGGCAGGTACAGATCTGATTAATTTAACATGAATTGATTGATTATGTATAACTTGAAAAACATGGCCCAAGATGCTACAGAAATCAAGAGAGTTAGAATTTAAATATTGCTCCCAGAACACAGGACAATAAATTCGTTGATTATAATCATAAATTACTTAAATGAGATGTACTACTTAATTTATGGATAAATGACTTGAGATTAGCCTATATTAGTAAAAAAAAGCGACTATGCTAAAATATTAACCATTCTGAGATGTGATACACTTTTGAAGCCCAAATAGCCAATAATCTTCTCAATAACTTCAACAGGCAGATCTAGTAGGTTGGTGGTGTAGGTTTTAGGAGCGGGCACTAGCGCAGTGCACTTGGAGGTGCTGGCGTGAGGCGAGGAGCCTCCCGGCATCAAGGCGCTGGAGTGGCGAGTGACGCGGGACACCGCCACGGGCTCCGCATGCGAAGGACCCGCACCATCGCTGCCTCCATTGCCACCTCCGACGCTGCTCATTTGCCTCGTCGACACCATTTTTCACCAGTTTAGACTTCACTTAGATATTTCTGAAAACTAAACTAGCCTATGGAGTCACTCACATAAAATTCAAAAATAAGCATTTTCTAGCAGTTTTTCGAATCCGGGAGATTTATAGACACAAAGGCAAAGAAATAAAGACCTAAATACCATCAATTTTATTAAAAACCGTTCATCTTTTTCATACAACAAAAATAAATTACTTTACAGCACCACCGAGTAAATTCTAAAATGGTGGCCATGGATGAATAGATCGGTACCTAATCGCTGGGAAATTGACTCGGATTTCGTAACATTGCTTGTTTAAACTATAATAGTATTTTAAACAATTCACCCACTGAAGAATTCATGCACATCTTTTGTTAATTAAATAGTGATTTTCTTGAAAACAAATTTATAATTATACGCAGTAGTCACAAATGCGCTACGCTTTCACAAAAAATATGCTTTTTTTTAGTTGGGATTTGTTATTTTTTAAATATTTCTACTATCTTGGACACAACGTCTTTTAGGTTTGGCCTAATGGAAAATGATGATAGCGTTGTCTTTGGACCAACGACATAAAAAAAAAATACATTTACTTGGTATTATATTTAAAATAGAATAATAAAATAAAATCCACAGCAAAATTTCAAAAAAGCTTACTAAGTTTAGTTTTAAAAAGTGGTTTGTCTTCCTTTCCAGTATATTTGTTTTTATCTTATTAAAATTTGTTGATGGGATTGTCACTTGGTCATGTATTTATTGATTGATAGATTCAACGATAAATCATAAAACAACGCTTAACGGATTAACCAGGGCCAATAAAACATTTATTGATCTTGTTCACTTTATTTTAATGTAAAATATAGGAACCTCTCGAGACAGAATTTTCGCACTGTGTAGTAGTGTGAGAACAGTTCTGATAAATGTATCTTTAAATCTAATTATTTTACCTGTATTTCTGTTTAACAAAACTTATTTCTACTTTAAATTAATTCAATAACTTTGAGAGCCCTCTTTGGTTTTGCAGATATTAACGGTCACTTGACAAACTCGAATCCCACGGTTGAAAATAAACTGATTAGTATTTCTTTAAATTTAGCATTTGTACAGGTCAAATATTACATCTAATAGTTATAAAATTAAATAGATATAATAATATAATTAAATAGATTTAAAATAGGTAGGTAACTTTAACTGCTAATCAAACTTGAATCAGAATGACAGAAAACTGAAAGTCTCATCTGGCAACTCTAACTTCTGATTGAGCCAGTCGTGAAAAATTGAGTGATGTTTGTAGTGCGTAATTATTTACAAGTCGTTTTTGAGATTTGTTGCAGATTACAAAATCCAAATGCTGTGACATAATGGCAATTTCGGATTGCTTGTTTACATTGTTAACCTAATAGTATATATTTCGCCACGAATGTTCCATTAACTAAGATTTCACTTTCGCTAGATTTTATTTTACTAACCTTTGCATTCAGATTGTTCTATTTTGAAATATTCTTAACAAAATGTATCCAAGATGCGGAAGTAATGGCTCAATACAAAACATTCATCAAACGCCTTCGTCGTCAAACCAGAATACAGGTAAATAAATACTGTACAGTGCATATTGTTTTGTTTGTGTTTATGATGTCAAAAGACAATTTCTCTTTTCCATGGAATATTCTTAATAAACAGAATACTATCACCTCTCTACTGTCATTGACTAGTTTTATGATATACAATAACAAACCAATTAGACTATAATATTGCTGTATTTACATCTTATCTGATTACATTAGATCCTTGAATGTGTATTTTCTCTAATCAAATATGTAAAATAAGTTTACTATCTTCTTATTATAAGGAACACGACTGAATGTAAAGAATATCACAGAAGTCACAAATGTAGCACTAAAATATTTAATAAAATTGTACTATATTACTCTATCATTGAATTACTGACATCTGTATTTTATTAAAACCCGTAATATTGTTAATAAAAATTGAAATATTCTTTATAAAGATGCTATTTCGCTAACTATAAATTAATATTATTAACTCTGCTGTTGGTGTTCAGTGTTTAATTTTTAAGGTCTTTAAGTTATTTCATCTAGTTACCATCTTCAGTTTCATTGAATCCTAAAACAATTTAAATTAGAGATTCCTCACAAATACTTCTAAGTGATCAGTAAACAGTCTAATGGCTATTTAGAATTAAAAAATCTGATTATAAATAAATTAGAAACTTTCATACTGTACTTACTTATTGTGTTTTGTAATATCCAATTTATTTATAACCTATTTCCAATAAAAGTTGATCAGAAAAAAAAATCACTAAACTATAATTACTTTGTTCAATTACAGAAGATGAAGATGACAGCGGAGACAACAAGCCTTCAGCACTTAGTTTTAAAGAGAGGAGACGAGAAGCTCATACTCAGGTATATTCTTTACATATTTAATACTAATATTCTTCTTATAGCGTCTCCGAGAACCACAATTTAGCAGACAACTTAGTTTCCTTCCCCCTTATAATAATACATATAAAGAGGTTGATTCTTGCAGTTTTTTGGTTGTATGGTATGTCTTTCATTTTTATTAACACATGTTTTTCATCCACATGCCAATGTGTCTTTCTTGATAGCTAGAACTTTAAAATAGCAAAAATAATTGTTGTGTAATCTTTGAAACCTTTTATCTTTCATTGATATTAATGATATGGACTTAGGCTGTAAATGTTAACTTTATGAATACTATTGTAGTCATTATCGATTTAATATACTATTTATCTTATCATTCATATTACTCTTATATCAAAGATTGACCCATTTTAATAATTTTAATGTCTCTTATTAGATGCCATAAGTGCTTGCGATTTTTTGTCTTGCTTCTTTATCACTAAGGATGCCCCTATACAAACAGCTTGAGCAGTTAGTGACGGATGCACATAGACTACAAGAACTGCACACACATATAGTTGTAGCTTGAAACACTCAGTATCAATTGCTTTAAGCAGTCTTTGTGTACATAGCCTTAGAAACAAGACGTTATATTAGTTAGTGTGATTCCTATTTAAAAAATAGTAACTAGTCTCCAGTTTTATAAGGTTTCAAATTGTAAATGTTTTCTATGATTCCCTAGTCCAATAACACAATAATTAAAATGCTAATTAGCTAAAGAGTTCATAAGCCACAAAATTAATTTGTCCTTGTTTACTATTGAATGCTAAATATTGTAAACATGGCGGACATATTGTTTGTGAATCGCATCTAATTGGGTATCGAAGTAGGGACGGCGCCATCGCAATCAAGTGTGGGCTGAAGCTGGCGAATTTTATATGTGTGTGTTACGTTAGTGTAGATAAGACGTCTTGTATTGAAGCTAATGCTGGTTAGAAATAAGTTTTATTGGCTCTGATAAGAAGTTTAGTGCTAGAAATGTATTATTGTTCCCCACATCCTATAGTTAAGTAACTTATTCTAAGACTTAATTATGCTGTGCTTTAGACGCTCTTTAGCCTGTACAAATCTTATCTAAAGAAAATGTCTTCTTGTTATTATTATTTTAGGCTCGGTTTTTGTAGTTGGTTTACTAGGTATAGTATACAGGTTAGGAACAATTAATTAAATGCGAAATTCATTCAACAAGTCTTTATTTTTTTTGTACTTATGAAGATCGTGTGTAGATATACTAGGTATAGTTTAGTTGCCATCTAGATTATTTAGTAAAGAACTGCGAGCCTCGCAATTCTTTCCTACTTTGTCCCTGAACTTTTGGCTATATTATTATTATTGCTGGTACAAAGGTGTATAATAATATATGCTAGTCTATTAGGGTACACGGTACTTACTGCGTAGATATATGCAAATATACTTTGGAATATGTAAATCTGAAGAATTATCATATAAATTCATGTCTATGTACGGAAAGTACTCCTTCCTGCCTCGACTTAGTTTTCGATGATTCATAAAGGCTTGCTAATAGATATAAAATAATCCTGGAATCATGATTACTCAGCTTTATAATTTGAGGTATCAATCACGTTCTGATCAGGCCTATATTGAATGGATATTATCCTATTTTTAATACAAATACGAATTATTAAGAGAATTACTTACCTTTTAGTTATCTACTGATAACTATTATGAAATATTAGTTTTTAAATAAAGTATTTGCCAATCTTTTATTTAATCTAGGCTTCACATAAAATTGACAGTGTTTATCTTATTCATCTTAACAGATAGGTATGATAAGAACGCTAGAAATTCTAAGAATAGTGCCATGTTTTTGTCTTACCTCTATACAAATATAAACATACGTTGTTATGATATATGTGCCATTAACATATTATTAGTAATATAAAAATGAATCGCTAAATGTGTTGGTAAGCGCATAACTCAATAACGGCTGGACCGATTTCGCCAATTCTTTGTTTGTTGTGTTAGTTATTATCAGGAGAAGGTACTTATGAAAAAAAAATTGGAAAATTGCTCGGTTAAAAAAAAAAGTAATCTTGACCTGATTCATCTGCGCCCTGAATAACATAAAGAGACCGGGAACGGGACATAGGCATTCATGCGGGTGAAACCGCAGGGCACAGCTAGTTAGTAATAAGAATGTATAAATGAATAGCGAAGATAGCTCTTACACTCAATTCTTCGTGGTATTCTCCTAAATTCACTTACCTGCAATAGTTTTTTAACGAAGAAATCATCAACATACTTCGTACTATAAGTATTAAATCTACAAAGTAGCAAGCAAATAAATGATATTGATATAATTAGTCAAAACATTACAACATTTATTGATACACGATAAAACATGTTTGAAGGCCTTGAAAGATTTGAACATATACATTTACAATTTAAAGTAAAATCAGGTTATTTGTAATTTTCTGCCGTGATAAGGCGATGACTTATCTTAATTACTATCACCTAAATCTTTGACCTAGGTTAAGCTTTACGTTCTTAGGTATATTATAATTAGAAGCTTTTATAAAAAACATTGACCCCTCTACCCTAATTTAGTATGGACAAATACTAGGGTATAATCTCCTATAATATAAAGATGGATCGCTTAATGTGTTGGTAAGCACATAACTCAATAACGCCTGGACAGATTTCGCTTATTCTTTTTTTTATTGTGTTAGTTATTATCAGGAGAAGGTTCTTATGAAAGAAAAAAATTGAAAAATTGTGCGAGATAAAAATGTTAAGTAATCCTGACCTTTGTAACGACAGTGGTTTGTTGGATTCATCTGCGCCCTGATAACATAAATGCACCGGGAACGGGACCTAGGTATTCATGCGGGTGAAACCGCAGGGCACAGCTAGTCATTAATAAACAGTCTCAAAACAGTATGTTACCAGTATAGCTTGATTAAAATAAACAAACATTTACTCGTTTCTTTTGCTATTTGTAGTAAAGGTAGTATTTAATAAATATTGTGCAATATTGAGACGAATAAAACAAGTAACATCGATCTATCAAGCCTGTAATCAATACTGATTAGATATAGGCCGCGACTCGCCCGCGTGGCTGTTGGTATCGCGGCTAAAAGCCTATGTCCTTTCTTACGATCCCAGTTTATCCCTTACCAAGATTCATCAAAATTGTTTCAGCGGTTTAGCCGTGAAAATGTAAAAGACAGGTTACTTTCACATTTATAATATTAGACTGGATTTTAGGGTTACATATGCGATACAACTTTGAAGTTTTTTTTGAAAGTATGTTTTAAGGTATAGAAACAAGCATGCAATTATAAGTACAGTTGTAACTTAGAAGAGTGGTCATATTTGTATTTTAAAGCTGTTTCCCTTTTTATACTTTAGGAACTAAGCAATATATTATTATCTTACCTTCATCAAGTAATACATAAGGTTAAGAAAAACAATTTTTAGGTTTTTTAAAGTTTATTCTCTGAAAAACCAGATATGAGATGCTTTTTGGGATAAGAACGCTTTTGGCCCCCAATTCTAGCTAAGCCAAACTCCCATTAACATAGCAATCGATACTTATTTAGCACAAATAATTCATAATTGATTTTCTTTAATTACAGGCTGAGCAGAAAAGACGAGACGCCATAAAGAAAGGCTACGATTCCCTCCAGGAGTTGGTCCCCACCTGCCAACAGACCGACGCGTCAGGCTACAAGCCGAGCAAAGCCGCGGTAAGTGACGAGTCCCTTATCACGTATAGGTTATCAACGTTCTGCTATAACCTTCACCGATCGATACTCAATGTATATAGTGTTGAGATGTTTATGTAATATCTGGACGTTTTGATTGGATGATCTGCTATAGATTAGCTTTGATTTTATAATGTTGTGGATATTATGCAATATTTTTAAGGTTTAGATAAGTGAGTAAAGGCAAATCTGTGTATTTAGCTCGTAGCTGAACATCAATAGCATTTATTGCCAAAACTATGTGGAACTATCTGGCTGACTAACTACGACTGCTAAAATTGCCATGAGCGTGTTATTATGTAAAAAGCGCAATGTTACATTTTTTGAATATTAAATACGAAACATATGGATCCTATTAGTATTTATTATCTTTTTATAACTGTTAAGCTTTACCAAGGCCGTATCATTGGCTGAATAGAGCATTTTGTGCGATAAAATCAGAACACAAATCATGTAAAGTTAGCATTGGTGACATTGAAATAAAACTATTTTTTACGGATTTGCCGCGGCCTAATTTAAGATTTAGGTCCCGATGTTTCGACACCATTGCAGGTATCATGGTCACGGGCCGACTGAAACGTCGGGACCTAAAATCTAAAATTAAATAGCGACAAAATTCGTAAAAAGTAGTTTTATTTCAAAGCATTTATAATATTGTCCCAACAAACGAGTTCAAAAACCCATATAACACCTTAATCAACTTGAGATAAGGTCTATCATTTGACTCGAGCAGAATCACTAGACGTAGATAAATTCCGCGTTTTGTTGCCTCACCGATATACTTACGAAGGCCAATGACACCTCTTCACCTATCACGCTGGCAAGGCGTTGACACTATCGTGAATATTCAAGGGTTGAGCAGCCGGAAGAATGAAGAATTAGAATAGTGTTTCGCGGTTTTATTATACGGGTATCGAGATACGAATTATCGAATGAAGATTTCTTAGAAGTAGTTCACGTAGTTTTAGCAAATTATTTCACGTTTTTGGTAGATGTTATTTCATTTTTGAACCAACGATATAAAGAATAATAATAATATTTATTTCGCAATAATGATTATATTATTTTTTCTACGGCTGAATTTATTTGAAATAATATTTTTTTTCGTACAAAGTAAGCCAAAACATACCGAACGATAACGAATGTTGCACATAGCTTATCTGGTTATTGCTTTATAGCTTTTACTTTTAATTTTTACAATGATTGCAACTTGCAAGTTTGCAACTGTCTGTCTACTTCTTATTCTTACTGTATAGATTTTGCTGTCTGATCTATCGTAGCCTACATTTTACCCTTCAGAACACACCCCTAGAATGTTTAGTATTGTCAGCACCTTAGTTTGATTACATACAGATGGTCAATTTTTATACGCAACCTTTTTATTGTCCCACTGCTAGCAGCAATCGCTTAAGAAGCTATCGATGTAATCCTTTCACCCCAGACCGACCCGGTCTGCGTTGTTTGCGAGCTCCGGCTTTACACTCAAAAAAGAAAATAGCTGTAAGATTATTAACCCTAAATGATCAGTAAATCTTACACAAACTTCTCCCTCAATTCCAGGTCCTCCAGAAGTCCATCGACTACATCCAGTACCTCCTGCAGCAGCGTCGGCGCCAGGAGGAGGAGAGGAACGCGCTCCGCAAGGATGTGGTCGCTCTGCGCATCATGCAGGCCAACTACGAGCAGATCGTGAAGGCGCAGCACTCCGTACCCGGCCACAGTGAGCAGAGACTCACCGATCAGGATAAGTTTTTAGTGGTAAGCTTGTCGTCTTGAAATTTTTGTTAAGTACCTGAGTTTATATGTTACGTTTTTGGTACAGATCCTAAAATGATAGCAAAAAAGATGATAAAAAAATTATATATATTAGTAATTGCCATAGGTTACTTTATTTACATATCCAAAAAATTCAAAAATCAGCTTCAATAGCCGCCCTGTTAGGATATTCATTTTATCTTGTTTTTCAATGCACTTAGAAAGTGTTTCCATTTTTTTTGTACTTTTGTTATGAGTTTTAAGCTGAAAGGATGTTTTTGTCACTTTTAACTACCTATCTATCCAAAACACTTATTGCAAAACGGCTAGCGAACTGCGTGACCCGAAGTAACAATAGGAAAATAGGCAATTTAAACAGTTGGATTCCGTAACCTGAGTATCTATTTAGTGCTTGAGTACAGGGTTTCCTCTATAATCGAGAACTTAAAATGCGTCCAATGCTTGGTAGTTCTGTCATGGATGCTAATAATAGTAATTTTAAGTTTTCCTATTTATCCATTAAAAAGTGAATATTAACTAATTCGTCACATATCTTCAGTTCCAGGGTATAATGGACAAGCTATTCGAATCATTCGAGGGCGTGCCAACGAATAACTTCGCGGAGTTCTCAGCGGGCGTGTTCAACTGGCTCGAGGAGTACTGCAAGCCGCAGTCGCTGCGGACCATGGTGCATGGCGTGCTGAGGGAACAGAGTTATACACCTTAACTGGTTTATATGTTTATATCATGTTGTTTGAGGAATGTTTATGGCTTGTCTGTGTTAGGGTTTTATTGCTATGTTTTTGGGCATCTCATGCCAATTTAATGAGCTAATATTATAATGGTATAAATGAATGCATAGAAAGGCTTCTTTTGTTGATTTCGTTTTGTAATATCTGCAACATATCTTGTAAGTCTTCTTAATGTTTAAATTTGTTGAGTAATAAATGATTCATCATTTATTTTTTACTATATTTAAATCACACTCTTTATTTCTGGCAGATCCAGTTAATTGTCTAAAAAATATGACAATATAATAGTCCATTTCTATTCATGCCCTAACGCAGACGAGTTTTTCAGATAGATTCACAGCCTTCATTAAATCCTTCATAAGTGTCATAATAGGGTAGATGGTAAAACAAGTCTAAATCTTTTTAGTCCGACAGATAGACAAAAATATACAACACGTTTATTATTATTTTTGAAAATAATAAAAACCTAGTAGTTGATGCTAATCAATGTTAATGCTAATTAATGACCTTAAGCTTTCTCTAAAAATGTACAACATCATGACGTCGTGAGTTTTTGGTTACGAAGAAAAAGAAAAAGACGTGTCTTTTATTTTTAATTAATCTATTTGGCGGACATTAAAAATTCCGTCTACCCAATAATAGGTACAGCAGTTTTTGTTTAATTATTACAATGGTGAGCTTACAATGAATATAAAGTCCTATTAATATTTTTAATGATAAGAGAATTATGAATGTTGAGGTATCCTACCTATTTTTATTTGTTATTGTTGATAAGAAATGTTTAGATTCAAGAAGAAACGTATTTAAATCCAATATATTAATTATTCTAATCAATGTTTAGATAAAGACATCAATTTTATGAAATGGAAATATTTTTTATGAAAAAATATGTATAGTATAGGTATCTATTTTATGTAAAGATCATAGTCTATTTATTTATATGAATAAATCTTTTACTGTTTATAAGCGATATGAGTTTTAGGGCTGGTCTTCGCTAAATACAACTAAAACGTCATTATAGTATATTTTGTGTCACATATTGTGACGATGTCAGTTAGAAAAATGCGTTAGGAAAAAACGAGTAGAAGAATCAATTTAACGAGAGTTAACATTGTGATCTAACTGACAATGACAAAGATGTAATAAATACGAATATTATGGACGTTAAATACGTTTACAGTTAAAATATAGTATATGTTGTATTTAATTATAAGGAATTTAGAGTGTGTATACTAAAGTTTTGTATTTGGTGAAGACCAGCTTTAAATAATGTGATAAAATGAAGTTCGCCTGAAACGAATTTATATCAGTCAGTGACCTTAGTGCCTTCCGTAGTATGCCTTCTTCATTTGAAAATAAATAAGGTTTTGTTAATAAATGCATTTTTATTTCACCTGTTTAGATATTTACCAGCAGTTTTAGCTCATCCTATTTCAGGGCTTAATGTTTGTTATCTGAGGTTGGAAATGTATTCTGAAATACTACCTACGTATTTCTCTTTTAAATGGTATTATGCAAACCTAGGGCTAGATTCTAGCACCAAATGTTATTACAAAATATTTCTTACTACTTTATTTAAATGGAAAACAACTATCTATAGCTTTTGCAATCGGTTAGCGATGAAGGAGCAATCGATTAGCGATTAAGTAGCAATAATTAAGTATCAATTGTGCTGGGACCACCGACTACAGGTAAACCTATTACCTATCGAATACTTACCGTTGAAGTGAAGAAATAAAACAACACATTCACAGGTTTTTCTGTTTTAGCAAAAAGTTATTTACATGTTACACCGTTCACTCATTATTCTAATTCAGTAATGTTATACATATCCACTAGATTACACAATCTATACATGGTTTCGACAGTCTAATATACAATTACATAGATAAAAACTTGTGCTGTTATCAGAAATCAATGTTGTTTTTAAGCGCACGCTACACTTGGAGCTAAGCTATGTAAGGTAGTAGTGTGTAGACTGCCTCGTTCGCCTAGTGTTTGTAAGCGTGATTGCTATGCTAGAGGTCTTGGGTTCGATTTTCAAGTCGACCAAGGTGTTATTGGGGTTTTCTATTAAATTCTCAGTAGCAGGTCGGAGTTTGGATTTGTGCCAGGCAATACGCTCGCCCCCTATTCAATCAGACCTAAAACATACTGGCGAACTCTGGGTGTACAATGGTTAACCTCTGCCTAACCCTTCGGGGATACAGGCGTGGTGGTATGTTATGTTACTTTGGGTAAAGTTTAGCTTCTGGTGTGACCTGCGCTTTAGACTGCTGTAGACAACTTAAATTTATTTCTCCATATTCAAAAGATCGTCATAAATCATCTAATTTGAAATAGGTAACTATTGGGCTAGCATGTAACTGAAATAAAAGTTTATCAAAGAGATTGAATAGGTTATAGAAGTACAAAAACATAAGTTTTTTTAAGTAGGTACTTATACACTTTAAATCTACCTAGCTACAAACTTAGAAAACTTTATCTAATTAGATACATTATATCATAGATACACAAAACATCCTCTATTACATTCATACGTGACAGGCAAACATACATTTAAGATATTTGAATAAAATTAAAGTACTGGCACAATTATAACTATAACAGATCTGAAAATAAACTTAAATTTGCGGCAGTTAAACAAATTTTCTCATTTTTGAACGATAATTGGTTTGAACTATTATTTCGGGACTACATATTGGTTTCTTATGTTTACGCGAATGTTAGAAATTGAAATAAAACTACTTTTTAAGGATTTTGTCGCGGTTTATTTTGTTTGCCCGTGACCACGAGACCAGCTAAGGTGTCGCAACGTCTGGATCTAAAATCTAAAATGAATCGCGACAAAATCCGTAAAAAGTAGTTTTATTTCGATGACTAAAAACCAGTTATATTTATGAGGTTCTTTGATCCCGAAGCAAGCTCTTTAAGTAAATCAGAACAGTTGGGTTAGGTACCTAAAACTTAGGTTTAAACATAGCAAAGATTTGAGGTTCTAAGATTATCAGGAGCAATTTCAAACAGTTGACGACTACACGACTGCATTGAAACCTAAATCAGTCTTTAAATGCAGTGTCAAATACATATTACATCTATTACCTATACATCTTACAAAACAGACTAGATTTTTAACAGCATGTCCACATAATTTTATAATAATACCTACTTCTGACAATGGTAGTTTCATAAATAAATTCTACCTAAATAATAAAAAAAAACATTGTGCTCATGTCAATAATGATTGGTATTCCCAGTAGCCGATGACTTGATCCAAGACTATTAGATAAGGTCCAGTAAAGAAAAACCGCGTTAAAATTTATTCATCCCTTTAAGAGCTTATATGATAATGCCTCACGATCTAACATCTCTTTTCGTTCTCCGTGGGTAGCCCAAATTTGTGGCCCGCTCCCTGGGAGTGCCGCAGCATAGTCGATTAAGGAAGTTCTTAAAATAGACACCGGTCAATGGTTACATGACTAAGCAGCATGGAGTTGTAGAATGTTCGTCCTTACTAAACGCGTTCGCTTTCCGTGGGCTGCGACAACAGAGTCACGTCACCCATTGGGTAGCTCTCCGTTCTCCGTGGATACCCCACATTCTTGACCCGCTCCCTGGGAGTGCCGCAGCAGAACCGCTTGAGGAATTCTTAAAATAGACACCGGTCAATGGGAATACCTGACTAAGCAGCATGGAGTTTTAGAATGTTCGTCCTAACTAAACGCGCTCGCTTTCCGTCGGCTGCGACAACAGAGTCACGTCACCCATTGGGTAGCTCTCCGTTCTCCGTGGATAGCCCACATTCTTGGCCCGTTCCCTGGGGGTGCCGCAGCAGAGCCGCTTGAGGACGCAGGCATAACACATCAGGAGGGAGAACATTAGTAGCAGACCGATCACAACGGTCACTACTAGGAGTATTCGGAGCTCTCCATTGGAGTCTGCCACGCTTGAATTTCGACTCATAGTTGATGCTTAGAGAGGCCTCATCTGAAACAAAAAGAGACTGTTTTAAAGATACGCTGCAATGTTTATTCGTTTGTTCTTGAAAATTGGCATTTTTAGACTCTAAATTAGTTGCAAAAGATCCAGTAGATTTTTTTTTGTGAGTCTCATTAAGGTTACTTATACCCACTTAAAATGGCTTAAAAATTCAAAAGAAAAACAAAAAGAAGTTACCATTGTTAAGAAAAAAATATGAAATGACTGCTGAGATGAACTAAAAAATTAATATGGTGTCTAAAACACGAAAGTCTTTAAGAGCAACAGTGGACCAGCCATTTTAGTAATTTACCTGTACTATACTTGGTTTAAAGGTACATAAAAAGTCGAACATAAGCTGATATCAATGCAGCTCATTATATTTAACATTCGATACAAAACGAAATATCTTTTCATATGTCTTTGCGAGCGATTATACTCACAAATGCCATTATCATCCCGGCTCAAGATCAAAGTGGGATAACATTCCTTAAGAAAATATGTGTTTTTTGAGGCGGAATGGAAGATATCTCTTTACGCATGATTCGTTAATGTGTAGCTACATTAAATATGTATGTCTACATACTCTACATTACATTCTCTGAAAGTAAATTAAGATTTGTGTTTGCATGTTAATGTTTGTATTTATAGATATTTTCCTGGAATGTCTGTGAATTTGAGTGTCCTTAAATTAACTTTTCAAGATATTTATTTTTTATATATTACACGGTAAAAATACCTAACAATCATTTTATTCACTATCACTTTATAGTATTATTGATACACGTAAACGACTAGATAGATCAATATGTGATTTAAAAATAAACATTACTGAATTTTAACTGGATGTAACATTGATGTGCTATATTTTATAGGTACCATACCCATTTTTAATTTATTTCTTCATAAGTAGTCATACCTACTTTTATTAAATTAAAGATTAATATTGCATTATATTAAAAATCAATATTAATAAAGGATAAAAAAACAACAAACGTGTAAAGATTGTAATACGCTGAATGCTACAAATAAAACCAAGTACCTACGTAACCGCTACGTGCTACGCTGCGCGTAGCGCTTAGGAAATTTTGCTCGCTATAGGAAAACCCCGCTACGTCAGAAATTGTTTGTTCAAGTACTATGTAAAGAAAAGTGGAAATATCGCGGAAACTACACGACCCAACTATAAACATGTTTATGTACACAAATTATTAGGGAATATGGAATTTCTAGGTTTTTCCTCTGGTATATCGTATATCCGAAAAAAAGACTTTTCCAAGTATTTTATTAATGGTTTTAGTTAGATCGCTTCTATGAATGAAATACGAGAAATGATACAATGTGAATTAAGATACTGGCAAAAGTTAAAAACCGAAAGACTGTAATCTGTAAAGGTTTTGGTGTAGAATCAAATTCTTTTGATGTCAATTAAATTGTGTTCCAAAAATCCAAATTATGTGTGTCATTTTGAGGTAACACCCTTGCTAGTTTTGCTCTAAGACAGCTAGATAGAACTTTGCTACATCCAAAGAAGCCAACAACAGCTTAACTATAAATTAAAGTAAGTATAAATGCAACCTCCTTTCAGTCCAAGTCAAAGTTATTAGCTGTAGTAATGGGTGCCGCAATTGACCGTTTCTTTCAGTCGCTTTATACTCGCACCTGCAGTAAGGAGGTCGCTAAGTCTCTCATTTTATCTCAAACTAACTTATAATAAGTTATAAAAGTTCTTTAGAGCTTTACTCTACTCGTACATTTTATGTGAAACTAGCTGTGAACTGCGGTTTCACCCGCGTTAATACCCGATGTTTTTATACCTAGTTATTCTGTTATTTGGGTCAGTGACGAAGAGTTTTTCAGTTTTTTTTTTAATTTCTCTCCATCAGAACTATCCTCGTACTTTTACAAAATAATAAGCCAAATCGGTTCGAGATTTGCGCTTAGTAACTCATTCAGCAATTAATTTTTATAGTAGAGACATAAATGTTATGGAGTGATGCAAGAAAATATATCAATTCTCTGAAGTTTGCTTTATTTAAAAGTTTGCTATTATTGTAAGTATCGTTTTAAATAAGCCCTTTCTAAGAAGTGAGAAAATTTTGTTTTGAATTCGGCATTGTTACACTTCAAAGGTACAATTAATTATTTTGAAAACAAACTTGATACTTAGTTGTCCATTTGACTCAAAACTATTTAGCAGAAATATACTTTAGGTATTCAGACATTGTCCGAAACAGCCACCCTTTGAGAATTCTATATACAAACACCAAAATACCTGAACGTAAATCTAAAATATTAATTAATGGTTTTCATTCATCTTCCGTAAGTATCTGGCATTAATAATAATTTATCTTCAAATTATTTACGTGGAGGACCCATCAAGCATTTTCAAATAGCACTTGATAAGGTTTTAACTAATTTATTAAAGCTGACAGAAAATATTTAAATTGTACGCAACAAGTATTTAGGGAGAATCAATTATCTTTAATGTGAGTTAACGAATTCAGAAGATCACAAGATCAGGGAAAATAATTGTATACCTAACATATTGAATAATACATTTCATGAATTTGGTTATACCGGGTGTTCGGTAAAGAATCCGACAAACTGTAGTGGTTGATACTTTAGGTCAAGGACACAAGGTCAACAACAAAGACAATGAACATAACATATGTAACAATAGATTTTTGGATACTAATTTTTTTTTATTTATACTTATACTTATTATTTTTTAATTTTCTACCTTGAAACTCGAAACCCGTAACTTTTCGCGGAATGTATTTTTGCTTATTAGTAGGTCCTGACCTGAGTCAGGACCTACCAAATGAACAGAACGTATTAACCAACAAAGTTTGTCGGATTCTTTACCGAACACCCAGTATATCCAAATTCATGAAATATATTATTCAATATGTTCGGTAGACAATTATTTTTTACCGGACACCCTGTAGGTACCACAAATATTCAGTATACCATATCTAATTTGCGTCTTTTTAAGATTACAGCAAGCAATTGTTTCTGGCAGTTGGCCATCTACTAAACTTTTATTACAGGCCATTACCAATTTGACCCAAAAAACCATAGCTTAGTATTAAAGACAACATTTCTTCCCTACAATTCAACATTTACCTCCTTATAAAACAGTAGCAAAATTGTTGACTCTCTTTGTTAATCTTGTTTAGCTAGAAAATACCTTAAGATAACGGTTCGAAGTATATTACTCATTAAATTGCAAAGGTGAACATGTATGGTAGAGAGAACATCAAATGATAGACCGGCCTTTTGCCCAGCGCTGGACATAAAACAGATATCAAAGTGCTTTCAACAAAAGAAGTAGTGTGACAATATAGTCGAGTTTTATAGTTCGGATTACTGCGAAAAAAACGTATAAAAAAGGTTTAGGTTTATGGAATCATAACCTAATATAAAACATATTTTTTCTTTGAATTCGGAGTTTTATTGTATTTATCTGAGGCAAAGGATACGCCTCAGCCTATTGTATTACCTACTAAGGCCTTTTGAGGGTTCTATGACGTAGGTCGTAGGACTTAACTAGGGTTATGGAAACTATTGTTCCCAAATAAGTTGGTACATTCGTTAATTTAGACAGTGTACGTATGTGTACTTATAAACGGAGAAGTAATTAGTGGAAAAGGAGGTTTACTTGATTAAGATGTTTACTAATACATTTCAAAATGCTGAAATTCTTCATAAATTGAAAGCCATCTGGATTAAGTCGGCATTTACAAAAAACTGCATCATAATCGGTCCATTCGTTTTGGAGCCACTACGTTGGAGACAGACGCACAAACAGAAAGACGAGGATAGAAGACTTGTAACTTTCCCTCGTTTTGCATCGGGGTTTAAAATGTAACCTACCCTAGATGGCATATTTAAACCAGCATTATGTCAGCTAAGTGTCACATACACCGGTTAACTTGGTTGCACTTAGCAAACATACTAACAACATCTAACTGACATGTTTACACGCCTTAGTGTTTCCTAAGTTGAATTCAGTATAGCCCATAGTTTCCACTGTTCAAAGAAAATGATGTATTTAGAGTTCCGTACTCAAAGGGTAGAAACGGGACCCAATTACCTCCTAAGACTTTTTTCACTGTCTGTCCGTCCGTGTCTGTTTCTCAAGAACCGGATGGCATATAGTTGTATTTCTGTTGCCGCTATTGCAGCAAATACCATAAATAATAAATAATATCTGTTTGTTTCCCTAATAAAAATAAAATAAAAAAAAACCGCGCAACAATGGTGCGGAACCTTTCATGAACGAGTCCAACTCGCACTTGGCCGGTTATTTTAATATAGCTAAGTAAAATCCCTTAATAATACTACTACTTTCATCTTATCGCGTTACACCCCTAAACTGCGCACTACATCAAAACGGTAATTTCTGCTAATGTCACTAATAAATTACTTTCCATAAAACATAGTGCTAAACTTATTTATTACGTCATAATATTGATGTCTAAATAATATACTTAGAAGCTTCTTAAAAGACACTCTCTATAAATCTAGGATGAAGTATGTCCATCAATTTCCTGTGTTTTATGATCACAAGTAAAAGGAGGTCAGCTTATGACGTTATTATATAGAGCCTCTTTTCTTAGAAAATAGAAGATTTTATAGCAAGCGTTAATTGAAGATTCGAAACCAATTTTATTTCTGTAATACGAAATGAATATAGGCACAGTAAGTCTGGTTTAATGCTAGGCAGTTACCGAGAATTTGCAGCTAGATTTAAATTAGGTCGTCTAGCTAGCTAGAAAGCTAGGATTGAGAATTTGGTCAGACCAGTCGTATTGGCGCGGTGCTTCATTAGTTGGTTGAGCGGTTTCCAAAGGGACCGTCTCAGAACCGGTAGTTTCAATGGGGTCTGTGAAACAAAAGACAGTCGGTCAGGAGACCTCTAAAGATTTATACCTCAAGTTAATTTGCTGGGAAATACAGTTTTGTAGTTTAAAGCATAGTCAAGTGCAATAATTGCACATACTAACATATTTTTATTACTGTGAGGCCTTAGTGTCCCACTGCTGGGCTACGGATTTCCTTTCCTCTTTCCAATTATCTCTGTCTAAAGCTATTAGGGTCCAGTTCCGATCAAAGGCGTCTAATTCTCGCCATCTACTTGTCTGCCTTCTTTTATTTATAGCCCTCTGAGGTTTCGCATTCACACATGATAGTAATAGAAATTAAACTCTGTATCTCCTCCGTGTGTTTCCGCAGCCTGAAGCAACAAGCAAAGAGATAAATGAAATGCGAATAGCCGGCGGCGTCTTGAGCCGACCGACAAAACCCGTAACGTTTTACGTTACCATACGTTGTAACTGAACCGTAATGAAAATTTAATTGTATTTACATTTCCGCATGTATGTATACAATGTATATGTGTATTTTTTATATTGATTGTAGGATAAGCATATTATAACTCTTTCCAGTGAGAGGTGAAGTATTTTTTTTGGATGTGTGTCAGTATTTTATTCATAACAATTCAAGTTATCATCATCATTCACAGCCCTTGACTCCCCACTGCTGGCCGTAGACCTCTCCTTTTTCGTGCTATTTTCTAGTTATAATAAAATATAGAATAAATATATATTTAATAAAATAATAAAACAACAAATTGACAACAGCTGCAATATTGCACGTCAAAGTTACCTAATTAAAATCTGTTGATTTATTTGTTTTGGACTAGCCAGTAACAACTCCCTAACAAATAAAGTCCTGAAACTTGGATAACTTCTATGCAAGAACTGCGACCAGCTCTTCGCAGTGTCTCCTACAAACAAAACTACCTGACAATACCGAAATAAGAATGCTTATAAATATTTACGAGTAGATTGTCAAAGTTTGACAACAGAAAATCAGGCCAATTATGAATCCCAAACTAGTCGTTCCGTGCAGTTTGTTCTTGCGGTTTTAATGAATTTCATCCAGTTTTATTTTCTATTTTATACGACGTAATTAAATTGAAATGTAAATTATATTAAAGTTTTTTGTTGCTGAGCAGACAGTTACCTTAATGGCCACTCCTGACAAACAATTTGATTTGGAACGTAAAGTTAGTTATACGTATCTGTAAGTAAGACTAATACAAAATTGAGTTAGGTGTGTCGAAAGCATTCCTATTTACAGATTGTGAAAATTTCCACTGTAAAATAAATATTTCATAAAAATACTTTTTGATTAATAAAACTATTTGATACATAAAAGTGGTAACCAAGTATAGTTTTTCTAGTTTATTTGCTACAAAATAACCACTTCTAAGTTATATTTTTCATCCAATAACGTGTTAAGTCGGAGTCGACAATTCCACACAGCGGGTAATGTAATTACAGTCGGCAAAGAGACCGTGATCAAAGAAGCGAAACGCGGGTTAAAAGCAATCGAAAATAGAAACAACAAGTTCTAGATTTCTAGATAAAATAGACGCCTTTTGTAGCACGTTTGTTGTATAGTTATCAATGAAACAGTTTAATGATTTTTTATTACTTTTCTTATTATTTTATGGAATTTAAAATATTGGTATAAAAGTACTTTTTAACGGATTATATGTCTGTTTATTTCCAGACGTTCATTAATTATTTTGAGGATCAGAAAATAAGAACCTTGTCTTTCTCGTAAAACTATATTATTATTGATTGATTAATGATTGAACTGCTAAGTTTCATTAAGAGAAAGGTGGGAAAGGATGTCACTCTTGCCTTATAAAAAAATGCTTCTAAAACCTTACATACATAAACACAGATTATACATTATAATTAACTTACTTTCTTACTTAAATCTTTTTTATTGTTTAATATGTTCTGCATTTAACTTTTAAATCATTACAACGAATGGTCAACATAATTTTGTTTCTACATTTTAAATCAAAAGTTCTGAAATGTAACCATTTGAGTGAGCTGTGTTATCCGAATATCCATCCATTTCCAAACTTTTGCCAACAACTTTTGATAGCAGATACTTTGAAATTGATACTGCTCTAGTTTTCTATTATTTTATAAGTACTTCGTTTTTTCAGTCGTCTCAAATGTCATGATACTCGTCCTCGAGCCAGATATTAATAAAAAAAAAACAATTACGCAACGTTTGCGTAAAAGTGTCAAATAAAACAAGTGACGTAAGATTATTTGTCATTTAAATAAAAAGCTTTTACCTAATAACAAAGAGAGCAAGGTTAAATAACTATAATCAACTAGAGCTCAGAATAAACAAATGAATAGCACCTCATTTATTCCATTTACACGTACATTGCTTGCCCATGCTGAGCTCTTAGAATTTACTGAACAGCTTAAAGGATTGGATAACTAACGTATTTATTTAGGTCTCATTTCTCCGAGTTTTCTATTTTGTAAGGTCTCGCTCAAAGGATATTTTATTTAATATTATTATCGTAACGAGCTTTTCTATATAAAAAGGGATTATGAGGATAAATTTATACACAAGATATTTTGAGTAGGTTTTTTTCCAATTACCTACGCAACATATTCGCGTATAAATCTGATCGCGCTGGTATACATAAAAAAATTGAGATGTTGCACTAGGTAATAGTATAAATAAAAGATAGGATAGGCGAATAGCTATAAATAATGATTAATGTCCTAATTAGGACATTTTCGAGTGCTGCCGTAGCTGCGCTGAGAATGCTTAGCGATCCCGCAGCTCCAGCAAAGGCGAGAACGGGACTGGGGTGTTTTTGGTCGGTGCAAGTCCGACATATTATCCCCATGTCGTGCCTTCGACGTGGGTCGAAATCATTAGATTTTCACCGCGAAAAAAAAGGACAGCTTCGAGTGCTCAAAACTCGCGATAATAACATTTTTAAAAAGGGACTAAAGTGCTTAGGCTTTAAGCCGGTAAAGAGAATTTCAAATATCGAAACATACGCTACGCCAGTGGTCACAAACAGTTGGCGGTAAACACAAATACACTATCGGCAGTTTAAGTACGTCGAGTGAAGAAACTAATTTACCAACTATTGATTGGTTCTAGTGTAGTTCAATACACAATATGTGCTTCAGTATCAATGCTGAAGTTTTGATTGTGTTTCTATTGCTATCATAGAGTAGATAAAGCTTTTGCTACATGCGTTTATTTACTGTTACAATGAGGAACAAAACATTGAGTGATTGCTGAATAAAAAAGTGTTGAAAACCGCTGGTAAACGAGTTTCAAAAATTGAATTGCGCTGTCTTAAAAGTTATTTAATGGCAGAAAATTATAGTAAGGGAAACTAATAAAAATATTAAGGCATTTCAAAGCTTGTAGCCATTTCGCGTAGTTTAAAATGTATGTTTGTTTAAGTATTATTTTTAAGTTTAGTTTTCGTGTTTGCTGTATTTACTAGAACCGGGTTATTAGAACAGCATTTCAATAATATTGAATTGTTTTACACAAGAACAATAATTGTTCGTTGGCGGCTTTCAGAGTTGAGACTTCGATTGTTAATTAATATCTTGCCTTTGTTTGATGCTTGTTGTGTTAATGGCTTGTTTGTTGAAGATCTGGCTATTAGCATGTTGTGTTTGAGTTTATAAATCTGTATTAAGTAGGGATGTTCAATACTTAGGTTAAGACTTCCTTTATATTTTTTGGTGTTTGATCTGTTTTCGGCAACTTGTTGCAATAACAGGACTTGGATGCTAAGAATATTGTATATTATTATAGTAAAAACGCTTGTATCCACAATATCGTTCATATGTTTCAGGGAGTAGAGTGATAAATCACAGATTATACAAAACTAGTCTATTAATTACAAGACTCGATTTAAATTTATAGAACAGATTATATAAAATACTTTAACATAGCTAATAAAAAAACTTGTTTAGGTCTTAAATGTCATAATATTTAAACAAAAATAAACATAAATTCTCACTATCAAAATTATTCTTCACGACTCAAATACGTTTACAGCAAAATCAACCTTAACCGTAATAAAATATGGTTTGTTTTCCATAAACATTGTACCAAGGTACTTTGTCCTGTCAGAGCATATTAAAGGGTTTTGTTTGTCGCAAAGGGTAAATGCGGTCAGTCGGCGAGGCGACGGCGGTTTTCCTTAAACGAATGCCTTGTGAGTGTAGCTACGTGATTTACTAACAGCTTGAAAAGGCTGTATTACATGTGTTACTTAGGAAAGTTACCAAATCACAGACCTTAATAAAGTATATGAGAATAATAATCAATAATAATATAATTTATTAAATGTTTTGCACGAAATAAATTCAATTTACTCGTTGTTTTTCTTTTTCGGGTTGGTATTTATGCTATATTAAAACGTGTTGAATTAAGCAAACTAATTTACCATAGCTCTCATAGAAAAAACGTCTTTTTATACATTAATAGACACCATAAGCGGTACTAAGCTCAGATGATTCTTAGTAGCTCGATATCTGAAAAACGTATTTTTCCATAGCACTTATAAGGCGCATTACACACTAAGAACATAATATACGCAATTAAGCACATAAGACTTGATTAGTTCTTAATGTGGATGCGCCTTAGTAACGTAAAATAAGATTAACATATTATAATAACCTTACAGCCTGGCAGGCAGGAAGTGGGACCTGTTTATGCATATGATAATTAGCAACTCATACCTTATATTATATGCTCATTTTTTAAAGCGTGGGTAAAAGTATTATATATTTTTCCTAAAAGAGTCCTAATTATGTTTCTACACCAAAACAACTCATGAAACTAAATATTTACACAAATGATTTTTATTTTATTTAAGTTAAAAAACGGAATTATTATTTTTCAGAAAACAGTAAGGATATTTCGTAAACAATATTTTATTAAGTCCGGAAATTAGAGCTGAGGTTGCCCCAAGCCACAAATAATGAATTAGATTGTCATATTTCAGAATTTCCTTATTTTCTGAGCCATAACCTTTGACTAATAATTTGTTTATTTTTATGTTACTTATTTACGAAACGTTAAAAATATAATGGGTTATTCAGACCTTGACTGTAAGCCTAGTTACTGAAATAATGTCAATCGTATTTTATTTACTGTTTTCTAATAACGATATGAAGTACAAGAGTCACTGACCTTAGCAGGTCATTGCTAAGAGCAAACTTATAGCCATCCATCGGATTCAGTTGACAGCATGCCAGAAGTTACCACGAAGCTTTGACATAAAGTTACCATTAATGTCAAAGTGTAACCACTGATCAGCGGCCAACTATTCAATGGCAGTTGGCTATTCTACTGCCAATAAACATAAGCTACTTAAAACAATACTTATTGTAACACAACCAGTATTTTCTTTGTGCACGTGGTCTGAATGATGGCGAAAAAAGAGGGTGCGAGAGACCTTTAAAAAAATCAATCATCACCATCTAACTTCATTATAAATTAAAGCGACAAATAAAGTTTTTTTTTATTTTATTTTTTTATTTGGGAAACAAACAGATACTACTTAGCATATAATACAAACATAGTTAACGATACATAATCCAAAACAGTTTCCACATTAAAACACACAAGTTAAAAGATAAGGACATAGCATATGACAGAAAGTTAAAGGCATCTAAAAAATTTGGAGTAAGTATTTTCTACGATAGTTTCGTGATTTAAATAGTGTCGAATAGCTGCTTATTCTTTTGATTACACGCTTTAACACTCGAACAATAGTGTTCACGCATGCACAATTCTAGAGAATACACTCGGTGTATGGTACCTATATAGGGTCATGTAGTAAACGTTCATACGACTTTCCCAAAAACATGGGTTGTCGCGACATACCATCGCTATCAGACATTATTGTCACTTTACCCAATTTGTTCGCGACAGAGGAACACATTCCTTTTTACCTTCATTACGCCTTCAGCAGATTTTATCCTCCAATAATTTAATATGGTTAAAAGCGTTAAATGACGTAAGTAGGTATGTTCTGTGTCAACATTTTGTCGAAAAAGATACATGTTACCATACATTTTCATTAAGTAAAAATATTCAGCGCATCATGAAACTTCTCATCTCTGTAATGGATGTGTTAAATACAGAAATATTTATTTAGGATTTCGCGACATAAACAGGGATGCAAAATAACATTATAACATAATAAAACAACTTTTTACGGATTTTAGGTCCCGAACTTTCGACACCTTTGCAGGTATCATGGTCAAGGGCAGACGAGAATCTAAAAGTAAACCGGGCAAAAAAAAAGTAGTTTTATTCAATATCTAATATGCGCGTAAACCTAAGAAACCAATATAATAGCATAACTTTTTTCCTTTGCATTCGGGAAAGGAACAATAATATAAATTACCTGTTTTTTTTTTAAGTTAATTAGCTTGTTTTTGTACTTAGCTCCTGCAGTTTCCAAGTCAAAATTAAAAATATTTCGCTTAAAATATATACCAAAATATCAGTAATTGAGTTTCAATTCTCAAATCCCACAATACGTCTGTAATACCCAGAAAATATTTCTTAACAGAATAAAGTATATTCTTTTGACCACAATGAAAGCTTTCGCAGAAAGTTATCGTCTGTTGACATTCAATTTCCTTGAGTAACTGTGGAATCAAAGCACAGTGAACGGGGGTAGTGGAACGTGAGGAAATATATTCAATGAGTTATGATAGCACGTATCTATGTCTGGACTAAATGTGAGTTTACGACGTAATTGTAATTCCAGATTAATTGAACACATCACGAGGATATTTGAACATAATATTATTCAAATAACATTCGTTTCTTTGTTAATTGTAAATGGATGCTACAATTATATTAATTCTTTTTTTTAAGACACATAATCTTTGAGTTACACACCAATTTTTGGGGGACTTGAAACTTTCAGGACCCGCAATTATTTAACTGCATTTTGAATAATTACTGTATAACTGTAAATAGTCCTGCCCAAAATAAAAACAATGTCTGTTGTTACCATAACCAATAAACAAATATTTTCAAATGCAACATTTATTTGTTTCACTGATTCTATAGAGAATTTTAGTGTCAATAGTTATGTCGTTATTTTACTGGATAACCAATTAAAATACTATAACAAATGAAACTACATTTAAATAAATATTTGTATCTATGTATGTCCGTAAAATTAGGTAGATACGGCGCGTATAACTATCGAGTGCATTGTAATTGTATACAATGTTTCAGTACCTATGTTTATTATACAGCCTTTTTGAAAACTATGCATATTTCGTTATTCTAGCTCTCGCTCAGAAATTCACAATTTCGAGAGGTATTTCTGAGTGCTGTCTTTGAAACATAAATAACTGGAGGAGACGTGATGAGAACAAGAACTGTTTGTGCTATATTTGTTATAGAAAAAAAAAACATAGTTTTATTGAAAACGTTTTTCTGATTCAACTTATAATTGGATGCAACTGCAATCAACCAAGAAAGCCTCAACTTCAACCAATATCTACATTATACTATAATTTTCAGTTCAAGTAAAACCAATTACCAAAACGGGTTTTCATTAATTCTATCAAAACAAAATTAATGTTAGTCAACAAGAAAAACTTAAACAGCAATCAACCAATATTTACCATGTAGAATACTTTTCATTTCAATTTAGAAAACAGTTTTTAGACGATTTCTAAAATCATATCAAAACAACATTTTTATAACGCCAAACCAATTACTACCGCCGATACCTTAAAAGTTAATGCCCAATATTCAGTAAAGCTGTAGATTTACATCTTTATGCAAATATGGGAGCGACGTTTTCCGGAAATTTACTTCACTTCACTTTTCTCAAGTGTTATTGAAAGTCGTAGAAAAAACTTATCTCAAAACTGTCACAAGTCACTCTAGTACTTTATGAGGGTCTCCTAATAATTTGAAAACATACTGAATATATCGGAGTAAGAAATATGTACAGACACAAGAAAAAATATGTATTGAAATAAAACTACTTTTACGGATTTTATGGCGGTATATTTAGGTTTTAAAAGGTGCAAAGGTGTCATAAAACTCAAATATAAACCAAAAGTAGTTAACTATCAATGTCTAACATTAACATAATTTCAGAAAAGAAAAGTATATATGTTATGGACCAAGTGAAACATTATGAAAAATGCTCAATAAGAGAGTGCAATTCGATAATAGTTATTCAAATAATCAAATTGCCTGGGCACTATAAATATTGCCCATCACCTTTTGGGCAGAGTAATACAAACATATGTATTTAACTACTATTTTTTTTATCTACCAATAGCACGAAATCATTACTAAATATAAATTTTGAATTAAATATGTCGTCCAAGCAATATAATAATGACCGTGCAATGTGACAAATAAAGAAGTTAAGATAGTAATTAATCACTTAGCCCAATAAAGCTAGACATTATTCATAATGCTCGGGCATTATAAATAATGCCCGCATTAATCACCTGGTCCATAACATATACATTGCGAAATTGTAAAACAAAAACTTATGAATGAAAAATACGTACTTGATTTAGGACTAGCTTTAAATATTTTTTTCATAACATATTTCACAGGAATACAATAGCTCAAGACCGGGAGAATTGGAAGAAAGAAAGGGAGGCCTTTGCCCTGCAGTGGGACGATTATGGCTGAAAATAATAATAATAATGTTACAAAAGAAAAGACAAATTATTATTTCTAAAGAGGTTTTAATGGCCTCAGGCCTTACTAAATTACAATAATTAATTATGAGTAAACCGGACAGAGCTTCCGCGCTATGCGACGACCAATGGGCAAAGAGGGCAGTGTGGCCACCCGCCTTCCTTATATAGCCCGTCGTGGTGTTGCTATTCTTGCCGTAGTTTTCTCCCAATAATAATATAACATATTTTACAAAACCTATCCACAATTGAATATGGAATCAATAATTGCTTCATGCGTACATATTTTACTCGTGACTGTAGGTACCTATAGTATCATGTCAAAGAATCTTATCTAAACAATATTGTAGCGTCATTTAAATTCGATGAAAGCTAATAGACACTTAGAGAGGCGCTTAAGACAAAGTGCTTAGGTAATTGCATTGGCGGGGTGTCGCCACAGGCTGCGGTCGTCGGTACGTCAACCACACGGGCTGAAGAACAACGTGATGGCGATGTAATGTGACAAATACAAACAGGATTCCTTCAGGTTTATATAGATAGAACATGCTATGTAAGATTGTAAGTAGGCAATACTTATTGCTTTCTTAGATTTACGCCAATGAACATTGAAATAAAACTACTTATTCATAGATTTTGTCGGTTTATTTTGATTTTAGGTCCCGACGTTTCGACACCTTTGCAGGTATCAAGGTTCATGTTCTGCCCGTGACCATGATACTTGCAAAGTTAAGTAAAAAAGTAGTTTTATTTCAAGGTACTTTTGAGGATTTGGAACAAGGGGTAATTATGCTGAAGAAAATACTTTTCCGTTCTTTTTCTTTTATAATCTACATTCCTTAATAATACACAAAAATATAAGGAACATGTTTTCTAATTTTGTTTTACTATATTTAGATTTTATCAAGCTATCTCGTTAAAATTGGATAAAGAAAATGTGAGCATCTGTAGTTTGCAATCCGTAGTTTGTTCGACGAGCTTAGCGTGATATTTCAGTAGAAATAATACTAGGGCAGACATAGGTATTTTATGTGGTCAGAAAACGTAATTTTGTTATAACTAACACTTACATATGCTTGGTCAGCTTTCTTATTTAATTGTAACGACATGAAAATTGCAGACCCGGACCTAAACCTAATTAACAGATAATTCTCCGTCTCCACTCTTTTCAATTAAAACGTAAAATAAAACCTCTTTTTCCACCTCGATATTGCACAGTGAACGTAAAGCTCAATTTAGTACCGTTTAGCTCCATTTGTGCACTAGGTGACGCAAACTGCATATAGGCTTTGATCCCGTATTTGAAGGGCTCTTTGTTAAAGCGAATTAAGTGCTTTTTGGCTCTAAAATGCATGGCTGAAATGTGTGCCGATAGTCCGAAAAAGGTGGACCCATCGATAATATACTACTTAAAGCGATTTCACAGTTTTAATGAAGGTATATACTAGGAACATGAATGCCTTATGTTTTTGACTTAATACAAATAATTTAGTATCTTTATTGCATTTATTAACCATTTCATAATAGACTTTGTTAATGTCTGATAAAATGAGAATTTTATGTCGATAATTCCGCAAGTCGTTTTAAATTATTATTATGACTTAGGCATAGCTAATGTACTATTTAAGAGTTCATCTAATTATAATTATTATTGGTACTTAAATTCAGATCTGGGTTTTAATATATATGACGGGCCTGTTGGTCTAGTGGTTAGAGACCCTGACTGCTAAAACCGGAGGTCGTGGGTTCGATTTCCACCCGGCACAAATGTTTGTGTGATGAGCACGATCATTTGTTCGGTGTCTGGGTGTAATTTATCTATAATATGTATGTATTTAGAAATATATAAGTATGTTTATCAGTTGTCTGGTTACTATAACACAAGCTCTGCTTAGCTTGGGATCAGACAACCGTGTGTGAGATGTCCTGGAATATTATTATTATTATAATACCTTAAATAAATAATAAATGACTTGATTACTTTTAGGTTTCAACAAGCAATTTTCTTTCACAGCCATAAATCTGTGAATCTAAATTAAAGCCAAATGAAACGAAACAACTGTACACCAGGGTAATGTCGGAATTGAAAAGTCAATTTACATCGTGAGGGAGGTTTTAAACAAGTTGCGACAAAGTCATTAACAGATGGTTACTTGACTGACAGCGGGAATAATTTTCGGTTAAAAAGTTATCGTTTCGCTGGGCCGGGGCCTCTCTGGAATACTCTGAATATTTTGGAAATGGTTATTTATGGATACCAATATAGTTTTCTAACATAACCGCTTCTTTTTTAATAGTAGGTAGATATGTAAGGTTTATGGTGGCCTAGTGGTTTGAAGACCTCTCTTTGAGGGGGCTCGTGGCTAAGTGTAAGCCGGTACGGTTTGACGGATAATACAGGTTAAGCCGCGCTCGTGTACTGCGCGGTTGGTCCGTGGATGGGTGACCATTTATAACATACCGAGACCCTCCGTGTTTCGGAAAGCGCGTTAAACTGTAGGTCCGGTCTTTGGCAGTCGTTAAGTCAATCCTGACAACCAGTTCTACTATGAGATACTTTGTTACCCAGTACAATCATGGGTTGTGGAGGTCAGTAAAATACGATATTCAGCTGAATTCGGTAAGACTGGTAGCCGACCCCAACACAGGTGGGAAAAGGCTCGGGAGATGATGAGTGGTTTGAAGACCGGATCGGTGTGCACAAAGTTGCAGGTTCTAGCACAAATGAGTAAGTTGTAATAATGTATTTTATCCCTATCTGTAAGTGTGACTTTATCTTAATAGTAGGAATTAATATTTTTATTACTTTTCTACGATACATCCGACGTTCGGTGAAGGACAGCATCGTGAGAAAAAATGGTAAGCAAGCAATTTTGTTGATGAATTCGGGTTCCGTCATTATTTGAGAAGAGGCACAGCTTTAGAATAACTTTTGATACTTTACCTTACCTAGTCATTGATATTTCGCAATTTCAGTTTGTATTAAAGAATTGTACTTATTTGCCTTAGAAACCTTAGTAGCTAATTACTTTTGTTCCTTTGTCTCTAGAGTAATTTTCTTCTCTGATTGATAATCCTTTCAATTCAGTTTGAACTAAAAGTGATTTACTCTGACATTTAAACGTTAGTAAAGGTTTTCAAGTTAAGAAGCAAAACTTTTATTGTTAAAATATAGCTTTTTCTCTCCATTTCCTTGTTTTCATTACTCATTAATTTTAATGAATGAACATTTCAAAATAGGGCGAACGTTATTAAAATATCTAATATAGAGGCATTTTATATAAACGGCAAACTAATTATGCGGAAACAAATGTTAATAACCAATCGACGTGAAGTCACGTATTAAAATAGAAATTAACCAATTTCAAAAGCTATTTTCTATTAAGCTGTTTATTAAAATATAATTAACAAAATGAACGTCAATCTGTTGAATCATACTTTATTGTGTTCCAAAAATGAATTTTAACTTTTTAATTACGTTTGAATCAAAAATTGCAATCAATTTTTGTCCTTTGTTTACGCAGAGGAACCTCGATACTCATGACCTTTTTGGTACATTATAAAAGAAGTCATAATTTATTTACTTTTTATTTTATTGTTTCCAGCCAGGATCTTCTGTGCAATTACATTTATTTATAGAACAAAGCATTCCTTCGGCAGTTGGATTCTATAGCTCTCCTTAATAAATGAAAGTAAGGTCGCGAACAAAAGCATTTTTGCTCGAGAAATGTAATAAAAATGATATTTACTAGTAAAGATATTTATTCAATCACTTAATTATCTACAAATTTCATTTACAATAACAAAATAATATACAACTACATTTTTTTGTTAATACTTGCAAATGCTCGACCATTTTATCGCCAATAAACTGTTGTGCAGTTTGGCGAAATTTTAGGTTATCAATTAAATAATGTCCATTTTAATTAATAAATGAATAAAGGAGACAGATACGCTTTCATACAACTTTGGGCCAGAATGTAAAAAGATGAAATTGGTGTGAATTGATAGCTACTATATTAACAAACAATCACTGAAAATATGGCAGATTTTGGCAATCTGAGAGCTGAGATAAAAGAGATTAAGTTTAAGTAAAAAACTATACTTAACTGCCTTAGAGTATAGATAAGAAACTAAAGAGTGAATTTATCATGGTTTATTTAGTCCGCTTAGCAGTCAAGGTTTATGATGGTTTTGTTTTTTTTTTTTTTTTATAATTTTTAATATTTCTGTAGAGTTTCCCACTCTACAGAAATATTAAAAATCCTGTCTAAATTATGATGGAGATGATGTACAAAAATGAAAATCGAATTTTATTAGTATTTTTATTCATCTTCTATTATTACAAGAACGTCATCTAAGAATTGTGCAGGTGGTACTATGTTATCTAGTAGAGGTACTTAGCCTAACTAAGGTACCATATTATTGACATCACATGGGCGCAGCAGCCCACAGTCCGTTTGCCTACGATGCAGTTATAATAATATTTTACTATTGCTTCCCTACGACCGACGTATATACGAAAATATCCATGGTTTTGACATTGTTAGGATAATATTAGTGTTTTAGATAGATTTATTAAAACGGCGCATTCCATCTTTATAAAAAAATCACGACAAAACTAGTTCATACTAGTGCTTACGATTCATACCCAGATAGGCTCACTCTTTAGTTTTTTGTATAATATATACTCTAAGGTAGATAATTCGACACTCGTTTAGTGTCAAATGTCGATCGATGTCAATGTCATGCATGTCCAGTCAGAGTTAGCACAGATTAAAGAATACAATAATCGATTAGTAAATGTGAATCGATTTATCTTAATTATGTAAAACTTAATCTCTTAAATAATTAATAAATAGTATTAGAGTATTAAGAATACTCTAATTCTAATGGATTTAATTATTTTAATTAATTGTATCATCTAGTGAAAGCATTTTCGTAAATAGTATGAACTCTGTTGATGATGACATTAAAATGTCATCATCAACAGAGTATTTACTTAGACTATTTACTTCGTAACCCAAACTTAATTATTGGATATTTCATTTTCCAGATTGTAAATTGAGTTGATTTTTCACACTTTGAAATAGAAAAATATAACCTTTTTTTTCAGCCATGTCTTAACTTATTACAATTTGGCCCAGAAATCCCCTTCTCCTTTGGTCCTTCATTCGGTATTTTTCCTAAAAGACATTTTTAAATGTGAGTTTAATTCATTGGTTGATTGACGCTGAATTGATTCAAAATGTCACTTTATTCTCGATAGTATTTTATAAAAGCTCACTGAAACAGTCAATTATGTTTAGTACTTGTTAACATGTAACATTTTACACAAACGCTAGTATACTACACTTTAAACTTTAACTTCAAGTTGACCTACTTTACCGACAGAGAATAGCGCTTCAATATTGTAAAATGAAATGTTATGGAGCTAATTAAATCAACTTCTTTTTAATTTTGTTTAAGAAATATTGAAGAAAGGGTAGCGCTTGCTTAGTGGGTAATAAAAGAAAACTTACATACATACATACATATAATCACGACTCTTTCCCTTGTAGGGGTAGGCAGAGACCACTTCTTTCCACTTGCTACGATCCTTACACACTTGTTTCGCTTTGTCCACTTTCATTATTCCCTGCATACATGCTGTTCGGTTTATGGTATGCTCTTGATGTGGCCTTTTCTCATTCATACTCGCCTTATACACTTTTTCGTCAATCGTTCTTTTATTCATTCTCTCGACATAGCCAAACCATCTCAGCATACCATTCTTTATTTTCGTCTCGACATCCATCATCTGACACACTTCATCCACATTACCGTCCATACCTCTTGCATTCAACGCAGCGAGGCGGCTCTCCGTGGCATACTTTTCGCCCCCGCGAGGAACGAGACGTGATGGGTAGCGAACCACATCGCTGCCATTTTGGATAATTAAATTATTTTTGTAATTATCCGTTGCGTTCCTGCGGGATAAGGATTTGGGAAAGGATATGTTGGAAAGGATAACAAGGTAGGACGGGTTATAGGATGCTACCATCACGGAGGTACAATGAATGTGACAGTAACAGCTAGGGCAGTCCGGGGTCGAGTACCCGTGGTGGATCTAGCCAACTGTCGGACAGATAACTGGTAGATCCACCCCCTGAACACCAAAGAAAACTTAGGTCATACATTTTGACTTTATTTTATTTTTTATATGATTATTATTATTTTTATTTAATTCTGTGTAGATTGAGTATATTTTAATGGATTTTAATTATGATAATGTTATTTTAATGTATGTTGTTCTATGATTTAATTTAATTTGAATGTGTACATGTAATCTAATATTATGGACTCTGTATGAAATAAAATAAATGAATGAATAAAGGGTATTTAGAGTTTTTGTTTTAATACTTTTATAATGTAGTTAGATGTGTCAGTGGCTAGCGAATAGACTTTAAAATAAACCGTCAGTGAACTGGCTTTTTACAATATTAAATTCATAATTTTCGCCAAAGGAATTTTTGAACTCTGGTTAATTATGTAAATGGGTTATTTACTTATTTTCTTAGAAATTAAGTTAGCCAAGTTTTTTTGGTAAACATAATTAATATTCCAACTTTTTTAATTATAAGCCTGGTTAGCCGCATGCTACTTAGCCAATATAGCTAGCGTATTTTCTTAATAAATATGCTTAGTTAAATTACCAACTTACTTCCTAAACAATAAAGTATATTTGTCTACGTTCAACAATTAAAAAAACAACAAACATCGAAAATTATTTTTTTGTTCCGTGACTTCATATTTTTTATCAATGAGACACTTACGAAAGAGAGCATTAGGAACACTACGCACATCTATCTACTTCTCAATAACTGAAAGAAAAAGGTCTGAATTACTTCTTATTTAATTTCTTCCTTTAGTCATATTCGCCATGAGCAAACTGACAACTAACAGGCTTTACAGGCAGATTTAACTTAACTGTCTCCTCCTACCACGAAACATACGACATAAACATATCCTACACTGACAACATAACTTCATACCAGTATTCATCTGTCAGTTAACACTGAACATTAAACTCTCAACAGTGTTAATTCTGTTACTATGCAGTGCTGTGCGTTAGTTGTTAATGCTAAGTTAGGCTCTTGGGTTGTGTAGGAGTTTGCGGCGTGTCTGTGAAACGTTTGCTAATGACAGTAGTATGCAAGTATATAATTGTTGCAGAGTATATACTAATTGTAGAGTTTGGGAATGTTGTCTTGCAGGCAGTTTATAAACCTAAGAAGCTTAGCTGAAAATAAACTGAAATTTCTAACAAAGTTCTGTTTCCTATTTGTTAATCTGATGCTTTGCTACTAATTTGTTGATTCGTACCGTAGTCTGGTTGTTAAAAATATTTCATTTTTGTCAAAATACAGACAAGTCATTCTTAAGCATGTGTGCTTCTCGATATATTAACATATGGTCGCCAATCCACAAATTAAAAACAACAAGCACGGCTTGACTTACATAATTGTGTTTTGAGCGTCAACCCTTCTCAGATGAAGTGGCTTCATTTCAATGTACCTATATGTATGTATAGGTAACTGTCTTTGGATACTGTAGTACCTATTTTTCATACTTATAATTGTAGTTATCTGTTTGTTTCCCAAATAAAGTAAAATAAAAAATATAGACAATAGATTTCTTTTACAATTCAAGCTTATCTTAAATATTGTTACAATACTTTGAGAAACGGGACAATAATAAAGCATGTATTCATATTACAAATCGTTCATTTTGATACACTGCTGCTATGTTAAATCCAGGCATTGTTCACGTAGAATTTCTAAACGTAATGTTAGCAATTCAACAAAGTAACAGCTTACTCTGAGTAACACGAAACCCAACACTGAGTATTTCCCTTTTTCGCCTTTTACTTTGCTCATCAAGAATTTCCAATTTATTTTATGTTTCTATTCAATAGTAAGTCATCTGTTAGGTAAATAAAATAAGTAACGGTGTACTTTGTACTGTTGGAGAATGCCACAAAAATTGACTTATGGATAAGTGGTCAAATAAAATCCATAAAAAGTTACAACATAATTTTTGTATATTTAATATAAAAAAAAATATTTTCAGCAATAAGAAACAGCATCAAATACATTGGTCTTAACTCAAAGGAGGAAGCTACTGCTTGTGTTAAGAAATCAGAGACCACGAAGGTACCACATGAAGAGCCAAGGCAATTTAGAAAAGTGATTCGCTACATTTACCTGTCCGGGGATCAAACCTGGGGCCTAAGAGCCCGACGAAAATGATAAACGCCAATAATCCCCAAAAATATGTAGGCCAATTCCTAACAACTAAACGGACATTCTGATCTCTTTATTGATCTCCTTTATTACTAAAGATATAAAACTAATATGGCAGTTACGTATTATTACACGACGCGACAATTTGCTACGTTGACGACATTCGCAAAAACAAAGCGATGACTATTTAACCAAATGGCGCTAAGCACGGGAACAAATGGTGTGGATATACAAATAACAGTGAATTATGTATGAATGGCGGTCAGACATCACGGAGTAAATGATAAAGTTGTCTCGCACGCTGTTTGTATACTTAATAACTTACAACAGTTATACAATGATTTTGTTGGTTTTAAGGGATAGAGAAATTGTAAAAATAAAAGCCTGTGGTTGACTCACTACTGTAAAATTATCAAAATGTTTTCAGTTGAAAACAGTTGAAAAAAGGTATGACTTGCGTTCTAGTAAGACGAAGAAAACTGGAGCTTATAAAAGTAGGTCTTGTAGCTTTATTCCGACTAATAGTCAGTGTTCAGTCGACAGATTTATCTAAAGACTACTAACTAAATGACAAGACAATGAACCTGTCCTTCACAGAAAATTTTCTACTTAATGAAAATATTCTTTTATTTATTCCATATTTGGGTCAGCTGTATACTTACGCTCATTTACGAAACGCAAAATTACATTTTAATTCAAAGCACATATAATAATAATAGTATTTAAAATAATACCACAATTAATTCAAATTGTAGTACTATCAAAGAGTTAACATAGGTAATTATGAACGATCGGACGACAATACGAGTACTATCCTAGCTATATGCTCAAAGTTTAATGCAGAGTTTAATGTATAAATGCATGGTATACCTCATTTACTTAAGATATTTTCTTTATTTAGCTTCTATGATTGGTAAGTAAAAAAAAAAAAATATTACATCATCTCAGCAGTCAACTCAATTTGAATTCCTATTTCAAACTATCCGTACTCAGATTGCAACCGATCGAGCGATCGCAGAGCGTTTGTTTTCACAGCGAAACAACACGTAGGTCTTACTACTATATTGTTCTATTTCCATCCGTTTGTTTATCCCACAGACTGAGGCAGAGATGGTAAATCAACTACACTCTATATCTGTTCACGAGTGGCGTAGATTAGTTGAAGTGAAATACGCAGATTCTACTTTAATTAATTTACACATATGCGTACGTACTTAATGTTACGTAGAACATGTGGTATATTGTAGTTATATACCAAAAAAATCCTAAAAAAATGGGAGAAATGTGTAAGTTATTTTACATTTTGCGGATCTATAGAAAAATACTCTCGAATAGAGAACCTCCTCTTTTTGAAGTCGGTTGACGAATAATATGTAAGTACCCGTAAATGAGCTTCTTTGTTGCTAAAGCTCTGCAAAACTTTGTCACCTACAGAACATATGGAAAAAAGAATCTGTTACTACATTCAAAGATAGCATGCCTCCAAAATATGTAGTGTTTGGTAATCTGTCTTCAAAACCAACTTTACTTCCATTAATATAGAAACATACACTACAAAATACCAACTATGAATAGTGGTAATTTCTACATGTATCAGGCACTGCTTCGTTAACCTACATACATGAAATACCTTGATGTTCGTGTCAAAGTGATTTGCCGATACTTCGATAGCTCTTGAATTGTTAATATCCCTTTAGCAACATTTTAGCGGTTATGCCATTCAGAGCCTGTAATAATAATTATGTTATGCTGTAATTACGTGATTATTATCACGTTTGAAGCTTAAATAGATTTAAGATTTTTACATGAAAGGTAGACTACTACTAGAATACTGCCTCGTTGGCCTAGTCGTGCTAAGCGCGACTGCTACGCTAGAGGTCTTGGGTTCGATTCCCAAGTCGACCAAAGTGTTATTGGGTTTTTCTATGAAATTCTCAGTAGCAGGTCGGAGTTTGGATTGGTAAGTGGCAATAGGCTCGCCTCCTATTACATGGGACCTAAACATATCGGCGAACTGTGGGTGTACACTAGTACACCTCTGCCTACCCCTTCGGGATACAGGCGTGACGATATGTAGGTAGAAAACGAAAAAAAAGGTTTGGTTTTACATTTCTAATTAAAATGTGATGTAGAGTTGTTGATTTACTTTTTTTAACGTGTAAATCAACCCGATTCTTTTCAGGAACCGGACGGGAATTTTCTGATTACATTTTCGTTCATTTCGAAACAATTCGAAGCCCAGTTGTAAACGAGTTTTAAATTAATGTTTAAATTGCGTGTTTTGTTTCCTTATTTGATAATGTAACTACATATAAGTCTTAATGTAAAATCATAAAACTAATCATTCTATTGAATTAATCGGTATCATAATCAATCAGACGAATCCATATAAACACAATGCCAGATGATTTTTATGTCCACAAACATAAAATACCTACCTTTTATCTAACCGATATGGTTGCAAAAGTCACATGCAATCGAGTTTGTATACATTTTACGCACTTTAGCAAAAGGCCGATGGGTAGCGAAGAGCTTGCAAAAGTAATTGTCTCTGTTGTAACGCCATAGTGCGACGTCCGTTGATAAAATTATTTCACAATTCGCAAAGTGTTGTTACGACACCTTCATTTGTTTTTCTGCCTTTATTTGTTACTAGCTGTGTCCCGCGGTTTCACCCGCGTGAATGACAATTCATACACTATATTTATATATTATAGCCTATGTGTTATTCCGATGTATAAGCTACATTGTAGTAAAGTTTCATTAAAATACATTCAGCAGTTTTTGCGTGAAAGAGTAACAAACATCCACACATCCATTCTCACAAACTTTCATATTTATAACATTAGTAAGGATGAGTCATCTCTTCAACATTTCACAAGTTCCTACTCATTTTAATCATTAATATTTTTCACGATAGTATACAATAACATTGACGCCGATAAATTATAATAATTTACGCGATTTCATAATACTGTTTGGCGTGATCTAAAACAGATCGGAGTTTGATATTTTGGGTGCGGGCGTGTAAATATAATAGTATATATCTTGATTTAGCTTAGTAGAGTTATGCTAATAGACGTTAGTCATAAGTTTTTCTTTATTTTTTTTTAAATTTATGTTCATTTAATACTAGCATGTAAATATTGGAATTTCATTTTTGATTATTTAAAGATGTTACTACTTTTGAAGTATAGCGCTGCATGTTTATAGTAATATAATTCACGAGAATGACACCGCCCGAAATGTCATGCCCAAAATGCTATTTATGTATGTACGTGCTTATTCCCGTGAATTATATTAATGTAAGTAAGTACTAAAATAATACAAACATATATTTAACCCAAATTTACTCGATGCATTGCCGTTTCATCGGAAAATGAAGGAAAGGGAATTGAGAATGCAACTGTGCTTCACATAGCAATAGACACACTTGCGCACTGGAATTTCTCCAGGGCAGAAAACCAATATCCATTGATATAGTCCGCGCCGTAACTAAAATAGGACTGGAAGACATTATTATAAAGCTAGGAAACACTGATTATTTAAAGTAACGAACTTTAAATAATCATTTGTTTTAAAAACATTTACGCAATTTATGTTGATTGTAGTTGAACGTGGTGATAAATGCTCGTTCCTTCTCTTATATGGGACTCTCCCCATATTCACAGGCCTCTACCTGTACCCTGCAGTGGGGACTTTTAAGGTCTTGTATTCTTATAAACACTTTAGTAAGTGAAGTAGGTACTATAGAGGTCATCATATCTGTACATTATTGCTTGCGCTGGCTGCCACCTATAAGCCGCCGTAACGCTTGGTCGTTGTATGAAGCTTTGTCATAGTCTGTGTAATTGATGAATTAATAAACTATTATTGTTGTCAGTTTCATGTGGTATATCCTAAGACTTACGGTACAAAAACATTTTTTCTCAACTAAACTAAGATTAAAATACTTTATACTTAGGTATTTAAAACGTAAAAGTTTGTGACTTGTATCGGATATACATGCCTGGTGTGGCCACAATTATCTAACAGATTACGTAGTGTGCATAAATATTTAATTTCACAAGATAAGCATATTAATTTAGCCAGACATTAGATATCGTATCAGTGTTAGTATTGTGACAGGTTTTGTTCAATGTTAAACTATACTTAGATAATTTATGGTAGAAAAAACAACAAACTGCCTCGTTGGCCCTAGTGGTGCTAACCGCGACTGCTACGCTAGAGGTCTTGGCTTCGATTCCCGAGTCGACCAAGGTGTTATTGGGTTTTTCTATGAAATTCTCAGCATGTCGGAGTTTGGATTTGTGCCCGGTTAGTGGCAATAGGCTCGCCCTAAAACATATAGGCGAACTGTAGGTGTACATTGGTACACCTCTGCCTAACCCTTCGGGGATACAGGCGTGATGATATGTTATGTTATGTTATGAAAAAACAAATGTGAAAACAGTATATTTATAAACAATTGAAAGTTTACTCAACTTTTTCTTATTTTAGGAATTACTTACTTCATCATCATCGTCATATAAGCCTGTTGCAGTCCACTGCTGGACATAGGCCTCCCCCAAGGAAAGCCACAGAGCACGATCTCCCGCCCTTTGCATCCAATTACTTACTTAACTTTTATTTAAGTAGCTTTCTGATCACGGTCTACACGTCTCTTAATATCACGTTTTTTATAAAAAAAATAGTTTTTGGTTAGATCTATTTTTAATCGAAGTCTCTAAGGGTGTTACCCCACCAATCGATCGATGGTCGATCGATGCCGTCGATCGATGGAGGAATGGATTGGTCGACGTAAATGGTATGGTAGAAACTGTCGATCGACGTCGACTAGTCCATTCTGCCGTCGATCGGTGGCATCGATCGACTGTCGATCGATTGGTGTGGTAACACCCTAAGAAGTTGTAGGATTGAAGCTTTTTAGTGAACAAATATGGAAGGTAAAGCGTAGGCACGCACGTTACACTCTTATGAACTTCTCAACCCACTTTTGGCTGAACCGATTTTGATGCGTTTTTCAGAAAATATTTTTTTAGAACAAGCAGAAGATTATAATATTTATTATTTCGATACGAGTGTGTATTTTCTAATTATTTTGTCCAGGTACATACATTGTATTCGTACCTGTATTTAATACAACATAAACCTGTACTGTAATAAATACAGGCACGACTAGGAACATACATGCTCATATAATATTGAACCTCTGACCTCTCCGTTTTTACATTTCTTTGTTTATGACGTAACAATGCCTTACATTATTCATAGCCCGATCCAATCTTTTAATACAGCCTACAATAAACGTCTGTTTACGCGATTCTATTGTCTCCCAGTAACTGCGGACCGTAAACTAGGTAATAAGCGGTAATCTTCAGTAGTTACCAGAGTAATAAGAAAGATATTACTATACACTACGTACTTATATTGTATTTATTAACCGTCTTTAAAAGGAGGTGGTTTAATAGACTGTACGTTTTTTTAACATTTTAGATTTGCTACGCGTGTATCCGATATTTATAAATCGATAATTTCGGATACACGCCCTAATAGGTATAATTATATGTGTATATATATAAATACGCGTACTTCTTTATCTACAAAATGCACAATTTCTACAATGATAAGCCAAATATACGCAAAAAAAGTATTATATAACACAGCTGATTAACCGATAAACCGATTTTTTGTTTCGTATATCTGTTACCAATACCATATTATAACAAATGTATCATCTGGATCATATAATATATCTGTTTTACGTTTCCGGATGCCGCTGTAAACGTGTTTATGAATATTTTATAATTTATCATGATACTCGGATTTCCCCTGATACGCCTAATGGTACGTGAGGAAAAACCTTTGAATACTTTTGTAACTTTAGATGAGGGTTTGAAGGGCCAGATTCATATGCAGTACTTCAGGGTATTTATAATATTTTTATAGTAAATCTCTAGTAGCTATATCTAAATATGACATAGCACACTAATGTCAAACTAAAAGTTTGCGATCGTGGAAGTAATAAATAGCAGCTCTTGAAATATATTTTATTAAAACAGACTTATGACACTAAGGCTGTCAATAACAATAGAAATATCGATACTAAATAATCACAAAAACGAATTTCAAAACATAAAAGGGATTTGTAAAAAGAACATTTTCACTTCAAGAATGATTTTTTTTAATTACATTTATCGCAAAACATATTCTATTTTCAAACCAACATAAGCATATCATTCTATATTAACGTTCCGTTCCACCCGCGATGAAAGTTTTACCGGTATGAGCTATGAGGGATGTGAGCTCGCGAATGGCGGGTAAAAATGCAATAAAAGTGGAGTATTATCTGTTAATATCGTTCGAATGAAGAGTTCATGTTCAGTCGGCTGGCTGCGAGAAATGCCTCTTTGTTCGACGTCAGTTGGGAAGTTATTAACTCGGAGTTGTACGAACAATGTTTTTGATAACGCAACTTATATAGCTAAGTATAGTTTGATTTACTTTTCCACTGTTTTACAAAAAAAGTGTCTATAGTTTTCTTATTTGGTGTTTTGTGTGTATTATTCAACTCAAAGAAAGCGAGCCAATTATTTTTCTGTATCGTGTTACTTTTTTATGCTATACTTCGAAGGAAGGAGATGAAGGGGGCGGCCAAGATACAGTTACATTACACAAAAAAAGAGAATGTGGAGGTCATGATCATGACGTACAAAGAGGTTCAGGATATCATAAATGCATAAATGGAAATAGCTGCACCGACCAGAGCATGGCTGATATGATGATGACTTAGATCAATTTTAAAAACACAGGATTCAGGAATGATTCTAGAAGAAAGATGTATTGTGGCTTAGCGCGTAAAATAATTTTACAAAATAAAATTGTGATGTATTTTGAGTGCATATTTAATTACATTATGCTTTGTTAGTATGTGTTACCTGTTGTCACAGACTTCCTATTTATAAACAAAGGAGCCGGAGGCACTGTATTAACTCTCTACAGGAGTCTAAACAGGAAATTAATTAACCTAATTAATTCAACAAGTATCAATGTATAACCAACAATTTTCATCTTTATCACGATGGATCAAGGTTTATTTTCACTACACTTCTGTATTTTTAATTCCTCAATTTGCAAAAAAAAATGTTTTCATCCCAAATCGGATACTTCAGATCTTATTACCGAAAAGTAAAAAGCTAAATAGACCCTAAAAGTTATCAAAAGCTTATTTTTAGATATTTAATACTGTTGAAGATTAGGTTACAAAAAATTGATCGAAATTTTTATATTCATAAACTTTTAAAGTTTAAATATTTGGTATTTTGATTAATGACCTGGGACTGAAATTGGTAGGAAGTATGGTCGGCCATTTTTTATTGACGGACAGATGAGATCGGCACTAAATATGATTAACTTTGACATACTATATCAGAGAGGGAAACATATTTACTGGCTTATAATTCTCATTCACAACATGCTATCCATTTTTTTTCCTTATAAATATTCTTTGTTTGTACTAGTGAGAATTAGAATGGTTTACTAAAAAAAGGATTTACTTCTTTGGACCACATATTTCCGCCACTCTCATCATAAGACCTTTGACGAAAATAGGCTTCACGAAAAAGCAAAGACAAACAGTAATACTCACACGAACTTTTTTATATCTCGAGTTCTTATCCGTAAAAGGCAGAACAAAATAGCACACAGGAAACAATAAATAATATTTTTGTTTGTTTGACGCTTTAGTTGTTACGAGTAAAAGACATAATAATCGTAAAATAAAACTGTTATGTAGACTACATTTTGTCTCGAAAAATTTTGTATATCAACTAATAATAAAAACAAAATTTACAAAACTGTAACCGAAATTAATATGTACCTACAAATTATTTCAAGCCCAATGAACTGAAAAATATGACTTTTTATCGGAAACCATGCAATACTCACCGTGTCAATATTGACAGAATCGATTAAACCAACAAACATTTTTATTAAATTGAATGAATCACTCGGGAACTTCAATGGCTGGTTATAAAAAAAAGAAACAAAATTCCATTTTCAAACACCATCGAAAATAAACGAAATTCAATTAGTATTGAGGATACTTCAAATTGTTCCAATTTTAATCTTGAGTTTTAAAATGCTCTTCTTTTCTTTGAATGGAAGAAAATAGTGAGTTACGTTGGGTTTAAGAATAAACGGAGGGATAAAGAGTGAATAGCTAAGATTTCGAGTGCCGTGACCCTTTTATCCCTTAAGTCCTTGCGAGCAATTGTTCCGACGGGTTAAGAAGAATTACTTTTCCCCGACAACTGTTATAGGTACGATATACCAATTACTGAGCACAATACTGTGTGAATGTTCGGATTGCGAGCTAATTGTTATATATGAGTGTTGCCGTTGACCGCGTTTAGTGTAATGTGGTGTGTTTTCTGTTAATGGTATGGCTAAGATTAGATTTCAGGGTCAAAACGAAAGTCTACTAACTTTTGACTGTCGTGGCACATAGTAAACATATACTAATAGTTAACAAATATAAAAGTGTAGCCTACACTCTGTAATGTGGTTTCCTATTAGTGAAATAATTAACAATGGGATCAATAGTTAGTCGGAGGTTAGCCCGAACGCACTCACAAATAAAATATGTTTATACAAATGATGCATTAATATTAGTATGGATTATGTAGCGGGAAATTTTATGTTAAAGAGTTTTCCGTTCAAAGATTGAATGGTACCTAATATACAATCACAAGTTCTAAGAAAATAAAACCTCATTTAGAACTAACTCTTTGAGAAGTAACCCGTGATGGTTGGTCGGAGTTGTATATTTGTTATTGAATTACGTCGCTCCTGAAACTAGGCCAACTAAGGCGTCCACTGGCGATACCACGGCGATACCGATTGATGAGAATGTTCTGTTTTTGTTTTTGTAGCTATTTATAATTGTAGCATGTAGGATGATGCATTAAAAAACCCTTTTTTGAGTTCTAAGATTTAGTAGTTGCAATATTTTAGACTGAGTTATATGACTCGTTTGTGGTGTCATGGTAAAAACTGTCATTCTGTTTGCATAGTTTATGTGTCTGTACAGATACAAGACAATGCTTTTTTGAACACTTTTTTTAATAAATGACATTTTTGTAAATTGTATTTTTATTATTCTTTTTTCCTATTTCTTCCATATCAGTGTTATATGCACTTTTTATTTGTGCTTGTTATTCAGCATCATTCGAAATATTTCAAATAGCGAAAATATGTTTAAATTAAAGCCAACATTACTCTTTGATTTTATTTTCTTCTAATAAATCTCTTTGAAACAACTTCGCTTTATAAAAATATGTATGAGTTTGAAAATGCCAATATCAACGACCTTTGGAGGACTAGCTGTATAAAATCGAGGCCAACATAACTCCTATACTCTAGTTATTTTACGAGATAATAATTACCAGATATCTTCGATCCAATCGCAGCTACAAACGCACTCAAGCAATTTGATTGCTATTATCTAAGGTTCAGATTAAGGAAAACTCTCCCGTCATTGATGTTCGGAAATGCTATAAATCAAATAGATTACTCTAATGGCTATAGATTCCTCTGACGTACTGTAATATGTATTCACGGACGCCATTTCAGATAACGGACCTAATAGTGCTTTCAACGTAAGCTACATTATACAGTCATGAGCAAAAATATGTACCAGTATACATAGCGAAATTGTAATACAAATGTAGCAGGATTTTTGTATTAAAACACAAAAAAATAATAAAAATAGTGTGTGTATATGATAACTGTTTCAACAATTTATCCATAACAGGCTTAACAACATCAATCTAGAATTGAAGTAAAAATTATTTAAAATTAGAGAGTGTACTCATACTTTTGCTCGTAACTGTACTTACACAATATTATATATCAATCTAGACCTGTATATTATTACATGTTTGCTATGTCCAGTTCGTACTGGGTTGCATATTGGTTTCTTAGATTTACTCGAATGTTAGACATTGAAATATCAGTCTGCCCGTGACCATGATGCCTGCAAGGGTGACGAAGCGTCGTGAGTAGATCAAAATAAACCGCGATAAAATCCGTAAAAAAGTATTTTTATACATGCTTACTACGCCAAAGTTATGAAACTTCAAAATAATCCATTTCGTAGAAGAACAATATCAGAATGAAAGCAGGATGCAAACTTACAGTAAATAAGTGTAGCCTCGTAGCGCGTAGCGTCGTAGGTTGTAGCACAATATTTTCATACACAAAGGTTTTTGTTTGTTTGCCTTTGAAGAGGGTTACTTTGTACCAGTATTTTTGAAAAATGAATATTTTGAATACAAAAAAATCGTTATTTTTATTTCTACAAAATTATTTAAAAAATATCTATTTCTTTGGCATTCATGCAACCTTTTTCTATAAATGTATAAAGACGAAATAAACTTAAAGAATGAGTTATTTAACCCCACATAATCTCTAGTAATATAGCAATGTTGTCAGATTGCAGTTTTTATTACAACTTTTTAGTATTGTCATCTGGAGATTTTTTATTATTTGCTACGATGTTTCATATTGTAGAGTTTTCATTACTCTCTTTGCTACAATATTACTTCAAGAAACATGGTAATATATTATAATAGCTAAGTATATATATTATTTAAATACTAAGTTCACCTGTAACTGTTCAGTTAGATTACTTGACTTCGGCTTATTAACTTTGAAGTTCTAAATTGATTGGCTTAAGTCTACGAAGTTAGTAAGGCTTTTAGATGAGAGTATACATGTAAAACTTATTTGATAATAATATTGTAAGTTACTCGTATTTATATAATAACTGTAACATATTCTCAAGGATTAAAACACTGAAAGAAATAATAACTCTTTAATGTTTATCAAGAACAAACTTAACAGTGGAACAATAATTAACAGAAGCATTCATAAAATCACTTCATAGCCATTGCATGTTTTTAAAACTTAATATAAAATATGGGAACAAAAACTAAAATAACTAGATTATAATTATACACTGCCGAAATAATGTAATTTTTAATGTAAAAAAGGAAAAAAGGGAGTTTAAGAGTCTAATTAAATTGTGGATAATAATGGTATAATGTTTAACTTTACATTTATCAATTCACAAGTCATCACAGTCAATTGTGAGGGTGCACCTTTACAATACTGTTATAGCTGAACAACGCATTTAGATCCTTAGGAATTGAAGTGTCCGAGGTTACCCGCTGTCCGGGGTTACTTGACTTTCCCCATCTATTGAGTTACTCACTACATTAATGAAATTTATATTTAGACAACCTGCCATTTCCTTTTTTCCCGTTTAACTCAGCCTATTGTTCTCCAACATATTACGAATGGTTCATACATAATTGATTTAATAAAAGGGAAAAAACGTGACGTTATGTTCATAGAAAATGCGTAACATTGACGTGGATTGAACAGAAGGTGCGGTTCGAATGCGTAGGTATGTCGAATATATTGTGAATGTTTATATTTTTAATCCTTTTCGTAGATATGTATGTGTGTTACCGAAAGGGTATAAATCAATCCAAAAGATATTGCTGTCAAATAAGGGATAAGAAAAAGGTTATATCAATAAATAAATTAACTCATTTAAGCCTTAATTTTGTAAACTGACTATCAACGACTATACCAGAAGTACTCGGCACCCCTTTTTGTTAGATATTCCTTTTTGGTAACAACCTATAAAATAGTATGAATAGATGGTTAACTGTAAAATTATATGTGTCATAAAACTGCACTAGATCTTAAAACGTGCCAAAAGATTATGTAGGTATCCTTTCCATTTTTAACAAAACCTACAAAGTCAATTTTAATTACAATTTTAGCAAGCCTACAATCGCCTTTTGATATTTCTACATAATGTACCAGTTATCTACAAAATACTATATTTGTTAATGAACTCGGAAAGTATCTTTGAATAACCATTACCATTAATAATGACCAATAACAGCACGTCTATACTATTCACCAATATATCAGATAATTGGTAGCGCGCCATATTAGTAAACAACTCAATTGGAAGCTATATTCAGAACTTCACAAATCAAATATGCGCACTATTTCTGCTAAACTCAAAAGAGCGTTCATTTCAAAATCTTGAACAGTCCTTCAAATATAATTAAGATTGTAAAAATAACTTTTAAACTATCGCGCTGCATGTTTATATTAATATTATAGAACGAGGATTAGCGCGATCATGCATAAATACCTTTAGCGCTTGACGTTTCGACCAGGTTACACCGGCCGTGGTCGCAAGCAGACTGGAGATGTTGGTGACGTTGTTGATGACGGTGTTGATGACGGTGTAACCTGGTCGAAACGTCAAGCCCTAAAGGTATTTATGCATGTTCGCGCTAATCCCCGTTCTATAATATTAATATAAGATTGTAAAAGTTATAACTACTTAAATAACTTGTTAAAATTCTAATATAAAGAAAGGTCATTTGGTAGAAATATCTAATTTGTTCAGAAAACTAAACTTGTTATTTCTTAATATGTAATTGATGAAAATAACTTTTAGATGTTTTTCTAGCAGCTGTGCTAACGGTTCCGAACTTCGACACTTCTTTGAAATACTTTTAGAATTTTCTAATTTAAAAATTGTTCGAATTTTTCCAAGAAAGTCGGTTTTGTAAAATGATATTTCTAAACAATATCGAGACCCTTTTATAGTGAAGAGGGGTTGGCAGATTTTTATTAAAATTATATAAATAGAATAAATTTCTCAAAATCACAACGTAGGTGTTAATGGATATGTGAAAAAGTTTCATTAAACTCAATGTCTCGCAAAGCATCAGGTACTAATGGTTCTGTATTCATAATAGTCAACAATTTAACGATTTCTGACAATCGTATTCATTTTACTTTTCATGTATTCAGTTCCAATAGTTGCAATTATAGTTGAAAAGTAAAACTTTTTTGTCCCTCATAATTATTACAAATGTGTTCTGAACCAAAACTCATCAGTAACCACGAAATAAACCTCATAAAGTAGTAATAACGTGCGTCAATTTTCTGAATTTATTTTGTAGCTATACCCATAGCTTATAACATCAAAGTAATCGTACCATTGAAACACCCTTTTGATATTTATATACTTGGGAAAATTATTTTGTTACTATTAATACAAAGTTTTCGGTAATTACGAAGTTCACCTTCAAAATTTTTATGAAACTAAATATATTCTTTGACATGCAAAAAACTATATTTTTAAATCGGTTCCATTTCCAGAGATAGAGTAGCATGAACGGGTCACTGAGGCATATTTTACAGAACCAATTTATTTCGATATCGAAAAAATACGGTATGTTCACTATCTGACTGAATTCCAAAAGTGTACCACGTGAGCGCGACAAATGGATGTGCGATTAACGCTTATGCGACAAAACTGTACTGCGACTCACCGTAGTTCGAATGCACGCTAGTGCGACACACTGAAGATCGACATCTCGCTAGTGCGACAAACGATTGACGAAATAGAACATAAACATAGGTATAGAACCGACATAGGCCCAGACATCCATTGCTTGGTTGGGTTCGACTTTGTGACAGAGATCAATAGGTTAGGTTAGGTTAGATATTGTGACCTTGCAATGGAGCGAGCGAAGCGAGCGACGGCCTTTGATTATTTAATATCTACTTATTTAATATATATGTAATTCAAAATGTATCTCAGCAAACTACTGTAATACTGCATCAACGTACTACACTACCGTAGTGTCGCACTACCGTAGTGTCGAACTACTGTCGCGCAATCGTTTGTCGCACTAGCGAGATGTCGATCTTCAGTGTGTCGCACTAGCGTGCATTCGAACTACGGTGAGTCGCAGTACAGTTTTGTCGCATAAGCGTTAATCGCACATCCATTTGTCGCGCTCACGTAGTACACTCGAATTCCAATTAGTAAAACTAGCAAACAGCCAGAGTTGCTCGTGTTTATAAAACACGGGCCAGCGCCGGATAAACTCGCGGCTAATGATGATAATGTTTCCCGTGATATCCGGCTATTAAAACTTCCGAGTAAATATGAGGGATCTATAAATAAAACTAAGTGCTATTACATCTGAGGCGTTCAGTTTTAGAGTTTGTTTTAGTCTCTCGTAGGTTTACTTAGCCGCGGGGACTATTGTTTTTTGGTTTCCAAACGTGCTGATCAAATTAACGATATCTTTGCTAGTTATGTTTGCTCTAAATGCTTGTAAAAAATTATTTTGTAGGTATTTGATAAGAATTACATACATTTTGGGTAAACATGCATGAGTTAGAATACTACAATAGGAACATAGTCAATTTTAATTATTCACACTTTATGGATTATTTTCCAAAATAAAATTCGCAAACTCATGCAGAACCATAATACATCTGATATAGTTATGCGTTTGTAAAAAAGCAATATTTGTAAATAGATATTTCTTTATCTAAGAATAGATCCCTCTCACAGGATGATATTAAAGTCATAAACTAAAGTCTAAGTCGAGTACAACAAGACTCTTGAATAATTTAATTTCAGTGTAGTTCGCGATATTGATCCATCGATCGACATAACCACAGCCTATTGAAGTGCAAATAGCGATTATCGCTCGCTCTGGAGCGATTCTCGATATCAACTCATCCAAAACGTTCTGGCACGTCTGTCAAGCGTAATTCTGTGCACCTAACAACGTAAGAGCTGTAAATTAATTTACTGAATTTATATTTTACTAGCTGTGCCCCGCGTTTTCACTCGCGTGAATGACATTCACTATAAATTATAGCCTATGTGTTATTCCGATGTATAAGCTACATTATTGTAAAGTTTCGTTTAATAACATTCAGTAATTTTTGCGTGAAAGAGTAACAAACATCCATACATTCAAACAAACTTTCGCATTTATAATATTAGTAATGATTTACTTGCCCCCCTATATCGTATTGATGTCCGATACCCATATTGTTTCAACTTTACTGTATCGTGTTAACTTTAGTGTGTATACTTATATATATTTTGTATAGTATTTGTATACATTCCCATTCCATTAAATTATTCGTATCCTCACGGACAACACGACACAAAAAAATTGGGAAATCATTTATGTATTTTTAGCATTTTGGTACTTGGAATGTGAAATGATGTATCGTGTGATACGGAAGTAATTGAGCTTTTTTTGAACTTTTCTGCTTTGTCAAGGGATATCGTTGCATAAACGGAGTTCGAAAATATCTAAAATTCTACAAAAAAAATAAAAATAGATATTTTACGGGCGTGTTAAAAGTATTGTTAAGCTTGTTAGCGTGCCCGTGAATGACCGGGGTCACTAAAACTGCATTTTTTTTTTGGTAGAGATCTTTGCAATTAGCCTAAGCACAGACTGGCTTTGACTGCTTCACCGGACTTTAAAAACAAACTGCAATACTGATTCACAATACATATTACTACTATCATGTAAGATAGTAACGATAGAGTTATCTCCCGAAAATGATGACATATAAGATTTATACTGGTGTGTCTTGAAAATCCGAGACTGACAATATGATAGATTGGGTACATTTATCACCGATACTAAGCTTCTTAAACGTTTCTTGAGAGAGGCTACCTCTTAACGGGATAAAATATGGCGGAGGGCAACCATGACACCTTATATAGTCTTGAGAAGGGTCGAAATAATTAATTTTAAAAAGGTGCTTTATTTTTATTACATTATTATAACCTTCACTTTAGATTAAGAGTCTGAAAACTTTGTGTAAATACATTTGTATTGCTAATATTGAAACTTAAATGCGTTGAATTTCATTAGAAATAGTTTATTAATTATATTTGTATAACTTAATTAGTTTTCATCATTTACTAAAATTATGAAGAAATATAGTGATATCTACGAGCCCAGTAATATGAAATGATTTTAGAATAGTTGAATGCAAGATATAAAGTATAGATTTATTTAATAAAGTTTGGACAAAACTTTCGCAAAGATGCGTTCTTAGAAAAACCTTTTCAGTTACAGACTTTAAGAAAATATCTCAGTACTTAATGGAGATAAAACGAAATTATCTTTTAAATGGTTTCAAAAAACCTTTTCCATACTAAAGAACAATTATTCAGAAGCATTTCAATTCAAATTTCATTTGATTTCATCAAAAGCATTTACGTTTTACTTCCACGTGTCGGCTGAAGTTTTTCGAGTCCTCTCACCCCTCTCACCCCTCCAAATCTAAATTAAACATATTAATTATTCCTGTGACTCTGCTTACGTGATGTAAACGTTATAATTATGTAAATGTCTTGGCGCTACATTATGGAAATTCAGTTTCATGGAGCAAGGAAGGGTATTTGACACTATAAATGTAAGCTATGTTTAGTTGTGTTTATTCTGAACTTTGGATTTGACAAATCGTTACTCGAACAACAGTTATAGAAATGTATGGAAAATAATAAAAATAAATTTATTATTTTTATGTTTCTTAGGTTTACGCGAATGTTAGACATTGAATAAAACTACTTTTTACGGATTTTTTCGCGGTTTTAATTTTAGATTTTGGTCCCGACGTTTCGACCCCTTTGCAGGTATCATGGTCACGGACAGTCTGCCCGTAAAAAGTAGTTTTATTCAATAAATTTATTATTTCGTTTCCTATATGAAGCACTGGTTCACGTTTGCCCTCAATAGTGAAGAATGGAAGAAGGGAGGGAGGCCTTTGCCCAGAAGTGGGACAGCATTCGGTGCAAATAATAATAATAAATTGATAATTTTTGTTTGTAATTTTTATATCGTTAAAATGTTGTCAATTTTGACACTCATATATTATGGTATACTGTGTTACTCGGTGAAATATGTTGCTGGGGTCAGATCGATAGTCGCTGCATGTTAAATACGGTATCAGCTGAATCCGGTGACACTGGAACTGGCCTACCCGAAAGAGTTCGAGAAAAAGCTAGGCAGAGTAGTCTAGGCAGTTTATGTTTGCAAGGAATGTATAGAATTATAAAACAGGAGTAGCCTGATGGAAAAACAGATATAAAATTTTGAGAAAAACATTTAGTCAAACGACAGTCGTGAAAAGCATGTAGTGGCAAGAAAGTCACTGAATAGTAGATTCAATCTCCATGTGCAGTCCTGTGTACAAAAGATAAGCAATGAAGAGGCAATTGGTTGTCTCAACAACTTTCCGGTTATTTGTGTTACAGTTGCGATCAGATTGGGGAAGTAAGTAATGAGTAGAGCTCAGTATTGTTGCAAAATAGGGTAGCAGCTACGTTGTCGGGTATAGCAGTAAAAAGAACCCTGTATCCGATGATGGAATCCAACTTTACTCCTTACTTAAATTTCATTCAGGTTGATACAGCGGTTTACCCGTGAAAGCGTCACAGACAAGCAGACAGAGTTACTTTCGCATTTATGTTAAAGTAATATTATCCATACTTAACAAGTTAACATTTAAGTTAAGTATGGATAATATGGACATAATACACGTGTGTTCCACAGGTGTTCGTAGATACTATGCTAAAGAACAAATTACAGTAACAGGAAATAAATGATTTTGTATAGATGTGACTTAACACAAACTAAATATACAATATGCACGATCAAATTAAGTAGACTTCTAATAAATTAGTTACAATAAAGTAAAATAAAATATTTATGCTTACATCAAATAATGGTATTCAGTTATAATACACACGAATACACATGTCCTATATAGGATAAATGTATTAGCTATAAAAAAGCCCATCTTCTAAGTTTATACCACTTAATACGACTTACAAAGAAACCAAATGGCGAATCGTTAGTTTCCAATGGCTAAGATCCCTTGTTTTACGTCATTCAAATAGGTCATTTTGAAACATGTTGAAACATGAACATTTAACAAGTAGCCGCGAGATTAATTTCTTTCGCTTGTAGGTTTAACTTAAAGCCTTATTAAGTGTGTACTTAAAACTTGACGTAGGTTAGTGAACTACATCTTTAGATAGTAGACAGGAGAGGTTGATCTGGAGTTTGCTTACTACGAAAGATACCTTATTAGATCTATTTTAAAATAAGTAAACATAACATACCATCACGCCTATATCCTCAAAGGGTTAGACAGAGGTGTGCCAATGTACTGTCGCTGGTATGTTTAGGTCCCATGTAATAGGGGACGAGCCTATTGCCACTAACGGGGCACAAATCCAAACTCCGACCTGCTACTGAGAATTGAGAAACTCAATAACACCTTGGTCAACGTAGGAATCGAACCCAAGACCTCTAGCGTAGCAGTCGCGCTTAGAACCACTAGGCCAACGAGGTAGTCTTTTTTTTTAAGATGGTTCTATATTTGATTTTTGTTACAGAAATTGGGAAATGAGGATCAGTTAAAAATAACTGGCTGCCTCAAAACAAACACATAAATTACATTTATGTATTAGGTATAAATATTTTTCCACAACTAGTCGAACTTCTAAAGCCTCAAATATTTTATCTCTATACATATGTTCGCTATGTCGAAAATACTCGGGTATACCGTATTCGAACCCCTAAACTTTCGGTTACGGGTTCTATTCCCAACAGACACTTTTACAACGCTATTATTACAAAGCATACTTATGTGTGTCAAACTTATATATAACAAGGAACTTATTGCCATAAAGGTTCGTCTCTTTACGATTAAACTAAGATCTTCTCGGATATAAACTAACTTTTCCACTGTACATCATCTTAGGACCAAATATTTTATGGATGAATGTCAACCTTCAATCTACCTAAATGATTTAGAGAGTACCTACTCTTTACATTCTTATGAGACTACTAAGTGTTGAAAAACCCTGTCCGACGCGTTAAGTTGTTGTGTAATCAATATCTGACAACATTAATTATTAAAAAAGAATGAAAAAAAAAGGATATAAAACGAGTCGTCACAGGTGCTGCCTAGTGATCAAAACAAACGTCTACCGTAAAATTAAGGAAAATTTTCTGCAAAAAAGATCATTTCAAAATTCATTATTATTATTACAATCATAAATATCTCTTTAATATTTTATTTTAGCATAAGATTATGAGACCTATATCACCCTTTTGGGTCGGAAAGGATTTTCTTAACATCCTGTATATTTATGTACCTATAGTTATGTATACATCTGTCGACCCTAACATGTCTCCAAGGAGTAGTGTACCAAAAAGTGTCACTACATAAATTTAACTTTTGGCAATATCTTTCGGAAACTTACACAGTACTGGCAACATGAACGATTATGGAGCTTCATAGGCGGAAACTAGATGCATTATGTCTAGATCCCTTTGTACAAAATTATACGTAATGATGAACACACTTTTATGGCATTTATGTAATACGTTGTACAACACAACTATTCAAAGTAGTAGTGTGTACCAACATACATAAAAACAAAAGATAACTATATTTTGCTGTCTATCCAAATAAATGCACACACAGTAAAATACAGAAAACTTTTAAAACTAGTTACTTAAAATATGTGTTCACTGATTTACAGTAAACAATTATTCTTTCAGCTGAGTTATAACACAGCACTTTAAGAATATGAAATACATAAAATAGTTGAACATAAAATAAATTATTTTATTGGTTTCTTAGGTTTACGCGAATGTCAGACATTGTCACTGACAGTCTGCCCGTGACCATGATACCTGCAAAGGTGTCGAAACGTCGGGACCTAAATCTAAAATTAAAACCGCGAAAAAATCCGTAAAAAGTAGTTTTATTCAATAAATTATTTTACGCAAAATGTTTAAACTCACCTCACATAAACAGTACACGTGGAAAACACCATTTTAATCCCCGTTCTGTTGGATTTACGACAACTCTTCAATTATCACTTCGCGTAAAACTTTTAGCTTCGACAGTAACAATAAAAAACTTTTTTGTTATTTTCACGTCAAACGTTATACCGAAAATTCATTAGAAATTCCCGAAAGTTATGGACTTCAAATTTATTGGTTAAACAGATGTTTAAAAGTATAAAACAAATTTGTTGCAATCCTTTAAATTATTTTTCTGTGACGTTACGTGCGTTCCCGTTCGAGCCTGAAACAGTACTGAACTGAGTCCATAGCCACATTACCACGATACGATCTGAAACGCAACTCTTTCGACATTATCGAGAAGCGCGCTGTACGTGTCTGCGGCACAACGCTGTACATTCACGAAAGAACGATATAAAACTGCAATGGATATTGTAGAAAGCGAATTATCAAAGGGTACAAGAGAGCTAATAACAGGAAACAGAAGACGTAAAGTAGGCATAAAGTAGACGCGATAGAGCAATATACGCGACAAGAATAAAGCTACCAAGTAGATTTGATTGTAGCTTCTCATTTTATAAAAAAACTTTAGGGGAAGATTGTGCTGTGTTGAGACACTAAAATATATGAAACGATAAAAGAACTTTGTCGAATTATTTTCTAAGAAAACTAGAAAATTAATCGAGTTGAGAAAATGGACGAATAAACTATACATTACATTTTAATATCATTTTAATTTTCTTCTGTTGGCAGATTGTGAAAACAGAGACTTCTTTTTGGTAGATTTACAACCATTTTAAGCACAGTTAAATTGAATTTAGCTTATAAAAAATACTCAGACTGAAAAGCTTTTCTTAGACGAGTAAGACAATCAAAAACATTTCAAACAATTTCTTTTAATGTAACACTTTTAAGAATGGAAATCCGAGAGACCTTGAATTCTCAGCGGATTTTCTTTAAATGGTTTGTGATTTTTCTTTTTTTAGGGTTCAGCTAGTCGAAGGGAAAAACGGGACTCTTATTAAATTACTTCGACGTCGATCAATGTCACAGCCCTTTTTATTGTAGAAATGTGTCAAAAGTTTTTATTTACGAAATTAATTTATTTTTGGCCATTTTAATTTGACACTTTTACAGGAAAAAAAAAACAGTTTTGTTTACTACTTGAATTCTCATCAATTTCTCAAATAAAAGACTACAAAAGCCTTCACGAACAGTTTATAGTAATTATATTTGAACGTACATATTCGAGCACAGGGAATCTTATTCGAAAATATCAAAGAAGGCAAAAGGAATGTAAGCATACAGTTCGATGGTGATTTAGGCGTCCACTCGATGGGACATTTCCTTTTGAATAAGAAGATAAATGATGCACGAAATATATCTTTCATTATAGTCTTTATATCCTATACGATCTACACATGTAAGTACATTTATCTCTTTGACAGAAGTCAGCAATATTCAACCTTTTTTGTGACTCGCCTCTAGCGATGAACTTTTTCGGTGCGACACTGAAAGCTTGTCCCACGGGCTTATTTGACGACCCCTGGCCCATGAGAGGATTCCGTAATTGGATTTTTTACTATTAGAAAATTACATTTCTACCGGATATCGGGAAAAGAAAAAAAATTTAAAGCACTGAAGTGTTGACTGAATTTTTAGGTCCATATTCATTCACATAATAAATAAAATCAGTGAGATAAAAAAGAGGCAATTAAACTAGTCTTGCCTAGTACGATTCTTATTAGTTAATGACTTTACTTCTTAGTTAGTGTACGCATTAATTATTTGTGATAGTTTTCCGTTAGCACATTTGTCACTGTTGTGTTAGAAGGCACAATATTCGTCAAGTATCCTTTCGATTACGAATAAACTTTACAAGCTTCAGAACTCAAAATTTAATATAACAAATAACTAATCATTTAAAACATTTTAGTCATGAATGTACACAACCGGAAACAAACGTGTAGAATATAGTGTCTCTACCTATAATTATAAGGTGTGTTAAAGTTAATGAGTTTTCATTGAGACATAGTCATTTGATAAAATTATACTTTTTAAAGCTACGCCGACATACGAACGACCTATCACATTAGGTTAATAAAGGCGTAACCAGACTAACTACAGGCGTTGTTCTGCTAAATTATTATTATAATATTTAGCCTGCACTGCCCCACTGCTGGGCAACGACTTTCCTCCATTATTTTCATCGATCCAGTCTTTAGTTACTTCCTGCCAACATTCTGCTCATTATAAAAGAATGTATTATTATAATAATAATAATGCAATAGCTCCAAAATGATAACACTTATCTTCATTTACTTATATGTAAAGTATTAAAGTAACTTTTCTCCACTATTTAATAAAAATTACTCATTATACAAAATACGAAACCTATGAAGACTTAATTTGAATTTAGAACATCAACATTAGGATTTAAAAACCTCATACTACTCACTATTAAATGACATTTTACATTTATTCCTAAATATACACATTTTTCTGATAATCCTTATCAAATCATAAACTGCGAGGTGTTTCGATTTTTTTGATGAGAAGTGTATTTCTTTGTCATAATACTGGTTAATACGATACTAGTTACATACTTATTGAAAAATACAAATACAAATAACCGTTTATTGGACCAGTGTAAACCGTTTCAACACACATAACCTATTACTAAAAAAATGTGGGATGAAAGAGCAAATGCTCGAAATAAGAAACACATGTATTCAAACAGCCCAATATGTGCACCCACCTTTATCTCATATCGCAAAACTACTAAATCTGTCCTCACTTGAAATAGACTATCATTTATTTAGAGTGGGAAAACAAGACGACGAAACTAATAACACAAGAAAGTTGAGCGAGTTGCTTTATTAGTTTGTGTAGTGTATCAGAAAAACACTATCTAACGAGCTACGGAGACAGTTTAGTGGTGGGCACTAAATATATACTAAGTTTTTATTGCTGTTAGTACTTTAGCTTTGGTAGGTAATAGGTTTGTCGTTAGTAAAATAATAGTATTATATCGGTGTGTAATTAAAGGTTAGTTCCTTTTCATGTAAAGAAAAAGCGAGTGCAAATAAGTAAGTTAGTAAGAATTTAATAAGATCATCAAACAACAAACAATATTTTTTGTACTTTTTGTTATCTTTTTGTTTCTAATTCTATCAGCGCCTTTACTAACTCTGTCTATAAAAGAGTTAACGATTACAAAAATCCAGAGATACTACTAAGAAAACCAGAAAACCTGATGGGAGTTAGAAAGCTTCCCCTATGTAAGTAGGTAAGTCAACTAAATAATCAACACGTAAAATTTATTTTATCGGTAATCATCACAATTTGATGGCTATGTAGTTTACCTTAGTCAAATAATAGAGCTAGAACAAACATTCTTCTATGGCTGTCTTAATGGATGGAATGGTTTGCGCATTTAAGATTCTTATTCGTCAATTAATTACGTGTTCCAAATATTGCCAAATTCGATTTCATGTTAATAAATTCTACAATATCTAAAGAGAGCGAAGATATTAATCTTGTTGAATCAGTTTTTTTTTTTTTGATAAAAACGTTGCAAGCTCAACATTTCAAATGTGTTTTGTTGGCCTCCATTGATTCGCCACTTTCTAAATGACTTACCTGAAAAATGTCGAAACAAACTCAGGGTTTACAGCATCTTTGATAGTTTCAACAATCAGTATTAAGTATAGTGTAAATAAGTGCAGGGTCTTACATATAAATTAAACCACAATTCAGGCTCATTAGCCGTAACAAAAAAGCAAAATAAATGAAGAAAAAGAGTTCAAAATTACGTCCTGATGTTTCCATATCCTTTCATCATATTAATTAACGAACGAAAACATTGTTACAGGTTCACTTTGAGCATTAATTAAATGTGACGTCATTAGCTTGAGCTATTTTCAGGCTACGGTACTTTTTGTTCACGTATTTTATTTTTAAAGCCCATATTTAAATTTAAGGGAACCTTCTAATTATGTAGGTTCGGCCTCGTCTGGATGTTTGAATTGGTATGAAAATGAATCCTACATATCATTATTCTTGTATAATCAGGGGATTTTTTAAGTTATTACATGCGGACAACATTACACAGTCCTACATTGCTCTGAATCCAAAGTAAGTTGCTTTAGTTAAGTTGTTTTTAATTCAAAAACAACGAAGGTACTACGAACTCCCAGACCCAAGTCATTGTAGAAAAGCTAGTTTTTCAGTGACACGTTGGGGGATCGAACCCGTGACCCCGGACCTAGCGACTCCTTGAAACCGGTGCGTACGCCACTCGACCACGGAGGTCGTCAAAATAATTAACTCAGAAAATAAATATAATGGATGGATTCTGTAGAGAAGATCAGGTATAAACCATTTTCAGTGGATACGGCATAAATTTCATAAAAGGTTCATGCGAAGAATCTTTTCTACTTCGTCGGCTTATACATGTTTTAGAATTAAATTGGTATTGAATTTAGGTTCAATTCTTCTGCCGAGCCTTTTCCCAACTATGTTGGAGTCGGCTTCCAGTCTTACCGGATTTAGCTGAATACCGTAAGATAGGACGCCCGCCCGCCAGGTGGACTAATGACCTGAGAAAGGTCGCTGGAGGGGACTGGATGCGGAAGGCGGAGGACCGGGTGTTGTGGCGCAAATTGGGAGAGGCCTATGTCCAGGAGTGGACTATGATTGGCTGATTGATTGATTGATTGAGGGCTTACGATTAGCCTTGAGCGTCTCCATAATATAGAATCCAGCGATATAGGACATAGCTAATACTAAACTGACCCATTACAATCCCAAAAGTAGTTAACAACATAACCACTTAATACCATACATATATAAAAATAAAACAAAAGAAGTATGTCCACAAAGCCAACATTTTATTTATTTTGATATTATAATACATTTCGATAATACGACAGTGGTTAGCCAGTACATCAAATAATGACAACATTTTCATTCTTTACAAGAAGCTATAAAATATATTGTCCACAATAAATCGACCGCAGCCAAAGACTTTATATTAAACCAATAAATAAATAATGTAAAAGCATAATTACGTATTGTAGATATAAGGGATATAAACACCCATTTGATTTACCGAAATATTTAGAAAAAGTACCAAATATTTCTGTGACGAATTTAATAAACTACCAATGATATTTACATTTCGTACATTTCTTTGTGTACCGACATTAATATGAAAGTCAGTACCCATATTTTAGGGTTAACAATGTAAAAGAAATTCGATGTATCTTAGAAATACGGGGTAAAGTCAGGGCCGGAATAATCCGTGACTTTTTTCATTACAATGTTCAAGTACTTCTAGTTCGTCAATGAGTTTCTCAGGAAAACAAATAATAATTAAACTCAAAACAAAATGGAGATATTTTTACTTCAGAATCATAAATTTGAGAAAATCTTCGATAAACATCTTTCATCTTAGAAGTGGCAAAGTGCACTTTCTTCGATACATTTTAAGTTCGTTTGCTATCAAATATGTCAAGAAAAGTCACCCACAAGTTTCAGAAAATAACTCAAGAAATATAGAAGAGAAAATACAAATAGAAAAGGGATAAACGGGTTACAGTTTGTGGGCGAGAGGTTGACAACCTTTAACACCTTTTGGCACTCAATAATATGATTTACGAAATGGTGTAGTGAATTTTGACAATGAGAGAAAATTGTATCAATATCTAATCTCATATTAGGTTTTACTGTATACAAAGATTAAATGTATGGGGATAACTTATATTGACTATTTTTGGGACAAGGTAAAAATGCAGAATTACAACATAGAGAGGATCAAGTGATATTAGAATGTAAATTTTGTTTTAAGAAGTATTTTTTTACGGGTTAGTAAACTCATTGAGAACTATTTTGTTATTACTGAAAAAACATTTGCTTTGTAATTAGTAAATAGGAAAACTTCAAGGAAACTGATTTCTTTTATCTTCATGTTCATGAGTAAATATCGGAAAAAACAAAAACATTTATTATGCTGCAATACTTGATGCCAAATTTACTAATTAGCTTTTTAATTTCATCATTTAATTGTTTATATAACTTGATTAAGAGTTCAACTACTAATTCGTTCCGAAAAATAATTGGAACTTGTATATTTTCCTAGAAGTATTCCTTCAATCTACAACAACACCATGTATAGTAAATAACATTAAATAAGATGTATGTAATCCAAACATCTACACACTATGCCACAGTGATCAGTAATATATTATTATATCAATCATAAATAAAACACTCCTAAGGTCCACAAAGTCGGCACTGTTACATCCACTGTATAGCATTTAGTTTTTTAAACTAGGTAATATTAATATGGCAATCATTATGGCATAAATGTATTGTCCAAATATTAGTTAAAGCTTTCTGATAGTGTATGTAACTATAAAATTTGTTAGTATCGTCTACAAGCACTAATCACTATTTTATATCATAGAATTCTATTTTACGTTTGTCGCTGACATCAATCGTTTAATGTGAATGTATAATAAATAATTCAAAACAATGTTGTCCTAGTAATAATTTCTATAACATAGTTGCATTCACAAGTCTTACAACATTCCACTAAATTCAATCTATAGGAACCCTAGCTTCAGTTCAGATCTAACGTTTGATCTATATGGTCATCGATGACGTAACGTGTGACGTCGACATAATGACGTCACACACCTACTCCTACAAACAAAAACATATGCATTGCTGTGTATTAAGTATTTCCAATAAGTCAAAGAATGAGAACAACTCATGCACTGCAAGTAATACTGAAGATATTAAATTAAGATAACATACGATGTCAAGCGTTGAAATAAAGGAAGAGAAGAACATTAAATAAATAGTTAAAGCACTTAGAACATAAAGACGGGATCGGACATAATTGAATAAGTTAGACCTAAATACTTTCGTCAATTTATAAATAGACACCTAGCTTATAAATAACAATAAATAAAAAATCTTAAGGCACGTTTTTAGGTACCAAGATCACAATTTCATCATTTCTAACGTGTGTAAGTAGACAGGATTAGAGTTATGGAATGTCTGTTACAGCGGAGACGCACCCGCGAGCGACCTGCAAGCGTCCACCCTGACCACTGCGCACAGAGCAGTCGCCCGCTGTGCACTGTTACAAGCAAATACTTGATTTCAGAACATATTATTCTTCGGATTCGCTAAAGAAGTGAATTCATTAACTCGTAAGTAGTATTTATACAGTAACTTAAAATAACATAAGCGCATACATTTAAGTATTTCTGCATTGTGCAGAATAACAATACCGATACAATTTACAAAAAATATTCGTAAGTTAACTAAATAATATGCAAAATTTGCAAAAAGTTCCTAAAACTACTTAATAAATAAATTCCAATGAGGGTAAGTATACTCGTTAACGACGAGCTTATTATATAATATTAAACATTTTAATGTTCGCGACCTAAGTATTTACATATCGTTGTCTGTCATACTCACTCTACTATTTACACGAGGGATATTTACAACTGTGTCCATGCACGTCCCGCGCGCGGTTCCTCACAGCGACACTCACAGTCAGCACTGAGTCACTAGCGATACCGGTACGAGGCGGGCAGCACGAAGTCGCCGACGGAGTACAGCGCGCTGGCGTACCAGTGCACGCCGCGCGCCTCGCCCGCGCCCGTCCAGCGCGCCAGCCAGCGCAGCGGCGCCATGGCCGCGTGCGCCAGCGAGTGGCTGCGCACCAGCGCGTAGCACGACGCCAGCGCGTCGTCCACGATGATGGTGCCGGCCGCCGTCATGGGCGCGAACACGCCGCGCCGTGACGTCATGCGCGTCGCCACCACCCGCGACGGGCGGAACACGTCGGCGGAGCCTCTGGTGAGCAGCACGTCGCCGACCTGCACGTTGGCGGCGAAGGATTCCCGCCAGCCGTCGGCGGCCGCCAGCAACAGCAGGTGCGACGCCGTCGTCGTGATCGTCACGCCGTTCTCCGCGGTCACCTCGATGAACTGCCGCGTCGTGTTCGGATCTCGGTCGATAAATGTCAACACCTGGAAAACGTAATGCATTGTTAGAGGAGTTTATTTTTTTAATAAATTGAAAAATAAAAACTATTCTTTGCAAATTTTGTTTTTCGTTTTGTCTTAGGAGTACCTAAAGAATGTACAGAAAGTTTGTAACGAACTTACCTCAGAGTAAATCATCTTTCCGTCATCAGAGGCTGCGAGCACTCTGTCTCCCTTTTGTATCGTAGCGATATCACGAGGACCTTTCTCTGTATACACCATAGAGCCTTCGGGGAAGCACCCGGCACCCGTTCCAACAGACGATTCTGGAATAAACAAAAAAGAAACATAAGTAAAATAGCCCTCAAACACCATATTAATGTAAAGTCGATAAAACATTTAAAAGAAAGAGTTTTGGTAAACGAGACAGGTATACCACGCGCTGTGCCTACATAGCGTGAGCCGAAAGCAATAAAATAAAACTGAAAACAAAATCGTGCAAGGGACGATAGTAAATTAGCTCCGAGCAGTCATACCCCTTTAAGGAATAACGAGATTTCTCTACGCTCGTAATTAAAATCGGATAAGATACGAAACAAAAGAGGTTCGCGGGGCGCTCCCGCCGCGGCCAGGTTATCAGGATACCTGCCGCCTGCGCCTGGGAGCTGGCTTACAGCTAACCCTTACAATTGCCTCGGACCGGCTCCGATGTAACGCAGATATATTATCCCTCTGCCAAATTCAATAATGAAGAAAAGACTTCCACGAAATAGGACCAGTAATCTCTTGGACAAACTTTTTTAAACTTAGATAAGCTAATTCAATCCGTTTTACGAATTCTTTTCACTCATTGTTTGTGCGAAAAAACTAAGACCAAAAAGTCGCACAGAATCCTGATTTGCTGAACTTTGTTTGTATTTTATCTAATAGTATTTATTTAAATCCTCGTCCAGCTTAAACTGTACCTGTGCGTAATCTTTTAATTCGTTAGGATCTTGGCTGTGGCAAAAAAGGTGTCTATTTACGTGCAACTAAATGGCATCCCAAAGATAAATAAAATGGTTTAAACCACAGCACAAACGTGCGCAGCCGCCACTGTTAGTCGTTACGTGTTAACAATGGTCCTGAATGTAAGGCGAAGTGCTCACTGACGGATATTTAACATAAGTTACAGTTACAGTGGGTGGTGCAATTACACGAGCAAATGAGCACTGCTAAAGACACCCTGCAAGGCCCCCGGTTTGCGCGAACTCGTTAAATTTTGATTTGTTGTGTAACCGAGCGATAAATTCAGTCGATCCCACAAAGTGTTCTGAATACAAGCTTGGGGCGGATCACATTACACAATAACTACACAAATTAGATTTTGCTCAAAGTCAAGCGCTTATTGTCAACATCCATTTGTTGTCTGGTGAACACATCACGCGAATGATTGAATAGGTGTCGGCCGCTTTGCCGTTTTTGTACAATTTTAATACCAGGATGCAACAAGACTCATGTCATTTGTTGAGTTATTGTATATGAGGTTTTTATGTGATCATCTACCGCCTCTACATGCCTACTTCTTATTGTTATTATTCGTTTTTGTGGGTGACTTTTTTAGACATGTATTTGTTAGATTACAACTTGTTTACATATACGGCGTCATCATTATGTATTAAGAAACTTATCTATACCTACACTATAAAAGCTTTTATCTAATTTTAATTCCCGACCTTATTAAGCTTCAAAGTTAACGAATCCAAAGCCTTAAAACCAGTCAGAACGCGATTTCATAGTGACGTAAGTAACATTAGGCTGAAGATGCGGCGATAAGAGGCTTGGGAGCGGCGGGCGCGGGGGCGCGGGGCGGGGCGCGGGGGGTGCGCGCGCGCAGCCGAGTGGCCGCGCAGACCCCGCCCCGCCGGACCACCGGGAGAGCTAGGCGGGCCGCCAGCTCCACTACTCCACTACTCCACGCACGTGACACTATTCATAAGTTATCTTGCGATACACGAGCGAAATGTTACGCATTTTATCATAACTACATAACCAAAACAACATACGTAGCGCCCCTAATTTAAAACCTCTACAATTGATAAAAAAGCATCATCGATAAGCATTTGTCCGCTGCATTGTTGTACAATGTAAGGCTATCGAGACGCTCGCATGGGATCAGTAGAACTACATCTGATTTATATCGTGTAGAATAGCAATTAGCCGACGCATGGTCATGCAAATGCCAAACCGCGCCGGTTATGATTCATGCGCGCGCGCCGGCCGCGGCCCAGCGCTTGCCGCATCTTACAACGTAAAAACAAAATAAATAAATATGGGAAGGTTTATTTTATCTGTCGGAATAGGTACGCTGTGCAAGGTAATCGTGAGAAAACATTCTAAAATTGTGCAGAGAGCCGCATATGCTGAGCATTCATGATTTAGTCGAAGCTCTGTAAAAACTGCATATGCGGTGTTTAGTTTCGTCATGCTGAATTACTTTAAAGTATAATTCTAATATTTGGTATAAAACGTATGATTTTATTTATATAGGTATACGTCATGTACACATATATGTTTAAACTGTAGAATAAACACATTAAATGTATTAGTCTTTTAATAATATTAATATTTATGGAGTTGCGTTAGTGAAGACTGTCAGGCATTCGTAATTCACGAGTCCATTGATGTGGTAGCGAAGTGATTGAAGGTGCAAGCGAGCGTCGGTGACGCAATGTGTAGCGACTTGTCCGTCTGGCTCGTCTGACGCGGTAATGTGTTACTGAGATCTTAACGTTTGAATTGATTGCGCACAAGTATTGAATTGACGACTGGGACCTTACACAGAGAAAAAATAAAATGTAATATGATTAATATATAATTTTATGAGCTGACTGCAGCCATATTTATCGCCTTATAAATACCCGATTAATAATACACAAGCCTATCTCGATAATCCTGGCGACTTTTGAAATGATTAAAAGGGAGAAAAAGATGGTTTGTATGTAATTAGGTTTCGTTTTATTGCGCGATGAGACTGTAATTGAAACTTATGCGTTCAAAGGATTAAAACAAACGTAGGTATCTTGCAAGTTTGTTGCATGTAAATGTATTGGGTATTTATGTTCACACTGCATTAAATCGGACATCGATTATAAGTTAATGACGGTCTTTAACTTAGCCTTTATAATGTATGGAACTGGAAAAATTCTTACCAAAAATTCGTAAATTCAGTTTTAAGAGGTATAAAAGCTTGAACTTATTTTTTAATAACCGTAATACCTAATAGTCTTTAGATTGTTTTTCATATTTAGTACTTCTTCCTATCATCGTATTAAAAAGACTGATTTAAAGCTACTTAATACTGATGCTATTATCAGTCTAACTTCTAACAACTGAAATAGCTTACTAAGACCAATAGACAAAATTTAGACTTCAGGTCGAAGCCATACCTAGTCGTGATACATACGGAAGTGAGAGGTTAAAATCCCGATACGGTTACTAGCTTACACCGTTTATAAAAAGTTATTACTAGAGCGCTCAACAAAAAGTTACGTTATGAACTACTGACTCTAGTTGCACGGATCCAAAGTGTCCTTTCTATGGAGAAGAGCCGGCAAGAAACTCCATGATAATGTTAAGACAATTTTCAAATATTAAGGTCATGATTGCTCATACAATTTTTGTCTGAACCTGTGACCAGTAGTGAGACGTGTATAATCTGGATTATTATATTATTATTATTATATTATGCTAAGGCCAGTGACTGATGCACATTGTAATAAGTGATAGTGTCCTGTGGGAACCGCAGCCTTCCGGGATGTGGGGTCTCGGGTGTCGGAGGCTTTCGCACAGGCGGCATGCGAGTGCGCTCGACCGCGCTCATCGCTCACTCACGCTTCTATCCGCTTTTCAAAAAACTTATCCGGATAAAAACTGGTGACGTCGGATCTGTTTAAGATTTTTAGTTTCGTTTTGAGTTCATTTTTTTTGTGCTGCAAAAAGGCAGGCAGAAATACACATACTAACTACGTACCAAATCTTAAGATTTTAATTTTTTAAACTAATTGAAAGCGGACTTTTTAAGGGTGCATTGCTGAGTTAGGATATGAAAGAAAAAACAGTAAATGATAGTACGAAAACGGAAGAAGCAATATTTTAAACCAAAAATTGGTAAAAGTATAAAAGAAGACGCATATCAATAAACGCTTATTACATTTCTACAAAAGAATTCAACTTAAACCTCCAACAATTTAATATCAATTTAGTAGCCACCATAAAACGACAAACATTAAAATACGTCCTTGAGCGCACGTAAGGGTGGTGACACGCGAGTCGTGACCTGTCCTGGTCAGATGCGGTCACGCCCCATTTCCAGCCGGCTCGTCTGCAGCGAGCCTTAACTGTCTACCAGCCATTGTTCTAGTTCCGAGAACGTTTAATGTATTAAACACTTGTTTTTACGGATACATTGATTTTATAGGCCGTTTTATAGTAATTGATTGGTTTGAAAATTCCTAGGGAGATGTCGTTACAGTTGAGTGAACTTATTTCTATTCATAGGTTATAATAATATGTATTTGAATATGTAGGAGGTTGTTCTTGTTTGTATGTGTGGACAGATGTCTACATAAGTCAAAGCCTCAAGCCTTAGGCGAACAATAACTAAATGTCCATTTGTATGAGTTGTGTCATAAGATGTAAAATTACAATTGAAATGCGGAATATCTATATATCTAAAACTAGCTAAAGGAATACTACAATGTAATCTGTTTACTTACTGCAGATAAATTTAAAATATCAAACGAATACTAAACCGCTTTGAAGTTAAATCAAATTTATGAATTGATAGCACATCTATTAACAAATAAAAACTGCAATAATCGTTATTTATAAATTTATATCTTGTTTAGAACAGTCGCTAGTTTCAAAGAAATGTTAATAGTTGCAAAAAGTTATGTGATACGGGAAATCTGGTTTAATATCATACATTAAACATTGGTCTATTAATGTCTTACTTAAGAGAGTAATGTTGCACAACTCACTCGAGTTATGTTTACAGCTTTTTTCATTAACAATATGACAGATAAAGTAATATAAATTGTATCTATCTTGACCTTAAAACGAAACCTAACTTTCACACTCAAAAAACTCCACATTAAGGGATGCTTAAGTTTTAGTTATTAAAAATGGAAATTGGATCTAAAATGTTAAAATACTCGCTCAAAGTAAATCAGATATTTGTACTGAATCTAAGAGTAAACGCCTCAAACATACCTACAAGTTGTAAAAACAAATAAGAACAAATCTTTAAAACAACATCAACAAAAAATCAGTCTAATAGCACATTGTCTGCCTAGATCCTGGTGTAGGCGACAACTTTGGACATAAGTACTATTCCATGGTACTATTCGTCCCAATATACGTCTAAGTGCCTAATCTCATGACGACGCTACTATAAATACAAGTCAATGATCCTAATAAAAAAACAATCACAGCCGACCAATGAAAACCAATTAATCGGGTCCAATACAAAAAATTAACGCTCAACATAGTTTTATTGGCGCCGGACAGATCAGTGAATGCTTTAATTTAATATACGAGCATATAATGGACCTGATCTTCTGTCTCTTTTCTACTCTATGTGATAAAGCGAATAATTAATACTGCTCTTTTATACCTTAAAATATATTTACTAAGTTGTGGCCGTGAGAATGTGACGTAAGCAGTTCTGGGTTTAAAATGTTATTGCTGAGTTTCGGATTTTGAAATTTACTTTTTCTTTCTATATTTAAATTGAGAATGGTTTTATTTAATGTATGGCCAGTTCTTCAGAATTAAATAGTTGCCGTTTTATTTTAAATTCTGATCGTTACTGCTTTCAATAGTTAAAATAAAATGTTTGATTAAATAGTCTTTAAAATCAGTGTTAATTTTTTCAATCGAAATAAATCTTCTCTAAGCGCAAGAAGTTATTTAAATTTAACATTAATTTAAAACATAGCTAATAAGCACAAAAAAATAATTAGTATAAAGATGTCAAATTGTAATCGATTGTTTAAAAAAACGTAGGCTACTAAAGAAATGTATTATAGAAAATATTGAATGATTTTTAATTGCTATTCAATTAGTAGATATTTTGTACTAAATTATATTTTTTGTGCCTCGAATTTGAGCTAAGTAGAATGTTATTAGTGCTCTTTGTCTTTAGACTTCCTATTAAACTTTTTCATGATCGCGACCAATCGCGAGGAGTTCCTATCCCAACTCAAGGGTTTATTCCAATACAAATCGAACTATCCGATAATAAAGGGGGCGCAAAGCGTGGTCGTGCGCAGCCCGGCCTTGACCGCGACCAGCAGCGCTCCGCGACCGACACATACCTACACAAAGCACATTAATTATTTATAAGATCCAAATTAATACTAAAAGACTCGGATCGTACAAAACGCCGGAATAAATGAATAAACATCGAAACAAATTGGCTTCGATCGGCCGCGGGATGCGGTAACACTGCCCCAGAGACAATGCGCTTTATCGCTTACCATTCTACGAGTATTCTTATTTATTTTTTAATAAAAAAATTATTTGATATTTTTTTGTCGATAAAAGTTTATTGTTTATCGATATTTGAGCGATACTTTGTTGTTTGTTGACATGTTAGATACCTATTTGAATGTGTGTTAATGTTGTGGTATTATATTTCTGTGTAAATTTAAATAAGGTTAAAGTTGACACGGTAAAATAGATTGTTTATTTCACAGTTTCACTAATGACCGTGCTAAATATTATTGGAGGATTTAAGAAAACCATTTTTTAATACTATAAAGAGAGTTCTAGGAATAAAATTTTACTCTTCGGACGCCAATAAAAACAAAAAAGAAGATTTTTTTCAAGGTAAATACTTCAAATGAATGTTAAAAAATACCTCAGATTTAACTACCATTATCAGGAATGCACATTCAAATTATCTACAAAACGCAATTAACAATAATTGTTTGATAGCATCAAAGGTGAAAGATATCCGATACGTAATAATTAGTGTATAATTGTTAATTAAATAAACCTGAATCAGTGGAGTAGGAAGTTAACGTTACAAGGTAACTACTGTATTCAAAATAAAATACTAAGAAACTCTTCTTATAAACAATTCCGTGGACAGATTTATAAGACTTGTTCGTTTCTTTGTGTATCGAGTATTTATTAAAAACCTTTTTGGTATTTAAATAATAGCTTTTTTCTCTACCCCTTTAACTCATATTCTTACTGTAGATAAAACTCTAAATAGAGTCTCATTTAGTTTCGTATAATTATGACTAATATTAAGAGAAATTACTGGAATGTAGAGCTATTCAAATCCTAGCTACTTTGTTATAAAGTTCCATTATAAATAGAGGTTTATCTGCATGGATAACAAGACTATAGATTAACCGTTTCACTCTCATATACAACGAACCACTTATAGACCCATCTGCAAAATTAATTGGAACTATGCAAACGCGACGGAATGCCTCCATAATATCTAAAAACACAAGCATACATATAAATACGAGCTTCTCTGATCGTTATGCCGTATACATATATATAGATATAAGTAGCCATTGAATCACCGGTGTAATTATAGAAGTGGGGGATTGGCTGCGATGCGGCCGTGTGCGGTAGAGACGGAGAGAGTTCTGTCCGTGGGTGCGAGCGGGAGGGATGCTAACAAGAGGCTCGTTCGTCCGTTTGATCGACACCGCCGGGGCGCGGGCGCGGGAAGCTGTCTGAGATGCATTCTTCTTGTAAAGTTCAACTATATATTTGGTCGAGCGGCCCGTGGCTCTACAGTTATGTATAATTGATAATCACCGGGCTTTCCCCACGCGACATTCCTGTTTCACACTTTATCAAACGTTTTCGGGAAAACCTTAGATTTTCACCTGCCTTTATAAGTTGAAGAATCTCTCTAATGCCTGTTAACATTTCACGTCGTACACATTAACCCGCGAATTGGAATACACACAGACTTTCCCACCACAGAAAAACCAGAAAGATATACAATGCTAACATGTCATTATCAAACAATAAAAGGCAAATACATCTTGATAACCTAAAATATATGTATGATTTCTACTTAGTCAAAACACACTAATTATGTGTTAATAAGTTCTAGCTATATACTTATATAACAATAGTAACATAGTATTGGGTTTTCCGAAAACCAAAATTAACACTTTTTCATTACAAAAATCAATAAATAAACGATATTCGGTATTATCGTGACGTCAGATCAATAAAATTTCAGTTATATCATGATACATACGTAATTCTGTTTACAATTTAGTGAGTGATAATGTTTAAGTAAGGCTAAATAAGGAGTGACTACGCGCCGTCATACAAAAGACATAAACGCACGAATGTAAAATCCTCAAAGTCAATATAAAGCATTTAAACATACAAATACATTATTTTAAAATCCAGTTTGCTGGTTATATAAACACTACAGTTTAAAGACTGCTTTAACTAGATTATTAAAAATAGATTTTTTAATTAAACGTGTTTAAGACTCTACAAAAATATGTGAATTGATTACAACTGTTTTTGTTGATATTTCGCAAGAATTAAGGACGGTGTTATAAGTAAATGTTTGTGTTTGATTAGTACCTGTTTTGACGGAACAGTGTATGTAGGATCTGCTCTCGTAGAAGACCCAGTCGAAGCCGGCCTCGACGGCGAGGCGCGCCAGCATGCCGTACTTGGAGCGGTCGCGGTCGCTGGTGGTGAGGTCCACGGCCCTGCCCTCGTAGTGCAGCGACTGCTCCAGGTGCGAGTTCTCCTCGTCCCAGCCCTCGATCACCCGCAGCCGCACCCCCGGCCACTGGTTCATCACGCTGATCGCCAGCGTGTTCAGCTTCTCCTTACATCTCTGAAACATTTGAATTTCACTCATCAAAACCTGAACATAAAACACTTCATACTCCTGTGTTCTCGATAATTCCGGCATACAAAGTACGAGCGTTAGATAATTCAACATTCACTTCTCCTGATCCACAGAGTAAATACGCGAGACGTGCAGACATAAACAATGATTCAACGTAAGCTCACCTAACCGTACCGATTTAACAGAAACGCATGCATCGTGTATATTGTAACAATCCACTGCGAGTGCTAACGGCCGCCCGCAAACATCATCATATCTAATATTTGCATCGCAATTCGCGGCGGCCGCCTAAAAGGTCCCTAAGTGGAGAGCGCACTCAATGGACCTCTAAGAAACAATATCGAGGCTCTAAAGACATGCGAAACTTTTTGTTTACACCTACTAAAGAAAATATCAATAGATGCGCTAACAAATCGACAAACGCCGCCGCCCTCGCCGACGCCTCACAACACAGGATGTCGGACGTTTGTCGTGAAAGAATAAATCAAATTACACACGCTGCACAAAAGGGTCCACACGAATTTGTTTGGGCCGGCTCCGCGGGACGAATGAGGGAAATGTCACAATATTTATAAAGAAATGCGGACAAAGCTCGGCGCGCCGCGTGGCGGCTTTGTTGCGCGATGTCAACTCACTCTATGCAGATTTCAATGTGAAAAAGTTTGGAGATTGACGTAACGAATCGAGGCTAGAGCCGAGCCGGGCGCCCCGCCTGGCCGCGGCTATCCGGCCGCAGCGACAGATAGCTTGGAGCACCGTGTATAATTACTTCTACGAACGTTTCAACCGCCTAATAAAGAGTTGCCAGAACTGCGACATATTTGAGATCGCCGGCGATTCTTTTATTTTTTGACATTTCACGGCATCCAAATTCCTCATGTAAAAGGGGCTCGCTTTTCTTGTCATTACAATTATTTTACAGGCTAATTGTGCTCTTAATAAGCTTATCTTTTGTGAAGTATGTGTGTTCAACATAAAGCCGTAGGTATACGTGCGGCATGTACGTATAGCGGGGAGAGGGTGAGGGGGGGGGAGTACGCTCAGGAAGCTCAATGTTTGCTCCTCCGCAGACGTCTCGGTCCGCACTAAAACAATCGAATGCTAAATGCTTACACAAACACTTGCCGCATTTAAACGTGGGAACACATCGGTGGCGCAATTAACCATCTCTCACCCATCGAGCACCAACATTCTTTCTCTGATGACCTTAAATATGAGAAATGTAAAAGTATTCTCTTCATGAAACTAGCAAAATTTCGATGACTGAAGAAATCATGGTGACATTCCACTGTTGATTTCCAGTGATGTGATCTAGCGTAACAAAGCTACTCGTAGGTATTGGTTGTGTGGAGCAGGCTCGCTGGCGGTGGCGGGGCGCGGCGACGTGGCAGGCCCGATAGGCTATTATAAATTCATTATGCATATTTTTAGTAAACAAGCTGTCGATCACAATGCTGGCGCGCGGCGGGGCGCCTGCCTCCGACACCTCGACCTGTCCCGAGCGGTACCTACATACCCTAATGCCACGATTATCATCCAGTCGGTATGCAACCAACAGGTATGTATATGTAACACACACATCCAATAAGAATCGAATATTAAACCAGTTTTTACGACCGACTCAATTTACGTAAATTTATTTTCGCAAATTATCAAATTACACCACATCAAAAGCTCATATTCAATTATATTGATTAACAAAAAATATAACAAGCGTATCGAATACCTAAGGTCAAGTTTGAAGCGAAACTCCGAGCTACCTGAACCGGTGGCGACCGAAGCACTTGCGGACGCATAATGAAGGCCGCTCGATGGAACTGAGGTAAAAATGGAATAAAAACTCGAAGGATCATCGCACTGAAACAGCGGCTGCACTCGGCTGCACTCGGCTGCAGTAACGTGAGAACGCGAGAGTGCTGTCTGCGGGCGCGCACGCACGGGAATTATTACGGCGAGCACCGCCTAGCGCCCGCCGCACGGTGCGCGGTGCCCGGTACCCGGACCAGCTCGGCTAGCGCAGGAGTCGCCGCACCATTCGCCACCTCGCCGGGACGCGCCGCTAATTTATAACCACCTCCCTCCGCGACCATAACAATATATTAAGATAATTAAATGGCTCTTTACATTCCTTAACACATGGTTTTTTCTACAAGGCCACTGGAGTCGAAAAGCCGACCAATGCTGACTGGTTTTTGATGTCCCGTTTTTTGTCTTTTTGTGGAAACCACAACAAATAGTTTAAGGGCATTTTTTTGTAAAGCCGACCGTTCATTTTGTTCACGCGAACCCACAGGAGATCCTGTGGGTGAGATCTAAACGGGGGTGTGCGGTAAGGGTTCACAGAGATAAGTTACCTGTATCCATACGCTGTACGCATGCCAATCCTGATATACCGTCTTTAATTCGAAGCTACAAATTTATTTAACAAACCTCTTTTGACTTTAAAAGAAATATATTCTTAATTTATTAGCCATATTAACCAAAACATGAACAATACAAACATCTTAAACGTGTAAACATTCAAATTTAGTGACGGGCAAAGTACATTTATTATTGTTTCAGATCTGTTTAGACCGACCGACGACTTAAACGGCACACAAAAGCTATTAAACTAAAATAAGACCACTTAATGCTTGATTTTTATAGCCTGCCTTATTTCCCATCATACTTAGGTACCTGCAAGAATGACGCGTTCTAAAAACGTATGGTTGAGTCAAAGTTAAATATCATTTTCGAGGCAGCACAGTACAAATTAGGCGGCATAATATCCCTTGTATCAGAGTAACACCTTGTCTTTATGGCAATGAAACATTTTTTTCGGATTGGCGGATGCCAGTGCTGGGAGGGACCATGAATGATTTCCCACAGATCGTTTTGTTCAGTCACAAATAGTTAGAGAAACCGCAACGTGTGAATCACTAACCCAGGCGGCCATTTTGTTTTTTTAACTTTTTTATAACCTGTATAAGATTGAGTAGGTAATTATACAGCCAGAGATACGGACTATGTAGTGTGTCGATTACATAGTCATTACTTAGGCCTTATTTATTTTGTAAGCCATAACGTTTGTATGTTCTAGCTTGTAATGCAGTACGGGCGCGGGTGTTCATTCGGAGTGTAGATGTAAATACTACAAATATTAGCTGACCATAATTCTTAGTGTCGCACTGGCTGTCGAACATCATAAATATGCATCGTGTGGGAGCATCACCTGTGTCTGTCGTGTTCAAAGCCCTTTAATGTTTGTCTACGAAAAATATCACCCTTTGTTGTCTTAATGCGGCTGTCGTCAGTTCATCGGCGAGCCAACACATTCACTCGCCTCTGACGCGACGTACTAGCGCTGTGAAATTTTACCGCCGCCGGTAATCACCTCCACTCGTTAGCAAATTCTATTTGTGAGCAAGAAATCATCACGAGTTTCTTAAACATTCATGTTTCGCTTGAGGCTGAATATTTTATTCTTTTTGTTAAAAGATGCATGCGTGTTTAAATGACAAATATCTGATTAGATAATGTGGAAAATACTGCGAGTCTAAATTTGAGTGTATTGTGGTAATTAAACTCCAAACAGTAAATTTTGTTTCCACACAAACATAGTTTAGTCAGTTGAACTCGTCTGAGAGCTTTTTTTCCATTGAGGGCTATATTCCGTATGTAAAGGCGCGCTAACGAATACAGTCCACAAGGCTTTTAAGGAGACGCGGGCGCCTTTCACTATGTTTAAAAAAAAACTTTTGAAACAAGACACCGATATGCGGTGTTTGCTTGGGCCACAGACCTCAGTCAATGAAACGTTACACTTCATTCACTCAACTGGAGCAAGTGTCCAGACATTATGAAGTTTACTTTGTACCTGGCTTAGAATAAGCTGAATAACAATTATTTACATCACAATTTGTCGAGACAGAAGGGAACAAAAGACAACTGTTACATTATAATAAGACAAGATAATGTAGTCGGAATGTGACGTCATTTTGTGACTGAAATCTTACATTCGTGAAATATTAGATCGAACTAATACAAAATAAACGGTACTTTTGAAATGCGTCGTATTGTACTTACAAGCATCAGATACAATATGTAGGACATATCACGACAAGTCAAGCCGACCAGCTGTGTCGCCATTCAATTGAAGACACCAAATTGAAACTACAATAGGCTGTTTACAAATAATTAGTTCCAGTCGCACTTGTCCCTTCTGTACCTTAGGGACCGATCAGTTCTATTCCTTGTTATTGTGTTATGTTTAGCTTTAGACCGACGGATGTAATACTATTATTTATATTATTGTGATGCGGTTTGACGCGGGGTCAATGAGGGAATGTTGAGATGCAAGTCATCCGAGTGAGCGATGGCTGCGCTTCCGACACGATCGGCTCATGTTCGCTTTGTTTCCACGCTCCGACTTATTTAGAGTATTCGTGTTATTTGTACCGATTTGTATAGTGTACGAAATGAAGTACTTTATGGTTTATGTTTACTCCAAATATAATATATATTTTTTTTTTTATATATGAAAAGTAGATTTTGAGTTCAGATGCAAGCTTACGGAATATAGTTTCTTAAGCGTCCACTTTAAGATAGGCGATGACCAGGCTGCGTTACAACACATCTACAAAAACCAGCAATAGCTCAACGGTTAAAGCGTTCTATTAGCGATTTCGTCACTCAGATTCCCACAAGATAGCATTTATTAGCCTCCAGCAATTTAAACGAGCGTAAAAAACAAATCTCAAAAGCATATGATTACGTAAAAATTACGCATTTATAAAAAGCTCCGAGTTTAATATGATCATTAAAGGGAAATTTAAAATAATCAGTTTACAGCAGGAGGGTTAGGAGCTCGTAACAGCGCCTTGCGTGTCGCTACATCGTCGTAAATACCATATTCGCTAAATCGCGGAAGGCTATAAACATTAACTGGCGTATCGCGCTAATTCCCAGCGTCAACCCTCGTCCACTCGATAACTGCTGTTGATCGATTTGCATCCGTAATTACGTCACTTTTGCGAGCAGGTGATGAAAACGCGACAAGTACGTGATTGCGGGAGGCGATGCCCGCCCCTTCCGACGCAACCGGTCGCGAGCTTTTACTTAGACCGTGCCGCGCGCCGACAACACTAACACTATCATATTATAGCGCTGTCAGCCACCTAATGGATAAAACTGTACAATACATCATTTGAAATATTTCAGCTTCTTTAATATAAAAACATACGTCATCTCACATTAAGCCCGGTCTAAAGACATAAAGGCGAACATTAAGAGCGCGTTCCTCGCGCGTCTCTGTTATCGGAATGACTTATTGATTTATCAGTACATCAGAACTTGATAATTCTGCTTGTCGCGTCGGATTTGGTACGCGCCAGTGCGCGGCTCACGCACTAATCTCCGCGGTACGGTCTGCCGCTATGATTCACACCTAACAACCTATTCTCATCGAGATCTCATCTTCAAAGATAAATAAACCATCTTTGTTACACGTTGCCGAGCAATCGGCTCTCTCATTGTTTATCCCTCGCCCAAAGCGAAGTGACCACATCACGTGGGTGTTAAGTAAACAGCCGCACACGTATCACACTATACGTCCTCTTTTGCTGACGGTCCCGAGGAGCCTCTTGATAATATTTTATAAGACAAATAACCCGATAAAGATGTTTTGACGTGAACCCGTGTTCATCGCTCACACTAAAATGCGTCCAGTGAACAAGTATAATAAAATATTTATTTACAATTTTGTGCTTTCGGGTAGAAAAGGAATAAAAGTTCTAATTTAGTGTCAACTTTATTGGTGGCGAGCGAAGCGTTAAGGCGATCGTCGAATGTTTAAATACGTTGACAGGATAAGTCCGGGCGGCGGCTTCACGTAGATCCATTAGCATTGTTTTAAAGCTTAGAGCGGCGTTTAGGGGCCGATGTGTCGCCCGACACGCATATTTTTATGACACATGTCGTTTTTTCAAATAATCAGTGTGAAACGACTACTGTGTCGAAGCTTCTGATAAGCCAGATTCTTTGGTATTTTTTTAAGCCGGTAAACCACAACTTGTAGTTGTTTTTATTTTGTTTCTAACAGAGTACGTTAGCAACAATGATTATAAAATGGCATATATTTGTAAGGCTGTTCGCTGTGACCGCTGTCGTGTCAGGCTGGCGTCCGCGGTTAGTGTCGTATTACACAAAAGATCGAACGTTTTTAGATTGTTTTGGGGCCGAAATAAAAACCGATGTCTCCAGCAATTTTACAAAATTACCCGACGACAGAAGGTCTTCCATTTTTTTTCAATCCTTAATCTGCTGTTTAAATACAATAATAAACCTTAAATATAAACAAAGGGATTTCAAATTGGTTTAGTGATCTGTAAACATAAGTTGGTATAGTTTTCTGGAATATTGGTTTACATGTAACGCGCATCACATCTACTGACGACTTATCGAAGAGACAATTTGACGTGGGACTAAGATGTTGCGGTGATTTCCGCATCACTTCGTACGAGGAATTCAGCGACTGCGATCGTAAAACACTTTAAATAGACAGCTTTGTACAAAGTTAAAGCGAACATTATTGAAATATTATTCTAATGTGATGACGCATTATGGAAACATGATTCATTTAGTTTTTGTAGGACATGTCACAGGATCTCAAAATGGTTATCATAAAGAGCGCAAGATAATTCGTTCGAGAGTCGCGTGTTGTTATTTATTTTGAGGTAGTAACTGTTTTTATCAATGGGCGTCCATTAGATGAGGCTTTTGTGTTCGCTGGCGCGAGGGCGTGAGAATAGCCGAGCTCGAACATAAATTTTTGATTGCATATAACCTTTTTAATGTGTCACTTTTACACGAATTGAATTTTACTCTCACGTAAATTTAGGTTTTATCAGCTTTAGTATTGCTATCAAATTATAAAATACAAAAAAATTGAACACACAATAAAAAAATGAGCACGTTCTCGATCGATGGATCGGTGGCATGACGGACTATTAACGCGGCTTATCTCGTGAACAATGCGTAGGTACGGTGTAACATCAGTCAAATGTCACTCCCGAACAAGCAAGCAGCGGCACGACTTATTAATTTAGTAGATATAAACATTTACGTTTTGTAAACCCGTTTAATGTCGTTCAACTAAAATAAGCGGTATGGCTCGCAAAAATAATTCGGCACCATCAAACGCATCGTTGGGAAATTAATTATCAATTTGTTGTGGGTGCCAGGGCGACATAAATCGATCGAGTGTATCTGCCTGCAGCCACATTAGCCACGCTCAGGCTTGAGATAAGGATAACAAATGCTCAGTTTAATGTTATCTCGACATCGCGGACATGAGAGAGCTTTTTGCCACCACATCATCTGCCTCTCGAGTTTGTTCCTTCGATATCTGTAATAAATTCGTGCTTGTGCATCGGGAGATATATTTGTTACATTTGTTCTTATCTACAAAGGTTTTTATACTGTTCTGTTTATTTCCATTGTCCGCTTTTTGAGATATTCTTTGGATGTTTGTTAGGATATATTTAAAGGGTTACTTTTGACAATGCTTAGTTATTTATATCGGAAAAGCTGCCTTTTTAAACTATTAATCGGTAAGATTATTTACACTTTAAAATGGTAAAAACATTTTAACAGTTCAACTTAAAAAGTCTCATATCCTGCTTTCTATTTCTAAACCTATAAAAAATTTACAAGAAACTGTTGCTACTTAGCACGCTTTTCTTTCACCTAGAATTACAAATTTAGCAGATATTATTGATCTCTAAATAACCAAAATGTGTGTTAACCTACTATTAAAAAAGGGGTAGACCACAATCACTTGCTAATAACTTCGACATCAGTCTGAGGTTATTTGACACCTCTGCAGACTTAGATTTTCACAACCTCGGAATTGTACAGCTTTTAACATTAAATTAAGTGGGTAACATAGATATTATTGAATACATGTTAGACATATAACCTTATTTACTCCAGTCTAAGTTATTACATTGTCAATAGTTTCTACGGCCATATGGTAGGTAAATACAATTGCAGAAAATATATCTTAAAATGTTCTGTAGTTGAGCTTTTGCACAGCAATAAAAAGCGTGGCAAGAAGACACTTAATAGCTACTGAATTTACTTGTTACCCATAAAATAACACTACATTTTACACATTAAATAGAAGAAAACTTTAAGTAGCTCTTTAATTTGGGATAAACCTTTTTTCCTATATTTTTTTCTATAATTTACTACTGCAGTTTTATATTAAATTTCTACTGCATTGCTTACCCTTAAAGTCATTAGAAACTTATTGTAACTTAAGCTTAGTACGTGACTCCGACTTCATTGTTTAAATTAAGAACACCTAATTAGAAACAAAAGCTATTGAATTGATTATGCTAATAGTTTAACATCCGTGAACCCACTTTCATTGAACATTAAATTCAATTTAATTGAATATACCATAACATGCAAAACAATTGAAGTTGCAATGCGAATTACGATTTCATTTTTTGATTAACTTTTATTTTTACTCTACTGAGCTTTGGAGGGTTATGTCTTTCGAGCGCGTATTTGTATTTCTTTGGAATGCTTTGTAGCTTAAACGGTAAGATAGATTTATTTGAGAGGTAATTTTAGACTCATCTCAATTATTAAACTGGTCCATATTTTTCAATTTTATTTATAAAGCATTCGATCAAGTAGGTGTATTCAATTGAGGCAGAATTTATAGGCTGCAATAAATAGGATGTTTAGTATTCATGTACTGCGATAAACGATTACCTGTGAGGCAAACGCATTAAAGGAGTAAAAAATAAGGCATATGTATTAAACGGGTTATAATTTACGTTCGTTATAAACGAGTGCGAAGTGTTGAAAAATGAGTAATTTATGTAAGCTAGACCTAGGCGCCCTAACGACTAAGTTGCGACATAATTGCCGATATGTTTAACTTTTAATACTTACAAACTTAAATATTTAAGAGACCATTTTCTACTGATTGAAACTCATATTTTAATAACTTATTTAGTTAATGACTACGAATTTTTATAACCCGAATATCTATAAACAACAAGTGTTTCCATGGATTGCTTTGGAGATCAAATTGTATAGCAAAATTCAAAAAAAATCTCGTCGGAAATGAACTCAAATTTACTTTATGATTGCCATAAACATCAATCCAGATCTAAATTATGATTTAGAATTATAAACCTACAAATTTTGATGTCAAAAAAACTTATCTACATTCAAAATTAGAGATCAACCTGTATATGAAGCGAGCTTACATAGTTCTCAATCGTTAGGTATATAGTATACAGGCTCCAAGGGTATCATGGGAGTTATTCATATTCAATATAAAACCGCGACCTTTTTCAGCCGCGGCTAGGGTATAATTATCAAGCCACGGGCGCATGCGAAATTGGGGTCTCACCTCGAGGCGGCCATAAATAAAGCAAAATGACCGACGCCAGTGGGAGGAACTGTGCGTTAATGAATAAGCTGACCCGGTCCGGAACCGGCCCGGAGCCAACCGGAGCCGGCCGGAGACGGCCCGGACCGCCAGCGGAAACCACGCCATTCCTAAGGCTCCTAAACCCCATCAAATATACATTAACAACTTATTTCAATTTTCGACAATGACGAATATAGATCAAATTAATAACTTGGATTAAAAAATATGCCTCAAATAAAACCTCAGGACCCCTTTAGCACTATTGGAACCCAATATCATTATTAACGCCCGATTGTAGTACGAAGGGCATCAATTTGTCTCACTTACACAGGCTCATTCAATTTATCTTCCAAGTGATCGGATTACACAATTGTAAATAAATGTTAAAAATTACCCAACAAGAAACACTAATTTGAATATGAATAGTTAGGCGCCATGTAGGCAGGTACATGAAAAAACCGGCCCCAAATAATAATAGTAGACAAATGTCCCCCTTAGAGAACACAATGAAACACTTGTGAGCGATCAATTCACTTTTAAGACATGCTAATTTGAAAGTCTAGAGCGCTTTATAACTATTTAGGGTCATAATGGACAGCATATATGAATAACAACAGCCTCATATAATCCCACAAGAAAAAAATACTACTTTACGGCTGGCCTATTTTAGTTTTGGAGCTTTGAGAAAAACATGTTTGAGGAGACAGATAGCTGTCGATTATGTCAAAAATATTTGAACGTTTATTATGTCTGCTATCAACAAAATGATGATCATCAAGCTATCGTATCAGGTATCACAGTGAGCTGACAGGAAGGTAATGCAGAGCGTGTGACGTTTGTCGTGACGACATGCGACAGACGGGTCGCGGTAGTCGCAGCCAGGTAGGTCGGGAGGCAGCTATTATTTAAATTAATTGGACATAAAACGACGAAGCCGAACACAAAAGCGTGTCGCCAAGAACAGCCGAACAACCGCCGGTCGCGGACCGCTCCACTCGGACTCGTGATAAATCAAACATTCACCATTAACTTTTTCATGATCACATTAATGTTCAATGTATTCGAGACTAAGGAGCTATTTTTCTATCTTTTTGTTTTATATGTTTGTTTGTGCGTTGGAAGTAAGAAAATTACTGTTTGCTTTACTTTTTATGTTAGAATTATGCGATGGCTTGTCATGCATATATGAAAAGGTAATAAAGAGTTTTCTAACTTAGATTTATTTACCGACTTGGGCACTTATCTTTCTGAGAATATATCGTGATTTAGGTGTAACTAGTGCTAATTAATAAATGTCGTTTTTAAGATCGGTCGCATAGTAGCGGAGTGTCGCAGCGGTGATGGGCGAGGTGCGCGCGCGCCGGTCCCGGCGTGTGATCGTTATCAGACGTCGCCGTGTCGACTGCACAATGCCATCTTTTGTGTTCCGACACGATAATTTATTGCCACCAAGCACTGCGCTTACAAACCGACCGAGATAATTCTGCGATTTCAAATTTAATTCAAGCACGCCTTTTGATTTTAAGACCCTTTTCATCTTTGTGTAAATAAACTTGATATTGATATTACTTTATAAAATACTTTGTTTACTCGATTTGAAGCAATAAAACTTCAGAGAAACTACTTCTAATGGGTCTTACCTGATGGAATAACCACATTTACATGTGAAAAGGGTGAACTTTTAGAAGGACTTTCCTATGTTTACGATGTCAATTAAAACTTTCAGTAGTCGTTACGAAGGTAGTAAAGAAACAAAAAGGTGCGACTGTTATTTCATACAAAGGACAGATATATAAAATGCAGTTTAAACATTCGAATATATGTGACACAATGTTGAGAGGAGCAGAGGTTAGGTCCATAGTAAATTATGTTCTGTCCAGCGGTTAGTGAATGGCGGTAGAAATAATTGTTGTTAGCAAATGAGTATTGTTTTGTTTGATGTCGCCTTGTCTTCTTAAACCATTTCAAGTTTAGCTTAAAATATTGCCGGCAATTATGTTGTACGGTATTGCGTAAGTTGTTTGAGAAATGTGTGTGTCGTAAAACGGTACATATTTTAAGTCACAATTTTCTTTTAGGTTTATAAGGATTTTTGTCTATTTATTGGACGAGATAAAAATTGTGTATTATTAACTACATATTTAACAATATCGTGACATATAATATGTTAAAAATCGGTTCAGCCAAACGAGGGATAATCGCGGACAAACATACATACATACGTACAGGTCAAACTGAGGACCTCCTTTTTTTTGTTTGAAGTCGGTAAATAAAGTACTTTCAGTTATCTACATTTCCATACATTTGCATCATCTTTTCACATATGTCTTACGAAGCCTCTTAATAATATGTTGTTTTGCTAAACTTGTTATATTACCAAACTATTGCAAAATTCTGTATGTCAGAGTGACATAGGGTATACAAGTATTATGTTGGTTACGTAAACATTTACAAGAGTGCTAATTAGTTAAAGCTAATTTAGTTCTAAACATTCAAAGAATATTGATGTTTAATGTTGTCATGTTTTTGTGTGAATCACAAAGAACATTTTATAGCATGTATTCAACTGTTTACACATTACTTTAGCGCATATTTAGACAATATTTAAGTTGTGTGATTTGTCTATTGATTTTATCTAGGTTTCGTACGATTAATATTTTATGACTTAAACCTTAAAACCTACTTATTGTAAATAAACATTTGATTAAGGTTACTCTGTTTTTTAAAAGATTGCAAATCAGCGATAGTGTGTATCATTTAATAAAACCCACTGACAAAATATCTTGAAACCCTAAAGACCTTAATTTTATAATTTATGTGAGCTTGAATTCGTTTTAAACTATGTATTAGGAGCCGATTGGTACTTTGAGATGTTTCGGCCTACATTGTGTATCGGACAAACATCGGAGAACATAATAATGTACTTCAAACATGAAGAGCGAAGAGATATCTGTAGGTTTATTCCAGGTCAACGCATCGCGCATTTTAATAGTTATGGCCGGTGCTCGGGCGTAGTATTAAAACAATGACCAATAACTTTGTATTTACGTCTCATTGAGCAGAAGCATCTGCACATGTTTATCTCAGTTACGTATTCCGAGGAAAATTAAGGTTTTACACTACCTGAAATTTTATTTTATTGTTGCTTTTGAACCGGCTTAGGTAGTACTTATGTTTTAAAGCATACTCGCTGTATTATAAGAGTATTACACAGTTTACGTTACTAAGATGCAAGCGAAACAACGACTTGAGACGGATTATACAAGGCATTGGCCACAGCCGAGCTATGGCTTATGAATTGATGTTATCATTTGCAAAGAAGGAAGTTCAACTTTCCCGCGACAGTTTCAATAACAATAAAACACAATCACGACTGAGAGGCGAGTGTGCCTTATCGGAGGCACGAAGCCGATCGTTCATAGTCAAAATAATGACGTGAACGTTCCGGCCGCTCACAATTATACCCATTAGTTTATTAATCGCGAACGAGCCGAGCATTGTTCCGCCGCGGACAATCGTCGCTAGACCAAATAACGCCGGCTCCGCTTACCTAAATACAACAACAGAGAAAAAACCAAAGCATTCAGAGTATTGCGTTACAAATCTGTAGGCATAATCATAACCATTTCAAGGCAAATCAAAATTAAATACGTCATGTTGAATCGATTTCATCCAATTTATGGTCGTAACTTCCAATTATAGCAACAGGAATTCCTCAGATGAGGACATCGATACTTGAAGCTCGAGAACAGTAAATGTAAATAATGTAATATCAAAAAAAGGGCAAGGCTTGAATATCAAAATGTGAAAGAGAGAGAGAGGTGAGGTTCCGTAGGGAGTGAGTGGGAGAGGAATACAAACTGCGTGAGAACAAATCGCATGCGGTTGAGGCTTCACATGCGCCAACCACGAACCTATAAATACAACAGCGTTACAATACGAATGCCTTTCTATTGCACGGTAGTCCGTAAATAAGCGTTATGTCAAACGCGCACTTATATCAATACATTCACGGGAAGCGTCCCACTCAGTGGCGATTTACACGCATGTCATAGGTTAATGTACAACCTAATGTAAGAGATATTTTCATTTCACTTGCATCGAATGTTTGCAAATAGTCGAAAGCTTTGGTTTCAATGTTTATGCACTCATTCCTGTAATGAGTAGGTTAGTGCTGATCATTGCTAAACATGAAGTGTAGATAACAGCAACTCGACGTATGACTCCGTGTTTTGTTTTTAGTAATAGAAATTCATGAAATCTCTCATTTAAAGAAGATAGCTACTATACCCTAACGAGACAAGCAAACTACCTCTTAGCCTGGTAATTTCCACTCCTACATAAACTGTCGGAGCTGAAATCATTGTTTAGCTACAAAGTCTACATGTTTCAGTTAAAATTTATAGATCCTTTCATGTAGTAAATATATTCTACAAATCATTTGTTATGTAAGTACTTGTTCCCGAACATTTACCGGCGCGGGAGCGGATCATGAACGCGGCGCGCACACTCGCATCAATGCCTCCCCATATAAACAAGAGACCCATAAAGAAAACCAATTACATGCTCGTGAAACCATTTTAACAACAAACGAAAATGTAAAAACTGAAATTGAATGATTTTATGATAATTGAAATTGAGTTTTTAATACATCTGGTACGAGTTTCGATACACCAATTGGAGTTTGAAATGAAAACTGCAGGAAACACATTTTCCGCGGCGAGTATAAACAACAGATGTGCTTCGGAAATATAGGACGAATGTTTAACATTCCTGGAATTAGGAGCATGTGATTCATATCAAGTACCGGTAACTATTCCAAAGATTCCAATTACGTAGTATACTCACATAATTTCGAGAAACGTAATTTTCCTTAAGCAGTTCAACATGTTTGAAACTAAATAAAAAAGTTTCACTACTTCTCGTTAGATGCCTTTAAGTGTTCTACAATAATAATAAAAAAACATTAGAAATGTTCCGAATTTGAACGAAAAAAAACTGTCACATCCTAAAGGGACGTGCCAGTTTTTCTTACCTATTTTGACATTCGAAGTTTTTTCTACATACAAACTTTTTGTCGGCAAACGCTAAATAAATCTATGGTTTATGAAACATTCTAGTCGTTTCTATTTGCCTTGAACTCGACCGCAAGCTGCGTTCACGGCCGCTGAGGGATACAGCACATTTGTGAGACATTACTGAGACGTAACTATTTAACACTGGGCTTTTAATTAATATATTTTAACGTGAAACTGATAAAAAATATTATTTTATTTAGCCATGTATTGTAATAGATTAAAAGTTCTCACGCACTACTATGTTATGCAACAGTGATTTACAAAATATAAATTTCCAAAGTCGTAGATTTATTTTCACATAAATCACAAATTATCTTTTTTAAATACCCAACTTGTTTGCTATTGGCCACAAATGTTTTATTAATTTAATTCTATGCAAAGCTTCACACACCTACATACTAACGGTATTATGACTTTGACATGAATCAATGACATTCTGAATTCGAATTTCCATATTCCACATTTAAACTGTTACGTCAAAACATAGACAGTGAAAGTGGATGGGTGCCTGTTTTCGCTAATCCTTTGGCTATGGCTATATAAAACTACTTAGCAGCATAATTGGCTGAGATAATTTCTTGTTTAGACAAAAGCATGATTCACAGGCGAGATGTTAGTACTCTGACGGGATTACAATAACAACTGACGCTCACTCACATTCGCACATTCCCGCGAATTGACTCGAAGCAACAACACAAGAATGCACTTTACCTTCCGACGAGGTCTCAATCGGTATTTTTTTATATGTTATTACGAACGGACCACTGAGATATAACATGACACTCGACATGGCGAGATTAATTTCCGATGTGGCAGATTGTCACTATAATTTATGATCGACCATTGTCTCCTAAGTGACGTCATTTTATGCAAGACGTTGCCATCTGATCATTTTACTTGCATTGTTAAAAATATATTGGGGCTTACTTTTAGGGCTGATCGAACAATGAACGGAATGGGCTTTTAAATGCTTCTTAATTTTCACACATTTTAGTGTTGTCGTAAATTGTTTACAGTTGTAAATCTGACATAGGCATGTTATTACAACTGGACCAGTTAGATAATATCCTGTTATCAAGACGTTATTTGCATAAGCATGCTCTTAAGAACGTATTACCGCGATTGCTTATTTGTTGTCATTTAAAACCTTCTCTTCGTGGGTATCGAGACAATATCCCGCTACTTTCATTATACCGGTACTAAGGGATCGAGTTTAACTGCAGACGACATCGATTTACGTTGGTTTTTGTGTAAATGATGTTAAGACTAAAATCAAGGCAAAAACTCGGCTAAACTAATGCAGCTTTTGGCAACAATTACTAGAATAAAGTGAATCGGTTTATCGTTAATTTTACAACATGTCTAAGATTTTTTCTATATTGGCAGATGTTTGTTTATGATAAAGTAGGAATGTGTGCCAAAAGTGTGTGTTGGCGAGGTGACAGGGGCAGCTTGACCACAGCGCGGGCGCACGGCGGGCGCACGGCTGGGCGCGCGTGCGGTGCCGCCGCGCCGCCGCCGCGGTCACAAGCTGTGACCACCATCTTCTAGTATTTCAGCTGACCGCAACGAGCCCCAGTCATCGACCTCGCCACTCCCTGACCATCACAATTTGTCGCATACAATCAAAAACCATTTATAGGCGTTAAATCGTCTCTTAAACGGTCCTATAAAGCAGATGTAAAGCGCTCGTAAAAACGTTAGTGCACTTTGTGGAATCGTCATAGTTTAGATGTTAGATAGAAAAATTAAACAATAAACAATTTCTAGTTATACAATAAAGTTTAATTTGTATTTAATCATAGAATTTTCTACAAAACCTTAGTGAACTGCCCATCAATTTCGTAGCTCTTACAATGCATTAAAAAGGTTTATGAGCAATCGGAACAAATACTTTCTCACGTCAAATATTTAACATTTTTGTGCATGTATTTAGATATGTGGTATGTATATTAGTTATGCTGCGACGTTGAATAGTCATATTTAAGCGTTAAGTATGCGTGTCCTCCGAGGGCTGTCTGACACAAACGTTTGTCGGCCAGCAAGCGCTGGGTGGAGCTAATAAACTATTTGAGTAGAGACGGTGTGTTGACACTGGCGTTTCACACCTGAACAATGCCCCTCGTTTGCATTAATGTAAATTAGGTTAGGCCGCCGCCGCCGCGCCTACGTTCAATTAGACGTGCCCTAAAGTAGCGCATGTGTGCATGTGTAAACGCATCTAATAACGTAACGTGTAACTGAAAATGCCGGGTAATGAGAGAAGGTAATGAGCGCGCGAACCATAGTAGCCGACAGATTGAAACAGCTACACGCTGTTTTCATTTGTTTTAATTTAAGAAGCGAGCTTGATTTATTTACGAAAATATATTTATTTAGACATGTAATTTGCTAATAATCGTGAGTGACAAGGTTTCAAGTCGAGTATAACTTAAAATATAATAAACAAAAATTTAAATTTAATTGTAGACGAAATAATTACCAGGTTTATTTGTAACGTTGGTTATTGGATTTAATAATATTATGCATTTCTTTACTAGATAAGATACATAAAACCCTATTCCTTAACTAATTGAACCTCCATATTATAAAATGAAAGACTCACTTCCTCAATTTGTACAGATTGTTTAAACACACTCTATTAGATTGAATAAAAGAATTTGTTCCGTTAAGAGTTTTCTCTGCAGGCATTAACCAAGAACCGGGTTATTGCCACAGTATAATAAGAACGGTAGGTACATGCATTTGAGCACTTTCCGTGTGATGTTAAATCTCAACAACAGTCGCTTCTATGGCTTGGGAGCGAGCCCGGAGGCTTAGCTAACCTACTTTTATTAATACTCTGTGATAATGTTCTAAATCCAATGGAGTACGATAATTAGCTGTATAACAAAACTTTATAAGGTTGGAAAAAACGTGTTTATATAATCTGCTAAAAATAAAACCAAATCCTCTAAAATGGCCGATCAAATTATTTTAAAAACTAGGTCGATGTATGCTTGTAATTACAAATCCGACGTAAATAAGGAAACAATACTTATGAGTATCCAAATATGAGTCTAAAAATAGTTTGAGCAGTGTTGGAGCAGCACCGGTGTCAAAGACTGGCCGGTTCTGTTATTCGTCCGTCAGCGTGTGCGCCGGAGCCATCCCGTAAACAACGACCGACGCAACCGAGCGATTTGCGTTCCTCACAGATTCTGCGCGCCTAGTACAACTTCCTATAACCATTTATAAAAGATTCTCTCAACTTCTAGAATTTATTTAATCTAAGCTTTTTATTAAAGTGTCCAGTTTGAGTCTGTAGTTTTAGTTCGATATTAGGTTCAGTTGAATAATAGGACCGCAAAAGGAAATCAACAGGACGTGCCATTAACATTTCCGAACGTCACAAATCACACCACCAAAATGCGATATGTATAACCGAAAAAGATCTATGCTGGGAAGGATTTTTTGTTATTCCGAAGCGGCGGAGTCGCACGCGCGGTACGATTGTGGTTGTGTGGTCCTCGCTAGCCACTTTGTAAATAGTGCGGTTTGCCTTTTTCAACTTTTGTGTTTTGTTACCTTTTGTGCTGTTGTAGGACCAATATTACCATAGCTATTTAGGCTCGTCGGATAAATAAATACGCCATTTATCATGATAGATAACTGATGCACGTGAACGTCGCCGCGTCGCAGATGGACTCGAGATTTGATCTTTACTTCAAACAATTTGTAGTGATTTATCTTTGCATTGTTTTGTAGTAATATACAAATAAAAAATACTTGTGATATTAGTGTGAGGTGACGTTTAACTATAATTTATGAGATGAACTACTAATGATACAGTTTTTTATCGCTATGCATGTAAAGAATTTGTTAGATCAAAAGCTCGAGTGATTCAAATTAGTTTAAACACATGTGTATGAATACATTAACCGGGCTGTATTAAGTATACATTTAGAAGTGTGGGAAGTTTTGAAATGATTCCACTTTCTACCAAGTTATACATACTTCTAGAATCTGGACAGATTTGGACCCAAGTGTTACCTATTTCCGACTAAACAATTAACGCTTGTCTACATGCATAAATCTAACAGTTGTCGGTCTATTCAGTTTTTGTCATTAACCTCACCGAACACATTTAAAAGCCGGCCTTTTCAGAATGCGGGCGTCATCGGTGCTACATCAAATCGTAGCACAATAAATTCACCCAAACCGCAGGCTCTTTCACAATATTTGTATCGGGCGTATTACGGTACGACAAAAAGGGCCGAAAGGGCGGCCCTCGTTGAATGAAGGGAAGGTAAATAAATATAAATAAAAGTGATGGCGGTCGGGGTCCGGGGGGAGGGGGCGAGGGGGGGAGGCGGGCGCCCCGCGGCGCCTGCGCAGCCCGGCAGACGAGCGCGCCTCGCGATCTAGCTCTCAACGACCATCGGTTTTTATCACCGCAATCACCACTTAATACCGTTTTACATTTTTTGATTAACCATGAATAATTTGCTTTTTAAAAATAAAGTTCCTTTGAAGGCTGGTTCTACCACATTCCACTACTGTTTCAGGATTCTCTTAGTGTGCACATATATGTATGTGAAGTGTGTAATTGCATACTTTGAAATGCATTAAAACCGATATATGTGGAGAGTTTGGTTCGTATTAAAAACTAACAAGCAATAAAACAAACTCATAAAAAATTGAGATGAGAACGATTTGAAAAGAACCTTCTAGCGTGCGTCGTTACAAACCATGGAATTTCGTTCGTCTTTTGTTTACGATACGGTACAGTTACCGACGCGACAATCAATCATTTACCGAGCCACATCAAACCTTACCGAACACATTGGCAGAAATATTTCAATTAAATCAAAACAATAATGTTTGGGAACACCCATAACTCAAGTTTCTGATTCCAAAAAACTTTGTACATTGTAAAAATCACAATTACATGGTCATTGTTCGTTCCATGTACTTGTCACACGTCATTAAATGAGACCAATGAGAGTCGTAAATGTATTGTCCGTGCTGATCGCCTGCGCTCGCGCTTGTGAGTGTAATCGTACAGCAGGACCAATTACGGGGCTGTGCGAGACCAACGTGCACTTTTATTGGGTGTAAGATTTAAGTGCCGGTCGCCACGCCGACTTCAAGCCCAGCCTGATGTTTACGGCCACTTAAACATTTACGGACCATTTTTAACTTGAAATTTAAGCACATTAATCGTTGTCTATCATTATTGACTCGAACGGTAATTATATCCGCAACTAATACGTCGAGTACATAATGCTGTATCTAGAATCACGGTCGAACGTAAAGGTCAGGCAATAAAAACAAAAGTTGAACAGCATTCTGCATCCAATCAGGAATGAGAACGACTTACGGGTAAAAGATTTTCAAATGAGGAAATAGATGGTTTCTAGAAACGAATAGTTTATCTTGCCATCGTCATGGTTAATTCATAAGTGATGTTTCATCCGGTTGAATCACCTCCACGTAAGTTTTCATAGTCCATATATCAAACGTCTTATAAAACCAGGGAAGGGATTGCAATAAATCATCGAAAGCCATCGATAAGCTCAAAACGGATTGCACTTTAGAGTTCAAACATTGCGATATTATACCAAGAGCGTTACATAAACAAACCCAAACGGACTTAAACAATACCGATTGTTTTTTGTTTCATCCTTGGATGTCATAACATTACGTATTGATATTTCACATTGCTGTAATATTAGTTGGAAGTAGAACCTATTTACTGTTATTTAGTCATACGACTACTTACCGTTTTACATAGCGATGGTTCGTTAGTTTTTAAACCGCGCTTATCGTGCCCTAGGTAGACTACTTAAGTATTACTAATTGCAAAAAATGCTCATAAAAAGGCCGTAATTTTCTTATTTAGTTTTGCAGTTTGGAAAATGACCGGAAAATATATTGTATTTGAATAATCCAAAACCACATTTCAAAGTACACCATATTTTTTTTTTACTTTCCTAAGTTATGCAACTCACAACTTTTGAAAACGCTAGCTAACGAGAGCCTGATATAAAATATAATTAATACTATGCTATTACATCGTAGATCATAAAGCTAAGAAACAAAACACTACTCCATTCCTTATAAAATAATGGATAGACACATTACTTCGAAACATTTCATCATCTTTGATGTTTAATGTATGCAAGATCCTCAACTATTTTAGTGGTTGAGAAATTAGTTTTCACAAGCAGTTCCGCATTAGTTGTATGATGAAACATCAGATCCGTATATCCATATGATTACTTTAGCATCAACCGATCGATGCAAAGAGATCGTAAATCCAAGGGATTTTCGTAGGCAATGTAGTGAAATAGGGCATTGTTATAAATAAACTAGATGAGGACTTAGGTTAAATGGTCGGTAGTTTATTGTGATATTATGTACCTATATGTGATATTATTAAAGAGTTTGTATACGGAAGCGACTACTAAAAATTAAACATTTTTTTTTCTTAGGTATGATTTCTTTTTTGTTCCTCCTACAGTGTTATTTTACCTGCAGTGACCATTTATCTAAAAATGATATAGTTACTCACCATACGAACTTTACTAAAAGCTCCGGTTTGAAACCACTAAACGCCATTATAAAATAAGTAAAACCGTAATCAAACATGACGGCACAATCATAACACAGCCTATCTAACGTTTGAAGCGCCCGTGCCTTAGCATTGACTGTGGTTTGACAGATAACGCTAACATTACAAACAGCTGGTGAACAAATATTTGCAGCAGTAATTAAAACAAACCAACAGACACACAAGCACACAAACACACAGACACACGAGACGCAAGCAAACAGTGGGGACCGCTTTTTGCGACCCACTCAGTTTTCTTTTCTTTTAGACGAGATATAAAAAATATCAAAGGTAAGTCAACAAAGCATTCTTTAGCTACGATTCCCAGCGAGTTTCTATTATTTTTGTTTATTGGTTAGTATTGAAAGTTTAGAATTACTTTCTATTTTAAATGTTAATGTAATTATTTTGAAATTACTTGAAATGATAACTGGGGAAGAAAGTATTTTAAATAATATCGATGCGAAATTATAGAACATCAAAAAAACGTTTTTTTCTTCATACCTATCAAGATCACAATTTTTAAATAAAACATAATTAATTTATCAAACGTAGGTACAGGACTAAGAACATGAAAAAAAACTTTGTAAACGTTAATGAGATCATGAGAGATTTCAAAAAGAATAATCTAAGAGACCGTTGAAAAGATCTTAAGTTTTAACTTATTGAAGTAAAGCTTAGCTTTTATTTTGCCAAAAAATATTAATGCGTTTTCTTATCAATTTACAATTACAAGTTACATAATTCCTAGTTCAAATACCAACTTATCCTATAGCTACGTCACAGCGTTTGCACTTCAGTCGGTTAACGGAATAAATTAGCACTCGCCAACTTCTACAGAGCAATAAATAATTTGTATTACTGCGTAAACCATGCTTAATGTTTCTATTACTTTGCAACTGTTTAAACCAGCATAACACATATTTTGAAGACTAGTAAACTTAGGTTACACAGTTATAATGACAGCAATGAGAACTTGCTTTACATTGCAAAGTATTCTTGAAAAGATTACAAATGTTTAGATGTAACTTGTCAAAGTATGACGTACAACTAAGTTTGAACTTAGGTATGTATAGAAGCTGGATGGTCTTTAATAACAAATGACGATCGCCGCTCCTGGTTGCGTCACAATACATCGGGGCTGTTTACCTAGTGAACAAGCCCCAACTACTTATACATTGTGCAGCTCACTAAACGTCTGATTTATGTTAAGGTATTAGCACACTTATGTTTACATACATCACGACTGTTTACGTTTGTGAGAGAAATGCAAATCGTTAATTTATCGCCACCTTAAGAAGCAACTATATAAAACAAACCGCAAACACGGCCGAGGTTCAAAGACCTATCTCTTGAGTTTGGCGTGTGTTTGAACAAGTGTCCGCCGACAACTTGCGAACGGTGAGCGCTACCACGTGAACAATTATAATTCACTTTATGTACTGGCGAAGGGCGCATTCTATAACATACTGTACTTGTTCCATTGTTCCTATTTGTTTGTTCAATTATTTATGTGTCGGCTCCACTTTGTTAGTAACAATTAATCATGAAAATTGCCTTTAAAATAAAGAGCCTCCGATGTCACTGAAAACACTGGGCTACCAAGTGCAAATATGTATAAGAAAACAATAATAACAAAGAAGGATATAACGTATTTTTAGAAGTGTTCTAAAATTAAAATTTTATTTACTTTTAAAGCCACATTATCCTCCTCTTAATTTTATGACTGGCCAGTTCCAAGATTGCAATGTGTACATAATAAATCTAATGATAAAGAAAAAATAAACTCAGTAGCCAGTGTGCATTATACCAACACGGCCCTTATTACAACACACGATAAATATTACACCCGGTACTCGCAAACACAATAAATAAGGACATTGCATTAATAACGTATTATGCATGTAAGTAATTGCGAATCGAATAGAATATCCGATTTCACATTTCGAAGAAGTAAATTGTGTAGAATCGATTAGATGAATGGAACTTAGGTGTGACTGCAAGAGCCTCTTGTACGTCACAGATGGTTGCGGCAACAATAGTAAATAAATTAATATTACTAATATTACACGTGATATTGCATGTAGACATTTTTATCTAATTTACAACACTATTGTTTTTGACGTTTGCACTATGCAGTTGTAGAATGCCAGTTGCTCAATTCTATATTTCAAATACAAATTAAGAACGCAGATTCGTTCGAAACATGTTGTAATACTTGTTTAAAAGAGTACAAATATTTCAATGTATGCTCATAAAAAAGCAATTTCGCGGTAAGCGTGTCCGAATTTCATATAGCGCCTACGTTATCCAAAGACTAAGGAGTTTCACATGAAATGTTTATTTTATTAATTTTTATAGCTCGCCAGATGTGATTTAGATGAGAACCACTCCTAAACGTTTACTATACTGTAATCATTCTGTACACTAATAACTAGTTATGCCTTGATTCCAAATAATAAAAGCAAAAGTTACATATCGACTGATAGGAAAAAATAAAAACATATTTTTTTTTTATATTTAAAACTTAGATATAAATAATATAAATATCCATTTTTTTTTTGTTAAATCGACTTCATACTATAGTCACTAGTTGGTTCTTAGCGTGCTAATAATGATTAATAGAAAACAATATCCTTATTCGTGAATCCTGTAGGCGTATATTATGAAGATAAACGACAGTTTTATTATAATCCGATAATCACAGCTAGAATATTTATTTGTATTCTGGTATCTCGTACAGTTTCTTATTGTAGGCTTCAGATAACGGCGATGATAACTCGCTGTATCACGGCAGTTAGGAGGTCTTTATAACATTTTACAACGCTGTAAACCCACCGTTGAATTTTAGGATTAATTTGATTATGGTCAATTATTCACAAAGCGTTCGGTCTCTCGTTCCGTTTTTTGTCCTCCACTAATAAGCCGAAAATATCTAATTTGGACGGCGGTGTCTTTGCTGCTAACAAATTAAACCACTTTAGCGTATCAGGCAATGAAATTAAATCAATATTAACAATCGATAATTAACTAAGTATACATTGCCGTCATATAAAACGTTTATTTGATTTACCCATCTATTTACATACCTACTTAATTACCTCTTAGTTTAAACGTGCTTTTAAAAATTAAGGTTAAAACTGAACAGTTCTACAAACATGGAACCCGGCGTGTTAATTAATGTTTTCGTTATTTGAGAGAATGTCAAACACGAAGCTAATCTCCGGATTACAATAGGGTTTAAAAAGTAGATAACAAAAGTGAGTGTGGCGGGCGGATTGCTGCGCTATCTGCGCGCGCGCACCGCAGTAAAAGCTCATTGTAACTCGAGCCTCAAATACGAAATTGAATAATGCTGACCTATCCCGCGACCGCCTTGCCCATAAATCACCGAGATATTTATGTCCCTCTAACCCCGCGCCCCTCGCGCCCCGAGGCCCCCGCCTCTCCCCGCACCACCCCTCCGGACTCCGAGCCTTATTCGCGTCCAGGGATATAAAATATATAAAAATAAATAAACTTGAAGTTTATAATTTCAAATTGCAAATATGAAAGTACGAGTATATGGTATCCAAAACATTTACTATTTTAATTTTCTGTCTGTTTGTTCCAACTAAGCTCTGAAACGGCTAGACCGATTTTGACGGGACATTCACACGCAGATAGCCCATGTTACAAGGAGCTCATTTTATTTATTTTTAAAAGGGCTAGGTTCCAGCGCTGGTAAACCGCAGTGCACGGCTTATTAAATCAAGATTTATCATTAAGCAAAAAACATTAGAAGTTTTGTTCGAATAAAAAGTGTGGTAAATATTTTAACTTTAGGGCAGACAAGATACGTTAAGAGTGAGCTATTTTATTTATGGTTGAAATTATTTCATTCATAATAAAATTTGAGAAGGATATTCACAATGTAGTACTTGGAAATATGCCGCATTCACTATCATAATGGCGGTCAGTGGAGGAAAGCCTAGTATTCAATAAAAACTTACATAAAATAGTAAGTTATTCCGATTGGAATCAGAGGTAGGTGAGCGATGCGGTCCTGTGCCTATCCTGCGGTTGGCAAGCTACTGCCCTACCAGTCTATTGCTGGGTTTACACGGGAACACTAGCTCGTATATCTCCGTTCAAGTTTATTGAACAATATGACAGCATACAGACAAAGAACAGCCACGTCCGCCACCGAATCCCTAGCCAACAATAAAGTACTTAGACAAAGTTCATAAAGCGCAGTTGCGTATGATTTAATATTTCACTGCAGCGATGATGTAAATCTGAGCAATTGTTTGTAAATAAAGATACAAGCCTGTGGAAGCTGTAGCATAAATCCCGGGCTGTCACCAAGCACGTTACGCAACACAACGACCGACGGAAAGAGCATAGCATAACGCATTTATCTGTGAAGCATCTGGCATGTAATGTACCGCTTCCCGTGCGCATTAACTTTACTTATATTCCCTCTTATTTATGAGAAATAAATAATACTATTAGACGGAGATACCGATTCCTGATAAAAAGTGGGCCCGAGTTAAATGGGAGGCTCGGTGGAGGCAGAAAGAAAGTAATGGAGGCGCATCGAACCGGTTTTAAGATTTTTACGAATGCAAGGCTGGTGAGGTCGGCTATGTGCTGCCCGCGGCGAGCACATAACATCACCGCCGCGGACGCCGGATTCGCGCCGGCCGCTGCCTCACGCACACCGACACACGCATTCCTTCTCCGATTATTATCTGCATATAACTGGATTCTACCTAAAGATACTACGCCCATTAAACATTACCTCCAATCAATTCGCGGTTGCAACTCATATTTACAAATACCCGTCAAAACTATCCTTGAACACTTAAACACTATTTCAGGATTTGGGTTGACTGAGACTGAATTATGTGTGATGACGTTAAACCGAATTGAGTTTGCGTCGGGCCGTGATTGTAAACACCTTGTCTCAAACGTTAAATCAACTCGACTACGTCCTAATTACCATCGATTGACATTGCATCAAACTGTTCAGAAATAGCAGATCCGATAAACATGTCATAATCAATTTGGTTTTACGTACTATAGTACGTCACCAATGGACTTGTTAATTATATACTGTTGCTACCTGTCTTTTTGTATATATACGTATACATATCTTTTTTTTTTCTAGTTTCAAAATGGACAGTCATTCCATTTAAACGATTTTTGAATTAGGAAGTCTAACATTTGAGCTTACGGCTTCAAATTTGAATACCTACATCTGATTCTTGTATTGCATATAGCATTCCCGCGAGTATGTAATTCCATATCTGTTATGTAATTTACATATATTCACTTAGCTAAAAAGTATTGAATTAAATGTACTTACAATGTGCAGATAATATCAGCGGAATGAGAGGTTTAAGCAATTGAATTAAACATCGAATTACCAATTAACCCTTAATCAACTAATAACTAAACTACACATTTTAACAGTATAAATGAAAATTTGAATTTAGTGTGAACAACATCTTAGAACAAAACATTTTTACCAAACGCAAATCTACAAAAATATTATATACAAAAATGCAAATGTAATATTTTACCGACTGCATGGTACACCCATTTGTTACCATCTTTACAACTTGTATATTACCATTTACTACAGAACACCGAATTTATTTACCATGCATATGCATGCGTGCATGATGTATGGAAACTTGATGAAATGACCTTTTAATGTGGAGTGTCGCATCGCTGACCCACATTGTCCAAGTAACTGTATATCCAATGGTGAATTTGTTTGTCAACACGCTCGCTTGTTTGACGAGCCATTAGGCCGAGGTCAAACCTACCCATAGATTATAGGCTGAAAGATTAATCTTTGCATGCGAAATCAATCTTTATAAACAGTATTTTTCTTGTGTATTTTTCTATTTTCCTATGAAGCTTGAGTTTTTAATCAATCGCTACCCTGCTGTGAGCAATTGTGTTGATCAATGCTCATTTGTTTTTATGATATGAGGTTCTTGCCCTTTGTTCAGTGAAGCAATTACAGGCTACATCAATCTTTACTAATATAATAAAGGTAAAGAGTTTCTTGTCTGATTTGCTAATTTCTGAAAATACTACTATTAAATTAAAGACTATTTGCTAAGAGACTATGGGTTAAACGCCAGTTTTGCAGTTACGATATTACGAGTGACCGATTTTCCTATTTAGTTTAAATAAACTCGTAAGTAATAGTTTATGGCTGTATACATAAAACGTGTAAATTAAATATAACAAGTCAATTATGATTTTCGCACCTCTTGTATTTATTGATATATGATTATAGTCGGTATGGCCACCATACAATGATAGACATTTTAGAACATAAAATTAATAAATTCGTTGTACAATAAATGATGGTTTTTCATTAAATTTCAGTAATATAGAACATGCCTTTCTAATCCTATTTATTCTAGAAGCGAAAGTAAGGCTTTTTAATATTCCTTTTTAACTATCTATCTATTATAACTTTTAATTATCGCGTTGCAAGTTTATAGTAATATAATTCACGGGACTAAGCGAGATTAAGGTATTTACGCATGTACGCGCTTATTCCCGTGAATCATAGTATCTATTGGCTATAATTGAATATATTTTAAATATAGTTTTTTTTTTTAACAATTTTGTGTACAACAGTACCTAGTAACGTGCGTGTCGTGACTGTCCGTGGCATCAACATAACATGTTATGTATTTACTGAAAACATGCTCGATAAACTACAGGGCTAGCTGATTTCACATTTATAATCGCCGTATTTAAATGTTTATTTTTATTAAATAATTAATTAAATTATACCAAGATCTTAGCATTACAAACTATGGGTACTTAAATTGTCTAGAAATCAATTGTAATTTACTTTAATTGTACATTATATTATACCTTTTAGTGATAGAAACCAAAAAAGATTTTTCGGTCCATGATCAAGCGGTCAATTCAAGTTATTCCGAAGATCAAAACGTAAAATAATATATTTATCCAAATAACCTACTATTAATTATAATTTCAATATATAACTTGTAAATATGCCCCAAGTCAATGATTTTCGTGGGAAACCCAAAAAAATGCAGGTGAACCAACCCAAGTATTTTACAGTAATTTTAACGGTATCACAATTTACATTAGTATAAAAATCCTATTAGTACTAAAGATTAGCGTTTATGTATAATATCCTAATATGTATATACTCGTATCATAATATGTTACAGTCAAAATTCTAATCCAGTCAAAATTACTTTTAAGGCAATACAGGAAAAAGTTGTTGTAATTAGACAGGTTTATTAGCAATAGTTCCTGAAATTGTTTCTTTAATAATACTTTAAAATTGTGGTCATAAGTGGTTTTTACTAATTCTTTTGGTTATAACCACCTTTTACCTAAAGAAAGACTGTCATGTGACTTTATATTTTTTTAATGATAATGAAATATTTAGGATATTTTTTATTCGAATACTACATTTACTAAAGTCATGACTTCTTTCAACCAATTTTATTGAGCAATTGTATTTTTGACTTTTTTATTAGTAACTCAAGTTTGGACGGTAATATACATACTTGATAATACATAGCACAGAATAAACAGCCTCATAGCTTACACATACATTTTTATTTCATACAATCAAACTTAAACTGTATGAAATAAAAAAAGAAGATTTCAAAGTTGATTGTAAGAAAAGTTACAATATTTATTGCATAGAAAAATGTATATGTATTAATTGTCATAATATAAATATGCAGGTCTATATATTTGTACTGCCTTACCTCGGAAACGAAACGACACATTTTAATGAAATTTGGCAGATAGATAGGTCACAGCCAGGATTAAAATATAGGATAATTTTTTATGATTAGAAGCATATTCTGTCTTCTAAAAACTTAATTATTTACCATTTTAGTATGCATTGACAAAGTCGCGGGAAAATCTAGTACTAAATATATTAAATAAACACAAGTATTTGCCTATCTTGAGTACTGTACTATTCAGCGGTCTCTTTGACTTTACGCATGTTCGACTTATTTGCTAATCGAGATTGTCAATTACTCAAGCAAACTATTAAAAAGGCTAGGTAAATATATATGGTATATTTATGTGATACCTATGTGTGTATGAAATTTTAGCACGCAACCGATTTGACTAAACTGACTTATTTGTATTATAAAGCATGCCTACTTTAAATCTAATATTTAGATCTGAGTAAAATACTTTTTTATTAGATAAAAAATACGGCTTTTTAAAGTTTTTTAATTCGATTGGATATACCTAAAAAAAAAAAATCCTACTGTCCATCAAATTTTGATTGATGATTTACTGTTCAAATCAATTCAATATTTAAATGTGCAACTGAATAATGAACATTTTTAAATCAACAAAAATAAATCTAAATACATATATGAAAACAAAAGAAAAGCGCAGATTACAAGATTTTCTTATCTTTCCGGAGGTGAGTCAAGCGAAGAAAATAGGTTACTGTGTTGTCGGTGACAAGCTAACTACAGGTATATCCACACTTCTGCGATTTAAGCCCACTTTTATGACCACACGTGGGCCCGAACGGCATAGACAAGCCTCATAGGTCACTTAGACGGACATTACGACTGGAACACCATGAATGGGTCCTTACTAGTTTACGTCAACTTATATTACCGTATAAAACAATCAAATTCCTTTAGAAAGTATTTTATCATTCTTTAAACACGTTTCAAATAGGAAACATTCAAACATTGAAAATTTTCACAAATATTTTCATAAACTATACCTAAATACCACCCAACGATATTTAAGGCCAGTTTAAAATTAATAATAATGCGTCATCTAAAATACTATCAAATAATTCCGTCGACACAATTACAAGGTGTTGCCAGTTCTATAAACATTCAATTGTAAACAATTTAAACTCTTCACGTATGTGGGTACGTAGTTTTCACGGATACATTTTTGTGCTGTTTAAATTAGAACTCATACAATAAACAAACTTAAAAAGTGCGCATTGACTGGCCGTTTACATTTTACTCTATTTTGAAAATCGAAAACAATGACATTGCTTCGCATTTTAAAGAAGTTTTAAGATATCATACGGTGCGTATTTAATCAAATCATCAATGCTAGTCAAATAAAAACAAATCGGCCATTGTTCTCATGCGTAAGATTGCAGTGAACCAAAATACAGTACAATGTAACAACCCTCAACAAAATGTTTCCCGTAAGTTGTCTTTATAGTGATACAAAGCCTCGTGAATGACAACGCGCGATACTGAATGCCTTCGACACCAAATTTTATGACAGCCATATATTCACCGAAACTGGCATCAATATTGTAAAGAATTCATCATTCATCCATTAGTCACAGAGTCAAAATATTTGTTGACAATGCCTGCGTAATTGCAGTGCTACAATCGGAACACTCGCTACGAAGCTACCGTAACGCCCGCAATTTGTTCCCATTGTTCCACGCGCGTAATGTTTACACCGGCGATTGTCCCTGCCCGCGCACTAAGGAGCTGTTTTCAAAACAGCGGACACTTCATGAAATCCATTGTTTTGCAAGACAACTTCCAACGTCTATAACGGGCCGCATACTATTGCACTCCCCATTAAACATCTGAACCCGAAGTTCCCGAACCTGTGCACTGGCCGACGGCACCGAACTATTTCCTTACCGCTCGTACGTTATACCGGAAAATTGAAGGGAAATCGTGAAGCACTCACCTGCGTCATGAGGCGATCGGCACCCGTGCCCTCATCGTCCCTGAAGTCGATGTCCGGATTATAATTCGGCACTAAGTCTTTGAACCTCTCGTCGTCTCTGGTGATGCGACCCTCGGGGGGTCCACTGGCGGTGTTCTTGTTTTCACTAATATTCGGGTCGTGCTGGCCGAAGACCAGGGGGGTGATGCGGCGCGCGCCCTGACGGCGGGTGTAGCCGCGGCTCGGGCCGCAAGCCGCCGCCGCGCCCAGCCACAGTAGCACCAGCGACAGCCTCATCTCGCAGACATCACTCCACACGCGCTCGACGCACGACCACCGCGCGCCGCGATCTGAGCGACACTGAGAGGCGGCTGGCACCCGGCCGAGCGCGAGCACCACCGAGCCTGCATCCCTTGCGGGCGCCACCACCGCCGCACGCCGCACGCCACTCGCCCGCCACTCGCCCGACACTCGCCCGACACTCGCCACTCGCCCGCGCACAACACCATCTCGCTTTCGCCGCGTCCGCCTTAGTCAAGGGATATCCGCTTCATACTCACCTAGCAACGAAGTCAACTACCCTGTATTCTTTTACTTCATTAATTAGTCATCAAAATAATTATATCTATAAGTGGGTACCTTATAAAAATATGTCCACAGAAAATAATTAACAAGATGATGATAAAGTAAACGATTAAAGTATTGCGATTTGTAATTAAGATTAACACAAATATTTCAATATTTACCAATGAGCTAAAACGTATGTTAAACATAAAGTTATTTTTTACATACATTAAATCAAGCTTGACCCATCAAAGATAATGGAAACCATAATCAATAATAAAATATGTAACCGATTGAATATTCAAATAACATATCCTTTGTGGTCCACAAATGTGTTTCGGGGGCATAAATTAAATGCCACAAAAGTCTTTAGAACAGTTTGTTCAGCCATGTGTTCACCACGAAATGGCATATTGAGAAACTAATGACCTATTGTCTCGATCGATCTCAATCAAAAGAACGCATAGATTTTACTAGAAACATGAAAGAATCAGGCTTCTTCGAACATTGACGAGATTATAAACCTTCCGAGTAATGTTTCTAAATAGTATCTGTAGCGGCGAATTGGCAATTGGCACGCGTAGAAGGTTCCTTTTAAATGGATAAACATTAATCTTATGAAATAATCTTCAATCTCTTTAAACAGTTTAAACATCATCTAAACCCTTTAAGGTATTACTGTATTAAGTAACTTATCTTTAAACGCTTAATTAGATATAATATTTTTTATCTGTATTTTATGTAACCTACATTTAAACTAGTAGGTTTGAATAAAACCCAAAATTCCGAATATTCCAAGAAAATACGTTAAAATTAAATCTGACATACAAAATAATTCGGTTAATTTTCCTTCCTCGTAAAAGTAAATTAGAGGATAAATTAATTTAAATCAATGAAAGCAGCATTTTTCAAATTAAATCTAATTTTTATCAGCAATTAAAATTATTATTAAACTTCTAAAATATCCTATTCATAATCCATTTACGTCATCATTTTCTTTTAATATATTTGCATTTTTAAATGAATATTGTAAAATATTGAATGAAGACTCTTCACTATTATATCCTGAATCACTTCACACATATCAAAATAGGTAAATAAATAAATAAAAACACATATATTATCCGTCATGCTGGGTTTTTCAATTTGCAATGATTACTTAGTTCGCGTCCATTTACAGGTGACTAAGTTTGTCCATGTGGGTAATAAGTAGGCAATTATTTACGTAGGACCTACGCCAATACATATGTAATCATGACAGACAATATATACTTGACTCATGTATTATACATTTTACATTCAATTTGGAACCTTTGACATCACTTTCAGAAACCTCATGTCATTCTTCTTATCATCTTGTTAAATTTTTCAATTAAGTAAAAACGATATTTTCAGGAAAAAAATCGCTTATCTACCTTTGAAGTTTATAAAGGTAAACCGACATACAGTACCTACACAGAAACCTAGATGTAAAATAATAGACAAGTAAAATTGTCTATCCGTAGAAATAAATCTGTAGTGTACAGGTCTGCACATAGTTACTTAAAAATGAACTATCTTTAATCCTGCTCATCTCTAAGTGAGACAAAGGTCTCCCCTCCAAAGTTTTCCCATAGCATTCAAACAAAACAAATAACTTTCTTGAAAACTCCAACCTATTCAAGTTACTCAACGTCTAATTTTAGCACAGAGTGACTGCACGGAGGTTTGTAAACAAATAAAGAAGACGACACCACGAAAACATGACTATAATAACTATCTTCTTAATACACATTTAGTTCGTCACAGATCAAAGACTAATTGTCTGTTACCTCATAAACTGTATGAAGCATGACTCAGACCAGTCCAATAGAAATGATACCTTTGATTAACAATCATAGTCTGATTACAAAGCTGTTTCGTAACTAATTGATCTAGATCTTGGCCTTCATTGAATATTATACGTAATGAACTAGTATTAGCGATGTTGCATAATAGCAGCCTGTTATTATCTCTATGTAAAACCTCTTTGCAGAAAACTAAGGAGCTTCGGACACATTGATAAGAGCTGATAACTGGATAACATCAGATTTGCTCCCACAGACACACAGATAGACAGAAAAGTCAAACTTATAGCACCCTTTTTGCGTCTAAGGCTAACAAATAAAGGACAACAGAACTTTAAGAAAATAAATTCATCGAAATAAAACTACTTTTACGGATTTTCTCGTCTTTATTTTAAATTTCAGGTTTCGAAGATTTAACAGTTGTTATTATAGAAATTGAATCCAGATTTCATCAACATATTTTCAGTGTTTTTCAGTTAATAGCTTACTTTAAATAACAACAATTTAAATACTCTTTGCTTAATCTCAGTGTAATGTACGCTTCCTGCATTTCCGTTCTCCATTTAAATTAAGTTGCATTTTCAGGAACATTAATTCTTAAGTTTATCCGGACCATGGATTGCTTCCGCATCCGTGAAAATCTGTTTAATCGTTTGTCTCTATGAAATGTGTTCATAACCTGTTAATATTTAAAAGACTAAGTTTATCGTTAACTATTGAAATCAAAATACTTTTTTTTTAATTTATTAGAGTCTGCTTGCGACCACGGCCGGTGTAACCCGGTCGAAACGTTAAGCCCAAAAAGGTAATTATGTACGCGCTTATTCCCGTGAATTATATTACTATAAACACACAGCGCGATAGATTAAAACTTACTAAAATACATATTATTTCTACAATTCTAAAAGGTCTGCAGGCAGTACCGAAGAAAAAAAACTTTGGAATAATTTCGGCATTTTTTTGCATACGAGAGTCATCTCTCCTTGATATTACTAAGTAAAACAAAAGCCAAAATTAACATTATTAGTAAATATTCGAGACAAACAGGACTTCCTTAAAGAGTGTCAATTTAGGACAATTTGTATGCGAGGGCTACGTTTACGTAATAAGATGAATAATCAGCATAATCGTGTCGTAAGTCATATGAAGCACTTGTTTTCTTCAAAACTCCGCCTATTTGACTTTGTCTCTTGTATAAGGAAAATATTTTACTGAGCAGAGCTTTTAAGTAAACCTTGAAAAAAGTAAGAGCTTTTATTCACATGTTTTTAAAAGGATTAATGAAGTGGTTTTTATTTTACATTGTAGTTCGTTGATACGGCATTATCTAAAGACTATTGAAAATGTTTTTTTTTCCTAGCCATTTCTTTCCCACTTTAGGGCAAAGGCCTCTCTACCCTTCTTCCAATTCTTCCTGGTTATGGCCGTGGTCATCCACTCATCATCAAAGGCCTCCAGTTCGAAATTGAAAATGTTTACTGCAATTTAAATGAGCAAGTGAAAATATGCCAAAATTTCACTATTGGCATAGCTACATGATACTTACACATTGTATGGTTTTACATACATTTAATAGCCTGTTTCAAATAAGCATACTGATTATTTTAATTAATATGAAAGCCTGTTCTCGAGACACAGTAAAATAGAAGTTTCTCGTTTAACAATAGGTTTAAATTATTGGCATCAATGAATGCCACCTGAAAATGCTATGTAATAATACAATTTCGTTTCAGAAATTATAATAATATCTTAACCGTCCAAAAGGCATAACAGATAAACTAGCCAAATAGCTGCCGATATCAAATCCCAAATTATGACCATAATTGCACAAAAACTATCGGGCCTTTTTAATAAAACTTTTTATGGTTTGTGAGACTTTTTCGTTTTACTTAACTATATCCTGTAAAGGCATATAAGTCTGACCACTTGACCATCCACAACTTCCAATAGCAAATCCCAAAAATATTTAGCACATCGCACGACATACAAAAACTGCAACGGGACTGACAACCTTCACACTTCCTTATCTTACCCAGAAACGAAACGAAACAAAAGGGTGCGAACGCAACGTGCTCTCACCTACACCACAAAGCTTTATAATCACTAATCTGATAACGATAACTCATTTCCTTTGCCTCACCTACTCACCGGCTTAGAGGATAGATAAGGAACTGCAGAGTGCGCTCAGGGTGTGAATCGTAAGCCTTAGTATGAACTGGTTTCATCGCAAAAATAGTATCAAAGCAGAGAGCGCCGGTTTAATCAAACTTTCTCAAAACCTAATAATGTCGGATCCATCGATATTTTCGCATGAATGTCTGTCATTGCAGGAAAAACCTTAATCAGTAAAGAAACGTATTACATATAGCCAAAAATTAGCTTACACTCGGCACAATGGGTTTTACGACACTCGCACTGAGCTCTCTATAGTCTTATCTTTGTTAAACTCTACGCTCGCCGGTGACGTCACAACTTGCAACAATTAAAGAAATGCAAGCGAGTCGCAACCCCTTTAGTCTTTTGTTTTGTGTTCCCGATAAGTCGTTAGGCGGTATTTACCTGTGGTTTATATCACGCGTAAATTTGCATTCGTAAAACAATGCATTTTTGCAAGATTCCCACGCTAACCAATATTTTTAGTGAAAGTATTTTTGAAATTGGTTCTCATGGTATGAGACAATTCTAGTTATCTTTTATTACTTAATCGAATTAGCTTTGTCGGTTTGTGTCATGAATTTCAAAGGGCGTCTAATGCAATATTTTCCGAAGAGAATATTTTAGATTAATATTTTCATAGTACTTTGCAGCACGGAAAATCCATTATAAACGGAATTGCCAAGAAAAACACTTTAAATTTCCTTCAAAGCGAGTTATCACACTTACCTTAATCTGCTTACTTAACTCTCAGCATTAAAAATATAACTATCTAGTTTATTAAGAAAGCTGTTTGAAGTAAACAAGTGTGATAACGCCTTTACCGTGGCGCCAGGTCTGATAGCGCATAGACTTCCCGGCAATCCTATTGCAGCGCCATTCAAACAATTAACCGACGCAATATACTTGGGATGTTATTGTAACGCCGACTGACCGCCCATTCATAACAAAACGGATTTGCAAGACAAGAATGTTTAAACTAAACACTTCACACTTTTTCATATAAATTTTCTGTTTTAAATACATTGACAAATATTCTGGACTTTGGGGGTGTAAAAAGTTAGCAGGATGTGCTATCGTAGTGCAAACAGTATTTTAAGGCTTGGGCTAACCAGATAGGATTGCTGTACTCATCCTTGCAGGTACCCAACATGCATTTGAGGACGCCATTTTGCTTTTGAAGAGGGTACAACTCTACGGTAGTGTAAGGAATTTTGTTTAAACAGTTATTTTGTACCTAGGACGATTTCTTTTTGTGTCACTTATAGGTACTTTATAAATATCAAAGATTTACAGGCATAAACGCCCAAACCAAATACTGCTTAGGAATGTGTGCACATTATCTTGGGCGATGATCGAACCTTTATGCAGTGGAAATCAACCTCTACGCTAATGATTCGTCAGGGTTCGATGCGAATCTCAAGCTGACTAGATAAATGAAACGGAAACCAATATATTTAATTTATCTTTCCAGAAGAAAAATATGTAGAGTTGTAAATGTTACTAATGAGATGTTACAGGATAAATAAAGTCGTTAAAGTCTATTTAAATAAATGTATCATCATAATATAAAGCAAAATTGAATCAAATAACTTGGTTAGCTACCGACTACAACAAAAATAACATCTGATGCTAATTGGCTCTATAAAAGTCAAATTCCCACATTGAACAACATAAAACAACAGATAGATGAGTGTAAGCTGAGGTAGTTGTTACGGAAACACGTACACATACATAACAAAACAAGATCGACAAGCCGATTACCGGGCTCTCTCGCGGGACCAAAGCAAACTGTACCAAGTGGGAGCCGAGTGTCGCGAGCGCACCTTGCCCACTGCGCTGTGAGCAAACATCGTCGTCAAAGGAGCGGCGAGTCGAGGTGTCGGCCGAGGCTAATGGAGGAGAGTGCTGGACCAATACACCCGGCGTGTAGTGTTTTAAACTGTTTACTCTTCCATAAAACTCTCGAGAACATAGACGGTGGCGCGATGGCGACGCGACGCGAGTGACACATCACCCCACTCCACCGTACCACAAGCAAACAAACCTTCCTGCAACCAGAATATTAAAAAGGATACCTAATGACTAATACCTACATTTGCACTTAAAAAGCTTTTTATTTACAACATTACCAATTAATCAGCGATGGATTAAAATATTTCAGATATCTCTAAAGAGACGACTGATTCGCTTAAATTCCAGACTCCGAAGTAAAAAAACCATCAAGTTTAAAGGTTGCAGAGATGCAGAATCGAAACTTGCTCGGCCAAAATACTTTGCATGCTTTCGCATCGGCGCGTAGCTACCGGCCGCGTGTATTTTACTTTTTTAACACATTTTATTGATTTTACGGTTAGTTTTGATTTTGAAGATGAAGCAATCGGGAAATTATGAGAAAACATGTTTATCTGCAGCTGAAACGTTAGCAAGAAATAAAACTTGCTGAAATTAGAAGGATCTTGTTAATTTTTAGATGGCTTGCAAAAGTCACTCATTTACACAACAAAATAGTTCCAATTCCACCTCTATGAAAAACATTTAACGACGGTGGATATTTATAATTGTTTTTTAGAAATTATCAGCTATTTTTTAAGACGCAAAAGTGACACTGCCTGTTTCTAGTTGTTAATTTATAATATCGGTTCTTCGTTATACCGGGCTGCACCAAAAGGGTGTTATTATTTATAATTATTATGTTTAATTCTTTGATATTTTTTAATGAACTGACAGAAATATTGCAAATTAAAACTTGTAAGACTTCGCTTCCAATTCAGTTAGTACCTACGAATAAGAATTACTACAAAGATCTTAATGCACCTGACTACAATAATCCCAAATAGAATTTCATCGACGTCAACACGTTAGGTAGTCTAAAGCACTTTTTAAATGAAACTCATAAAGATACAAGGTGTAAAGGAGTCAAACCTGTTTGGTTCATACGATGCCCTCTAATTGACAAATTGGAATCTTATTAAAATAAAGTTCAAGTTCCTAAGTGAACGGGCGCGGGCGCAGGCAGACGTGTGTGATGTGCGAGGCCTGCCGACCGGGTGCCGGCGAGCGCCGAGCGAACACGATCGCGGCCCGAGCGGCGAGAACAAAAAGGCAGCAGCATTCGAAGCGCGTGCCCCGATGTGTGTGGTCCACTACGGAGGTCCTCTTGCTTTTGATTTATTGAAATCAGATTTTCACACCCGTTTTTGGTAATTGAATTGATTACTGATGTGCGAATTTCGGAGTTATGAGGTATATTATTGTTTGATGTATTATTGGAGGAGAAAAAATGCAAAAATGACAACGAAATATTTATTAAAAATTTAATGTTCGTTTTAAACTTTTTAGATATTTTAGGCAAACAATAATTTGTGTATTATAAAAATGTAAAAAAATGTACAGCGAACAATATTTTGAACAAGTCATACAACACCTGTAAATTATCATAATTTGAAATATAACACAGAAAAATAATACTGAAAAACAAAAAGTCACAAAAAATACCTACTCTCACAATTTGGGAGATCCATCACCGCTATCCTAATCAGACAATACAGACACATCTTCCACTTTTTCTGCGTTCCTTTCTAAAGCGGTTTTATTATCTATCTCATAATTCATGTCACTACTGGAATTCGCGTATAATTCAGGATATCTGGGAATCAATTCATAATTATTAACGTCGTACATTTCTTCTGTATTGGTCTTCCACTTGCTTGCAATCATCTGTAATGGCTCCAAGCACTGTAAGCTTTGCTTGACCCTCAGCAGCTCGATATTACATTGGTTCTCTACTTCTAAAAGTTTCAGTCGGTAAGCTTTAGCCAGCATTTGCTTCCTAATAGCGTTTTTCTTCTCTATCTGAGCCAAGTTCAGAGTATTCTGGTACTTTTTTAATTGTTTTTCGTATTCCATTAAGTTTTCGTCGCAATTTAGTTTGCTGTCTACACATTCGCTGTAGGAATTGGTGGTGTAATCTAGATCCGTAGCTAGCATGTTGGATGAGGATACACAACGGAAACTGGTCGTACATTTAGAAGGAGACTCAGAGGTGCGTTGCGAAGCCTTGCTTTGTCTCTCCAATTTAGCTTTTTCCTCATTCAGCTCAATCTTCAATGATTCAATGATGTTCTTACACTGGGCTATCCGCTCCTTCATTTTGGCTTCGTTGTCTTCAATCATCTGCATAGTAACTTCACTTTGTCCTTTCTTACCGTCGTCCACATGTTGTTTATGCTGTTTTAATGTTTTATTCTCATCTGCATTATTTACCTTAGTTCCTTCTTCAACTGACTTGAGAGCGTTTCTATTGTCACCAGAACCTAGTTTTGTTGAATCCATACTAAACAGATTATAGGAAGGGCATTGATATTTCCAAGCGTATGCTGGAAAAATGATTGTAGCAATATGTGTACTAAATTCTGATAAAAATGTACAATCCCGAAAAACTGACAATAATATTCGATTTGATGGATTTTAGGTTAAACAAAAGAAATCAAATATGCATTCAATAGTAAGAGGTTGCTAAAAAAAGTACGTATACCGAACAATAATAAATTGTTGAAGTAGAAAATGTTTTATTACCATCATTTCTTATTATAGGTACCTACTAAAAAAAGAAATATGAATCCTTCTGTAATACCTAAAAATAAATTTACCTTTTTCTAAGTTTACCTTACTACCTTACATGTATGTATGCAATGATCATGAAAATTAAAAAAAATGTCTAAGAAATAAACTACAACCATAGGCAGTACAAGATTTTATTCACTATAATTATTAGTATCTTCTAAAAACCAAAAAGTCCAGTCAGTTTCTCTTGTGTTAAATATTTATAATCGACATTTTTTAAATGATCCAATAGGTATTACTATTGTCTTATTTGAAATGATAGCACTCCGTATCTAAAACGAATGTGAATGCTCCTTAACTGGATGATATTAATAAACTACATTGTTATGTGCATATTATATTGTACTCGCCCAATATTCTATTGTGTACTTTTGAAATAGTAACATAATCAGGTATTTCATTCCACATCTAAAGAAAATCGACTAAATTAAACATCCAATGCCATGTTGGCAACATCGTCCGTATTTCATGCCTTGCCAAAACACCAACAATTCAATCGTAACTGTCAGCCAGTATTTAACAACTTTGACAGAACTTGCTTTGACGGTTAGTTTGGCGCGTTTGTGTAGATTTTTGTTATTGTGATATTTGAAATTAAAGACCCTTTTAAACGCTTATAATTAAAATGGGGCTCTTAGAAATGTGTGAAAAGTATTTTGAGACCAAAAACCTCTATGAAGTCCTTGGGATTCCATCAAAAGCTTCAGACAAAGAAGGTAAGATACCGGAAAAAAAAATGATTGGGGCAGGTAGTTAATGACGATAAATATCTTCTAAATACTTTAGAAAACTGAAAGAATCTGTAAAGAATAATGATTACTAGTCATAACGAAGGGGTTCTTAAAGTTCTTTATATCACAAGCCTGAAATATTTAAAAAATAAAACAAACATGTTGAAGTTGTTTTCCGTGTGAAAATGTTCAATTTATAATGTAATAAGTTAAAATCCGCATTAATATGCCATATATTTAATAACTTCTAACGTAGATAAGTTATCTTGTTAAATTTTAGTAATTTACTACACAAAGGAATTGGGCATATGGTATCAAAAGTTCAGAAATAATTCAACTTCATCAAAAAAATCATTGCACTACATATAACTTACATTGAATAGATAAATATAGTAGCAAAACATATCTACCATATTTCAATACTCTGCATTAAAAGTCAGGTTACAATTACCATCTGGTTGCAGATGTACTGGCAGTAATCTTTGGAAATAAGCAGTATCTTTATATACCTTGACAATAAGCATTGCCCCTACGTTTTGCGAACATAAATGGAAAAAAAATGATAGATTACTTACCTACCTACTTACTTTAAAACTAGATTCCCTTTTTTAATAAACCAATATTCACCCAATATTTACCATTGCAGTGAAAAAGGCATATCACAAAATGTCTTTAAAGGTGCATCCAGATAGAGTAGATGAGAATGAAAAGCTTGAGGCTACTGAGAAATTCAAGGTCCTGGGTAGTATCCACGCTATTCTCTCTGATAGCAACAAAAGGGCTTTGTATGATGAGTCCGGGATTGTTGATGATGATGACTGTGAGATCATCATTGATAGAGACTGGACTACTTACTGGAGAATGCTGTTCAAGAAAATCACTGATGATGATATTAGGGCTTATGAAAAAGAATATCAAGGTAAGATTTATATAAACAATAATATTTAGTATTTTATTTTAAGAGAGCAATGCATGGTGATCAATGCTTGTGCCTTCCCTATATAGGAAGAGGCCTGTGCCCAGCAGTGGGACGTTTATAGGCTAGACTTTTTTTTATGATGTCTAAGTTTGTTCAATAGATTGGTGTTTTGATAATAAAGGCAATAAGATAAACATACTCTAGAAAAACTACAAAAGATGAACTAACCAAAATATTCTTGAATATATTCAACATAAAATATTTAAAAATCTTCTGTTCTAGGTTCTGAAACAGAACGCGAGGATCTCAAGCAGGCCTACATAAATGGAAAGGGTGAGATGGACTACATCACTGACCATGTGCAGTTTGCCAGGAGCGAACATGAGCCCAGGTTCAGGGAAATACTTGATGTAAGTTATCTGTCACTGAATATACTAACTTCACGATGTAAAATTTGACCAATAAATAAAATTATGATGGATTGATCTATTGTAATTTTTTTAGCACAGATAGTTTAAAAAACTTGTTTTAATGCAATCAATGCCTAAGTCTATTTTCTAGACTTTTATTTATCTCGAGATATAGCATAACCTCTGATAAAAATATCAGAAATTTTGATACATCCCAAGATTTTAGCTTCTAACTTACATCTCTCAATCTCCACAGGAAATGATAAAGAATGGAGAAATACCTACATATAAAGCATACACTCACGAACCAGAGTCAAAGCGTAAGAGACGCATCGCCAAAGAAAAGCGGGAGGCTAAAGAAGCTGATGAAATCTTCCAGGCTCAGGAAGGTAAGGGAAACTACTTCTATAGGGAGTGAGCAACGAGCGAGTCTATCGCGGTTTTGTATGCTGGCCGGTAAAGCTCGTCGAACGCGGTTTTATTTGGTGACGAGCTAGGCATGTTTGATATTTATGCGCTGCGCGTTGCAAACAACAGTTTCGCTATCATGCACGGCGAGCCGCGAGTAAAACCGCCGTGAGAGTTACCGTGAGCGGCTCGCCCGTCGATCACATGCTTCACAGTTCTAATTTTCATTCATAGCATGTCATCCAAATTGTTCAAATTGATTCCAAATATTGTAGTGTGTCCAGATCTATGTATACCCTATCAATCAAATAGTTACTTGTGATTTTATTACTTTTTCATAGTATTGTTTGTCTAGAGGTTGATAGTGTTAACTAACGTACGGGAAACCTATAATTTATCTTAGCTGCTTTGAAACATTGTTCTCCTCATTGTATGTGTTATTTATGAAATAATTTCAATTTTAATTTCCAGGAAAACAAGAAAATTCATTGGAGCGTTTGATCTCACAAAACCAGGAAAGGCGATCTCGCCACTTAGACTTCTTCATAGAAGATTTAGCAGCTAAATATGCACCCTCGAAAAACTCAAAGGTTAATAGGAGAACTTCAAAACGACAAGCAGCAAAGAACGAAGAAGTCAAACCTAAAAGGAGGAGGAATTAAACTACAGTTTACTATCAAATTAATAAAGGTACATTTATTTGTAACAGAATCTTAAAATTTAACAACCAAATATATGTTCTTCATGCATCATTCTTAAGCTATTTTACACAGGGACACTTATTACAAGTCTGATATATAAACTTCGTTAAATATCCCACACTCGAATCCAGGCATTTCAACACATACACGAGCCCCCAGATTCTGAAAAGCTAGTCAACACAAAAGTAAGATAGTCAGGTCCAGTGCTGTGATAAGACCAATAAATTGGTTGTCAGTCTTCAGTAGATTTGACGACAGATTAAGTTGACCAGCCTTCCAAAAACCTGGGTAGGTCTTTCACTGAGTGTTTGGTGTTGTCGCATTGTTACGCCGTAGGTTTATTCTCCGTCATCCATCGCCACTTCCAATTGACTTTCGGAATAGAATGGTCCCTGTTCGACATAGGTCTGCAGTCTCACTGTGATATCGGGTTGGAACGCTGGCGAATTTGCAAGCCTTTTGATTATGTCGTACTTTGCTTCGTTCGTCTCTTTCGTGTATACGATTGTGCGGTCCATTAGGAACTCGACGAAACCTGCGAATAAATAGAGTATAATTTAGCAGATACATATCTAACTGAAATTTGAGCAGCAAATCTATTGATATGATAAGTTAAAAATAAAGAAAGGAGCACTTCTTATTTCTTAAAAATAAACGTTATTCTTTAGTATGGTAGTAGTATAGTATTTTAACTATCATGGTAGCACTGTATAACATTTCACACTATAATCTGAATTTCACATTTTAGAAAAATAGCAATTAAATAATGTATCAGAGCGTAAACGCATTAACTAAAGTCTAAAAAAATCGTAACGCTTGCCAAACCATATTATATTTCACAGAGTAACATTATAAACCACACAATTAGTTAAAAGATCATGAGAATATCTGCCAAAACGCGTTTATCACAAAAAAAAACGTGCTTAAATTAATATTTAATACATTTTTACAGATATTGTATGGAGTTCTGCCACAGTACCAACAACTCTTCCATACAAGCAGCCAACATACGCATAGAATGATGGTAGCAAAAGATCTGTTGTTGCAGAAATAAAGAACCAGTACGTATCCGACGCTGCTATGTAACTAAATTGGGCTACAGTAGGGTTTTCACATGTTTTATCTAATTATATTTGTGACTTTTGTTGGATACTCATTTCTTTTCTGTACTCTTTAATGTTTACTTTGAGATGTTAATCGATTCCCGGGTATTGCTACCCGCGTAATAAAAGGAAATGTGAAATGGTATCTAGCAATATAATGAAGAGTAACTGTGACAGCCCTGATGACTAGAAAAAGTAGTCATTATTAGGGCCATATACTGTGGTGTTTCTGTTTGTGATCAATTAGTGTATTACATATTTCTCGAGCAACTACTATTTTATTTGGACCAAACGCAGATCATCAAAAATGCAAATAAGGATTCTTAAAAAATATTCCGATTCCCGTTTTTGGCGATGTGCTTTTGTTCCCTTTATTTATTAACTAGCTCATTTTGTCAGTTTTTCTTATGTACTGTTTTTATTTAGTAAAAGTTTTTTTATTATACTATGCAATTGATAACGAGTATTTAGTGTCAATCGGCTATAACTAAGCTGAATTTATGTCTCTAGTATTTAAGTCGCGTAAATAAATTTTGACAAATAAGTTTGCTGTTATTTTAACCCGAGCTTTCCCTTTTGTATTTAAAGTATATTTTTATACATAACCATATCATGAAAGGTTTTCTTTATTTGTGTAGTACGTATATGGCGGTTGCTAAAAACATACCAAATTGATATTCTGTTAAACGCAGCTTATCTTCCTAATATTCATGTACACAAGTTTCTAACCAAGGAGTTCGATCCACACTCGTATGCACGGCGCATTGTTTTCGCAATAAATTAAAATTACCTGCAACTCGAGCCACCAATTCTTCACCCCACTGATGTTGGCAAACTGCATCCAGTAACACAAAAGCTGCTTGTCTCATGTCAGGGAAAGGATTCTTGCAAATCTCAAACAAAGTCTCCATAGGCTCCAATGTCCTGAACCATTCTCGGGTCATCAACGTGACTCTATGGTCGACCGGCTTAGCTGTGGTCACTTTAGGGTCTTTATCGATGCCTATAAGTCCCGCTAAACAATGTAGAGCCCGAATCTTTGTCTCGGAATTACTGTTCTTGATGAGCAATCCAACATGTTCGACAGCTTGGGTGTATCTGCTTCCTGTGCACAAAAAATCATTACATAGGAAATATAGCTAATAACATAGGAGCTAGTAAATAATAACTGAAGCATTACTAATTGTTTATTGGCCCGTAAGCAAATGTTACCGCTATATTTAGATGAAAACATGGCCACAAGGTATTGTGTTTAGAAAATTTGTTAATTTTAGGCCGAAACTCTAAAGTAACGTTTCCGATAAGTCGAACGAAACAATCTTAAATAGAAATGGATGACCAAATATGCAATTTTATTTCTTTTAACTGTAAAAACGTTAAGCGATCTTTGGAAGATATTCGCGAGCTTTGCAAAATATCTATAATATCTCAAAATATATAATAGCTTTACAAGAAACTTGGTTACTACCGAATGAGCTGTCTTTCCTGGATACTATAAGTGATGACTTTAGCTCGACAGGAGTATCTGCAGTGGATATATCTAAAGGTATATTATACGGTCGTCCATATGGGGGAGTTGCGCTGTTATGGAGAAGGAGTGTTTTCCAGCAAGTAACTGTTGTGCCGTGTAACAACCCGCGGATCTGTGCAATTAAAATAGTGTCGAATGATAAATGTTTCTTAGTGATGAGTGTGTATATGCCGGTTGATGTAATAACGAATTTGACGGATTTCACTGATGTACTGAGTTCGGTAAGTGATATCATAGATAACTGTGGCGTCGATTGTGTGTATATTTTGGGTGACTATAACGCGCACCCCGCTGAGAGATTTTATCGTGAATTGACAGACTTTTGTACGGATCAAAAATGGTCATGTATTGACACTATAATGTTAGGGTTGGCATCGGATACTTATACATTTTTGAGTGAGTCACACGGCTCTAAGCGATGGCTTGACCATTGTATTGTTACTCAAGCTTCTATACATACAGTAAAAAAGGTTTATATTTTATATGATGTACTGTGGTCAGACCATTATCCGCTTGTAATTAGTTGTAATTTAAATAATATCTCATCAAAAACATATGCTGTAAATATATACCAAAATATGGCTTTATGGGGCGAAAGAAGTCCACAAGAAATTGATAATTACCGAAATGAATGTAATAACAGGTTAAGACTTATAGATTTTCCTCACGAATTTATTTCTTGTAGTGATAAAATGTGTAATAAATTATCTCATAGACCTGTTATAGATAAACTTTATAACAACATTGTACAAGCTTTGACTGAGGCCGCCAGTGTGGGTCGGGGAAGTAACAAACGAGGTAGAAAGAAAGTTATTGTAGGGTGGAACAAGCACGTTGCCAAGGCTCACAGATAGGCCAGGCAAAAATTTTTGCTATGGCATTGGTGCGGGAAACCCACTTCTGGTATTTATTATGCGGAAATGTGTGAATCTAGAAAAATATTTAAGTCTCGCCTAAAATGGTGTCAAGATCATGAGACCCAGATCAAAATGGACATTCTTGCGTCGCATCACACTAGGAATGATTTTCGTTCATTTTGGAAAAACACTAATAAACTGAATTACAAGCCAAGGCTGCCTGTGAGCGTTAGCGGCGTTGCGGAACCAAAGGAGATTGCTAACCTTTTCAAGGATTATTTTTATGTCAAGTCACCGTTGGGGCCATCCGTGGTGAGGCCCGATATTAAGGTCGGCGTGGAATCTGAGATAAAATTCAACGCCAAGGAAATTGCCCACATGATAAATTCTATGACGAAGGGTAAATCTCCGGGCCACGATGGCCTCAGTATTGAGCATCTGCGGTATGGGGGTCTTCACTTATCCAGGGTCTTGGCCATGTTATATTCTTTATGTATATCTCACAGTTATATACCCACAGATATGTTGCATACTTTGGTTGTGCCGGTGGTTAAAAATAAGACTGGAGATCTCTCCGACAAGACAAACTATAGACCAATATCGTTAGCAACCGTCATCTCCAAGGTATTGGATGGCATGCTCAACACACAGCTAAATAAGTACATCCAATTACATGACAATCAGTTTGGTTTCCGTCCTGGATTATCAACTGATAGCGCGATACTGTGTATGAAGCATGCTATCAATTACTATACGAAGCGGAAAACTTCTGTGTATTGTTGTTATCTTGACCTGTCAAAAGCTTTTGACCTGGTTTCCTACGATATTTTATGGCAAAAGTTGGAAAAGTCTGAAGTACCAACGGCAGCTATCAATATCCTTAAATATTGGTACGGTGGCCAGGTCAATAGCGTGCGATGGGCAGGCGTGCAGTCGGATGCGTATGGGTTGGAATGTGGGGTTCGACAAGGTGGTTTAACATCACCTACACTTTTCAACCTTTACGTTGATGATCTACTTGACAAACTCAGCAGCGTCAAAGTTGGTTGTCATATCGATGGAGTATGTTTTAACAATATCAGTTATGCAGATGACATGGCGCTGCTGAGTGCGTCGCCTTGTGGCCTACGAAAACTTATAGGCATTTGTGAAAATTATGCTCAGAACCACGGTTTGACTTACAATGTAAAAAAGAGCGAAATCATGGTTTTTGAGGCTAGGAGTAAATGCCAAAATTCAATTCCACCTCTGCTACTCAATGGGCATCCATTAAAAAGGGTATTTTGTTTTAAGTATCTTGGGCAAATCCTGACCCCTGAACTCAGGGACGATGAAGATGTGGAAAGGGAGCGGAGGGCGCTGTCGGTGAGAGCGAACATGTTGGCCCGCAGGTTTGAAAAATGCTCAAATGCTGTAAAAATCACTCTTTTCAGAGCTTATTGCACATCTTTTTATACTTGCAGCCTGTGGCCTAGATATACTCAAAAGACGTATAGGTAGCTCCCTCCGTGTCCAATTCAACAATGCGTTCAGAGTGCTGTTGGGGCTACCTCGCTTTTGTAGTGCTTCTGGAATGTTTGCGGAGGCAAATATGGATTGTTTTTTCGCTACAATGCGTAAGCGTTGTGCCTCCTTAGTGCGTAGAGTGAGGGCCAGCTCCAACAGCATGCTGACCGTGATCTCAGACAGACTGGACTGTCCTTACTTGAGTCGTTGCTGTAAAGTCTCGCATGGGGTTGCGCAGTGATGACTCAGGTATTATAATTGTAGTGTTGTGATAAGTTTATGTTCTAGGTTATTTACTAATATAGGGTAAGAATTTTGTATTACTAACACAAAAAATGAGTCTTGTAACTCGAATAAATAAAGTTTATTATTATTATAAATGTACTTTTTCAAAGACCAAACAAAAGAAAAGCGGACAGGAAGGTCTGTCACAGGACAACAAATTATTACACAGTTTTCGACACAGCAAAATGGTTATTATAATTTATATAGTAAGATTCAAACTTCTACGCGGTCTTAAAGTGTGCTATAGGTCGCGTCAGATAAAAAGAACGCTGGCGGAAGGTGGGGAGGGTACGTTTGCGCATGAGTAAGTATACAATTCGGCAGGCGAAGGTCGTCCTACGAACCAATAGCGCACCGGCAAACATGCGGCTCGTGCCCCCCCGCACTTCATACCACCAAACAGACCGATAATTCGCGTTCTGCGCATCTTGACAGCTAGCGTTCTTTTTACGTGACGCGACCTATACACGATGCGTAGTACCTCGCCCCACACCCCCTTGGGTGCATGAGTTTTTTACCGCGCAGCGAATGGTCTCGTCTCGTGTTCAGAGCCGCTATATTTAACCCAACTATACCTTTAGTAAAACCTAAAAATACACACCTATTGCAGGTAAACACAGCTTTCCCTCGACAGTTTCTCCAACGAATCCCAAAGTATCCAAGGCAACAGGCATTACTGTGTGGTCTCCAAACTCTATCGCTTCGAAGACTATATCAAACAGAGCTGAATGCTTCTGGAATATTTCCTTAGGGTAGTTATGCGCAATACATCCGAAGAATTTCATGTAACCTGCCAAGGAATATAATATATTTTGTAGACTTCTAAGTTACAATTTTTGATTTGCTGTATTTTTAATGAAATCAAGGAGTTTTATTTTATAAAGGTGCATCCAGATCTCGTAAACGTTGAGCTCGCGAGCTGCGCATTCTATGCACGTTCGGCAAATGTGGACACACCCTTACGAACTGATAAACGAAAATATATAAAAAATATTGCAAAATCCTCACATATTTTTGGATAGTTAAAACCAAGCACGATATTTATATACACAAAATCAAAGCTTCATTAGGACTAGAGCAGAGCAGTAACTTCACAACTTACCAGGAAGTAACAAACCACGCAGAGGATTATTCTGTAACTCAGCAACATATGCTGATATTTTCGTCAGAGCTCCATTCTTCACCAGATAATTAATGCCATGTGGTTGAACAACTAATCTTGATAGGATTTCTAGAATGTTCACTTGATATAACACATCATCTGTTTGTAGCTCTGATATCATGGCATCAATGTATTTCATTTCAACACATAGTTTGAACAAGTCATATGAATGGGCTGAAATGTTGACGATGACCTGGAAGAGTTTGACATGAATATTTGAGATGTATTTATTATGGATTATACTTATTAGTCTAACTATCGCATGTATATAATCAAGAGTTTCTTCTAGAGAGATCTTGAAGAGTTTGTTTCTAGTTAATATATTGAACTAAATATAATTTTTTGGCATTACATTCTTGATCAACAACTGGTCCTATTACAGGACCTTTTTTCTATTTGCAGTTGCTTGTTAATTGGTTAAACAAAGGTGAGATATCTCTCCTATATGTAAAGGGCTTACTATGTAAGGAACTGTAAACAATGCAAAAAATATCTTGTAGCATATTTATTTTTGTAGCCCTCATGAGATCCCACAGCTGGGCAAAAGCCTTCCATTTCTGCTCTGTTTTTTGCGATTTCTGTCCATGTGTCGATATACCTAGTAAAAAAGAAAAATATACCAAGCAATTTCATATCTTATGACATGAGTAACTCACCTCAAAAGCATTACAACTGCTACTACTATTATATCCAATAGCAATCTGCATTTCCTCCAGCACTTTAGGGTATGCCTCTGCAGGTAGGTGTGACGTGATCAGTACCGCTGCATTAGCTACACCCACATCGGAGTCGGTAATCATCTGTGCTACCGCTACGAACACATCTATGTATTCTGGGACTGGTAGTAGGTTGGGGCTGGCTCTCACTGCTTTTTGTACCTGATTGGGATAAATAATATTATTAAGAATCCTATTAATTTATAAAAAGTTGCACCAATTGGTACTGCCTTACCTTGTTTTTTTTTATTTTGGATTTAAAGTAGAATAATTATAACAGCAGTCGATTTAGTGTTTGATAGCTTATCTATATTGCATAAAGAAGGTAGGTTTATTATTTATAAGCCAGTAAGTTTTCAGACTTATTAGAAACAGTAACATCAACTTGGCAGGCGCAATGTTGATTAAAGTTTAAAGTTTTTTTTTTAATAATCCAAGTTGCATCACAGTAGGCTAGAACAAATATTATAATAAATAAATACTACATACCTCATCAACAGCAAGTCTCCTCACACAGCTTTTTTCATGTCTTAGTAAATACATGATATGGCTGGTATAGTTTTTAATAACTTCCCCCGGCTCAAACTTATCAAAGCAGATCTTCAGCACTTCACATGTTAAATCTACAGTCATACTAAAACAAAGAAGTAAGTTCTATTAGTTTAATGTTCAATCATAAACATATGAACAAAACAATTGAATTAAATGCCCTTAAAGTCAACTGTTGCATTTGCGATTTTAAATGCTTCAATAAAGTAAAAGTTACATACGTGTTGGGTACATTGACGCACTGGACTATCTTCGATATGCCTACATCTTTCAAAGCCGTGACTGCCTCACCGGGAGGCTTAAAAGCCAACAAATTCTTGATGTCAGTTAATGCGGCCGGCTTATTTTCTTCCCTCTGCAGTCTTCCTATAAAAAGACGGTACTGATTCGTATCTTCACTCGTCATTTTATATATCGTACGTTTGTAGTAATTAGTTACAGAACAATCTCTTTAATTTAAGTTTAAATTAAGTCAAACTTTAGATATTTTGAATGAAATCTCGTTCTATTTATTTATTTCTAAACGTCACGGGGGTGAAACTCTCATACAACGAAGAATTCGCAAAAGTGGTGCTGCCATCTATATTTCGTATTCCTTATTTTGGATTTAGTATAAGTTTTCTGTGGTTTAAAGACTGTCAAGTATAAACAATCTTTTTCAAAATTATTTTAATAAAATAATTAAAATAAGATAATTACATTGATTTATATACGGTTTTCACCAAAGGACATTCAGTAGAAAGGTTTTGTGTACATAATTCTTTAATTAGTTTTGTGAAAAATGTGTTTGTTTATGAAAATCTAAAAAGTGGTTGAACGAGAATTATTGGGTGTATAATTATTAAAATATACGTGTTAATCGTCCCCCAGAGGGTCTATAAGTGTTCCTTTATACTAGCTATAAAGCGACTTGTGAAATAACAATACAATTTACATAATTATGACGGGCCTGTTGGTCTAGTGGTAAGGGACCCTGCCGTCTACACCGGAGGTCGTGGCTTCGATTCCCACTCAGGCCAAAGTTTGTGTGATGAGCCTGATCATTTGTTCTGGTCTGGGTGTAATTTATCTGTAATATGTATGTATTTAGAAATATATAAGTACGTTTATCGGTTGTCTGATACCCATAACACAAGCTCTGCTTAGCTTTGGATCAGACAACCGTGTGTGAGAGATGTCACGGAATATTATTATTATAATTCTAGTAAATTATTGTTTTTATACGTATTGATGTTGCTTTGTTATTATATTAGTTCATATACATGTTATGTTATGTTATGTTTGATGTTTTATAACATTGTTAGCAAACAAATAATTGTGCAGCAATTATTTTTAATCCTGGCGCCCTATATGGTTCATCATGTTGTTCCTATGTTCGGATATTGCTATATGTTAGTTAATAAAAATGTTATGTTTGATAATTTATAACATTGTTAGCAAACGAATATTTGTGCAGCAATGATTGTTATTCCTTGCGCCTTATATTATGGTTCATCATTTGTTCCTACGTACTGATATTGCTTTATGTTGGTTCATAAAAAATATGTTTGATGATTTTTAATTAAGGTTTTATAACATTTTTAGCAAACGAATAATTGTGCAATAATAATTGTTACTACTTGTATGGTTTATATTTTTCTTTCGTACTGATGTTGCTTTATGTTATTATATTAGTTCATAAAGATGTTATTTATGATTGATTCTTAATTTATGTTTAAAACATTGTAAGCATAACTAAATTTTCCTATTATAATTAAGTTGTACATCCTAGCTTTAAGAATTGTAAAAAATAATTTAATAAACTTTACAGTATTATAATGAATTATTGGGTTTTATTTAATACACATAGCAAAGAATATACGGTAGTTTATAATAGCAACCACCAGAGGCCGCTACTGTAGCATCACTCACACAAAGATTGCGTATGTGTGTGTGCTGTGTACGTTGGTTTCGGAATAACGACACCAGAGTTCGCTCGCTTGCTAGGGCGACACGTTTAAGCCGCGAGAGGTCTCTCTTTACCCTACTTATTATATTTCTCTATGCTAAACGTCATTATAAATCTGTCAAGTCACTGAATTCACAGACTAAACAGATTTTGAAAATGAATATGCTAAAGATGGTGGGTTATTTAATTGTTTAACCGTAGAACTCATCTTCTACTGGGAACTTTTTTATGCTAAAATATGTAATAGTCAAGATATAGTTCGTGCTGGTACAAAAAAAAATTCCACATTTTAATGATGAAATGCATTTAACGAATTCCTATAGACTAGTTCCAAAAATGATCTCAAATCATTAGCCAGCGAAATTTAATTAAATGCATATCAGGGAATCATTTTCGTAGCCGAGTTTAAGATGAAATACACAAAAAGTTTTACTGATAATCGAATTGAAAATATATCGACGTTATGCCTATCCTTTCTTCTTACCAATCTTTGTAAGCCAGAATAAAAAGTATAACCCAATAGATATAAGGTTACATGGACCTTTGTGGCTTACTAAATAGATAACAAAACGTATAATAAAATAAAACTGACAATAATCTTTACATAAATCTTCTTTATTATTAACATAAGCTAAGAATATGACTTTTTTGCTCGCCAATCTAGGTACTCATCAATATCTTCATCGTTTTCTGATTCGCCATTCTCTTCTTCACTCATTTGTTCCTTATCTTGATTGTTCTTTTTGGTTTCATCTTTCTTTAATTCGAGGTCTAAAACCCTGAAAAGAATAAATACAATTATTTTATGTTACATTTAAACTACAGAAATAAAACCATGTAACCAACCAATACATACTTTGACCAAATTCTGATTTGTTCATCAATTTCATCAATTTGTCTTTCAGCCGTAGCTTCTTCTTGTTCTCCAGCAATTATTTCTGCCGAAGCTGTTGCCTGCTCTTTTATTTCCTTTTGAAACTTTTCCCATTCTTCTTCAATAGGATCTTTATATTCGATGTTTCGCACCTAAAACAAATTAATTGAGTACTCTGTTTCGTGACAATAATGAGGTAGTTTCCCAATTACATTAGAAAAAGTATTATGTATTTACGTATTTAGTGCTATAGGTATTCAATCTATATATATTTATGAAATAAAATAATAGTCAATTTCTTTAAATTAAAGTGATCTCACCAAAAAGCCCAATACCAAAGTTAAAGAATATGAATGCTAAAAGTATCGTTATCACCAACTAGGAACGTGAGATGACTTGACGTGATATGAAATTGACGTTTGTTTATTTTTTTTTTAATATTATCAGCAGTGTCAATGTTATCATCAAGAACTTTGACGAATTTATTAATTAATACCAACTTTCGGTTTGCTAGTATCTGTTGTTCACAAAATAATAAAATGGACGATCAAAGCAAGATGAAGATCATTAAGTCATGTATTCCTCCATTAGACAACAGTAATCATAAGGGACAAGCCGGTAGAATCGGTGTTGTAGGCGGATCACTAGAATATACCGGCGCTCCGTATTTTGCTGGGATAAGTGCACTAAGAGTTAGTTTATCATTATCATTATGTGTGTGTGCTACCACAGGTGAACAATGTATATAAATAACCATGATAACTGTTTACAGGTAGGGGCAGACTTGACACATATTTTCTGTACAACAAACGCAGCGACTGTTATAAAATCTTTTAGTCCTGAGTTAATAGTACATCCACTACTGGACTGGCCGAATGCTGTTCCAGAGATATCACAATGGTTTGATAGACTCCATGCGGTAGTTATTGGACCTGGCCTAGGAAGGCAAAAGGAGACTTTCCATGTAGTGACTGAATTGATAGAGACAATAAGAGAGAAGAGAATACCATTAGTCATAGACGCTGATGGTTTATTTTTAATTACTGAGAAGCCACACTTGTTAAAAGATTTTATGTCACCAGTTATTCTGACACCAAATAAAATAGAATTTGAGAGGCTTTGCAGTAAGACTAACGGGCCCTCAGGCCTGACACAATTGGGAAAGTATGTAACTATTCTGATGAAAGGGGAAACGGATGAGGTGTTTAGTGGTAATGCTGATGCTCAATGGAAATCAAACACCAGTGGATCAGGCAGGAGGTGTGGTGGCCAAGGAGATCTGTTATCTGGGGCCATTGCAACCTTTTTAAACTGGACCATAGCTAACCAAAGCAAGATTGGAGCAGAAGGAAAAGATGAGACGTTTTTAATGGCTTCTTCATTGTCATGTTATGCTGCCTGTCACTTAATAAGGCTGTGTAATCAAAAGGCCTTTGCTGTGAAAGGAAGAAGCATGGTTGCTTCTGACATGATAGATTACATACATCCATCCTTTGAAGAACTATTTGGGCAATAAAGTAATGTTGTACCAAGATTTTCTGTTGCATTTATATAAATCTATGATTTTACTGGGCTTTATTAGTTAAAAGTGCCATAATCTGGTGGTCAGCTATAAAAAGATTTCTGGGTTTGAGTACTATGGTGCAATTTTGAAGAGGTCTTACATCCAACAATAATGATCAGTGATAACTGAATAATTGATTGAAATATTGATTATAATATTTTTGATTGAACACACTGGTTTATAATTTCACAAACTGTACCATGCCATATTTTATGGTCACTGTCTTTTGAAGTTTTAAGTAAAAATAATACATTTTGTAATAATAATCAATTACATACTTTACATATATAATAATGGTGAAAGATAATACCTAAATATGTTTTGAGTTTTATTTAATAATTTACTTACCTTTGCATCTAAAATGGGATCATCAAAGAAACCTTCTGGTATTGGTTGATCTGAGACTTGTTCAGTCTCCATTTCAGATGCACTCGCTGCAGGTTGCACTAAACAGAAAAATAATTATGAAATGCAGTAATCAATTTTAAAGTAGGAAGTGTGAGTTTCTATGAAGGAAGTAATCTCTTTAATTGATGATACAATTTTAGAAAATATATCTTAGATTTAGCGTAATGGCTTTGCTAAGGGAAACGGGTAAGTGGCTTATTGGGAGATGTCAATAGAGGTAAAGATAGATTAATTGCCTGACAAGCATCATACACAATACTTATATAAGATCTTGTTAAAGAATATATTAAGAACAAACGGGTATCCTTCATGCCACCATACCTTCAACAGCAGGGGTAACTATAGGGCTGATGGGTGCCCTTTTAATTTCTTCATTGTGAAATGTAATGACTTGTGGAGCTTTATGTTTGACCTCTTTAGGTATAACAGGGACATCACCCACATTCTTTAATATACTCTTCAACTTCTTCGGAGGAGGAGCATCTTTTGGCGGACTTTTGTGCCTTATCTTTCCAACTGTGAAGTTATTTGTCAATTCTTTTAATTTCTTTGCCTTTTCAACACTTTCTCTGTGTTGTTTACTATTTAAATGAACTTGCCAAACATGTTCGGATCGTACTACTGAGTTACAAAGTATACACATCAGTTGGCCAGTGTTATTGTATTTAGCGAGAGGATTATCAATCTTAGTTGGCTTCAGATTTTTCTTTTTCCGCTCAGCCATCAACCGTCGCATCTCCTCCTGTGCCTTTTGCTTCTCCATTTGCAACCGAAGCGACATATTTGTAACGATAGGTTATTTACAGTAGGAATAAACAACGTTGCCAAAACTAGGATGAGGCGTTTTGCTCTTCACAAGGACTCTGCTATTCACGTAACTTCAAGCACTTAACACAGACGTAGGTAGCTGAATACAACTTTATATGACAAAGTATTTGAAGTTTTCTGTAAATATTAAATTAGAATACACGAAATTTTCTATATTATTACATATTTCTGCAACAGAAAGACTGAAAACAACATTTGATTGACATCTTTCTGACATTTCAGACTTTGACAAGCACGGCCATAATCGCCGAACCATAGATTAAACAAACTAGTTATTATCTCTAAGGTTAATTTATATTTTCGACATAAATCTAAATGTATTTTGTAATCGATATTTCGGTTTCAGTTCCGACCAGTTTCGCCATGAAGATCATATTTCGGGCAACGGTTCAGTTTTGGCTAAACAACAACCTATCTTGGAACAACATCATATTTTATTGCTACATTATAACTTTATATGGCACTTTATGTTGGACGAGTGGTTCATGACAACGTAAAAATTTTAATTCGGTAAAAGTGAATTGTAGAACCTTGGAACTTGGAAGATATGTTTTATTATTCAAATATTTGAAAATAATACACTGAAATGACATTTAGCATACAAGTCGCGTGTGTTACAATTAGGCACATCATAAAAGAACTAAATTGTATTAAAAACGGATGTTTAAAATGACTTTAAATATGATCAGTTAAAATACTCGCATAAAACAAAATTTGGAGCAATTAAGAATATAATTATATTATAAATCTTTGCTGCCAAGCTAGGCTGCCTTGCTTGTTATAGACAAAGCTATAGGAATAATTATTACCCATAATAGTCCCCCATACCAATCAAAACAATTAAACCTATCTGTAAAATGTCGTGTTTCACAAATAAGAACAAGTTTCAATTGCGTGTAGGTCAAGAAACCTTGTTTAACAAAAAATAATATTTTAATGTAAAAAATCTTCATGATAGTAATTTATTAAGTCCAGCATCTTCAACAAGGTTGTTAGTTAAGTTCAGTAGGTTGATCTATCGTCACAATTTGTTAGCATATCAGTACTTTAGAGCAACCGTCTTTGTACGCCTTCATCTTCTAGGTTCGCTAACCCTGTCCACTACCTAGCGCCCAATGCTCGTAGCACCTAACGGACTTATTTTGTGAAATTCAAATTTTGCCATAGACGGTAAAACTCTGTAGAGTATTGTCAATTTCGGGTTAGTTTTTGGTGCTTCAGTTGGTAGTCGCCAATTTTTTTCGGGTTTTCAAAGCTAAAAACTTTAAATATCTCAGCATTGCTTAGTGTAAAATGTTAATCTGTAGTTAAATTAAGTTTATGTATAACATCTGCGCGATACTGGAACTGTAACTTTTTGCTAGGGTTCGAAACCTAATTTTGTAAGATCGCTTATTTGTGGCTCAGTGTGCTGTGTTTATCCCTCATGCTGTGATATTTCACCGCTTTTTAAGTTCTACGATGGACATCGACGTTAGCAAAGAGAATATTCAGCCTCTAAGAGGTGGTAGAAATCTAGTGCAGTTGGGTACAGCGTTGCAAGCTCAGTCGGATGTTGAGGCTCAGAGACAGCTGCAGTTACAAAAAGAGTAAAGTTTTTCATAACTTATTTCCTAATCATTCTCGAATTGTCGTATATAAGACCATTGTTTTTGTTTTGGCATGTTATTTACTTGATATATCTAAATTTTTGTATAACCAACAATTTCTTGTTGTTTTTGCTTATTTGGTTGGTGAAATTTAGAATCCTTGTAAATACAAGGACATGCATTGAGTTATGTCATGTCAAAATAAACATTTTGATGTTTTGGTACCACAGAGAGCATGAAGCAGCTATCAGACATTACCAGGGCACTGATCCTTTGGATCCCTGGTTTAATTACATCCAGTGGGTTGAACAGTCTTATCCCAAGCATGGACATGAAGGGCACATTGATAAGTTAATTAAAGACTGTCTACAGTTATTTGAAAATGAAAAGAAATACTATCAAGATAGAAGATTTGTCAAATTGTGGATCAAATATGTAAGTCACTCATATCACTCTGTATTGTAAGGTGTAAGCAACAAGACACAATTATGACCTTAAAACCTAATTAAAAAACTGTTTATTGGGTAGCAGTTGTGCTAAAATATCAATTAAGGTTAATAAATATGTGTGTCAGCCGCAACATGACTTCCTACTGCATATTTAGATTAAACAGCAATTATTTTGCAATAGCTTCTTATTCTTTAATAATTTTATATTAAGTACGTACATACGTAAGGTGTCAGCAAAACGTCTGTAAATGATGGAGACGGTTTTTGAGTATTTTGTAATTAGCTGGCATATCTTTAAATATAATAACAACAAGCTTCATCATTCAGCCTAGTAGCTCAGAATGTATGCTTACACCAAAATAATTCAGCAAAAAGGTTTACCATCTCTACAATCTTATTTATTTGTAGGTTGACTGTCTATCAAACCCTTTGGAGATATACCAAAGGTTGTACAACACTGGTATTGGTGTGGAATGTGCAGAATTCTATCGCGCTTGGGCTTGCTACTGTGAAGAATCTAGTGACTATAAGAAAGCAAACCAAGTGTACATGTTAGGCCTTCAGGCTAAGGCACAACCTTTAGATGAACTTGAGCAAGCACATATGTAAGTAATAATAATATCTTTATGTTCAACAGATTGTTTATATAATTATGTTAAAATCTTTTTGTATTTTATGGGCTTCATTATTGCGAGATGCTGTTTCTATCTGTGTGGCCCTACTAGATTGACTATCAGCCTCTTACTGTCCTATGGTGGGATAATACCTTCATGATTTACAATGGAAGAAGTATTGTTTTTTCATATGATAACTCAAATGCACTGGAAAACTTTCTTCATGTTATTTAGGTTTAGTAGACAAGCACTGTTTTACTATAAGTGTCAACAAACCAGTCTGTTAGTCAAATCAAATCAAAATATTTTATTTGTAAAACATAGGTAAAAGGTTACAAACTTGGTGGTTAACAATAATATTAAGTAACACTATGTTTAACCTTATGGCATACAAATATTTGCTAAATTATATCATTCCTATCATAATAATACTGGTTACAATTCCCTAGTAGTCTATCCCTACTAGTTAGGGAACCCTAGGAAACATTGATCATAAGAACCTGGATGTAGTCAGTAAATAATTAACTGTAGCCTTTAGCTTTCATTCAATACAGATTATTTCACAACATTTGGTGTATACAAATAAGTTCGCATAAATTTCATAAGCATTCTTATGCAATATTAACTTCTTCATATTGTATGGTGTTAGTGTAAATACAGGTTTTTTTTGCAATGTGTACTTGTTTAGTTACTGCTTATTGCCTAAGTTGTAAATAGGATCTATCAAAGTAAATAATGAGCTTAATTGAGAGTTTGAGAGGTTTCTGCTCTTTAACCTTTTGACCTCTAGAAATCTGTTTTCAGTGTTTCTGTAGTAACAATTAATCAATTACTTTTAATTCAATCATTTTATTGTACTGGAAAGTGTAGAAAACATTCAATAAGTTATGTTCTCTATTATGTTATAATTTAGTTGTAAATTATAAACACACTGTTGTACTTTTTATTAGGTACTAGCATGATACAACAGTGAGAACACACATTTTACAATTCAGTACCATTTCACTCAAAAGCTATTTTCTTTTAGGAACTTCCAACTATTCTTTGCTCAAAGAATGTTACATGATGACTCACCAACAAAAAGGAAGGCAGCGTCAGCATTAGCTGAGACTAGAATGGCTCTAACATCTCTGAAGTCGTTCAAGCGGCGCAACATAGCCAATGTGCCCATCCAGAGAGTTGGGGACAGTGTGAGAAGTGTGGTGCCCGGGGTGGTGCGGCAACAGGGCAACTTTGACAACCGGCTGCCCAATTCCAATGTTATGGTCAATGTATATGAGGTAAGAACTCTTATAGCTTGTATTCTATTTCAGATGTCTTTAGTATAAGTATGATGATATTTTTTGAATGTCTTCACTTAGGTTATTAAGAATTGTTAGACGCCCGACGTACTTTTTGCTTTTTCTAGGTAACCTAAAACTCCGACAGTTCAGAGATTTAAAATGTCGCTTAACATCACACGTTCGCTCGATTCATGCTTACGTGTTATTTATCTACTTAGCTTCTGTTTGCACAATAAGTCATATGTTGAGGTAGGACTTCTTTGCTGTTTACTCGCAAATTACATGAAAACTGCCCTTACTTACTGTATGTTACCTTCACCACAAAAAACGCCCTAACCTATACCAGTAATTACTTTTTAAGCAAGTATTTTAGCAACAGGTTTTACATAACAGCCCCTGAACGGCTTGCCATTGCCCTTTGGATTATGACGTCAACATACGACCTTAAATAGAAATCCTCCATGAATAGTTATAGAATAGAATTATAATATAAAGTTCACACGATGTATAAAACGCCCTTATTCAACTAGTCTTTAAAAATAGATCCACTCTTAGATTTTTTGTTGATGAATGTTACTTCACCTATATCTTTAAACATTACACATGTTCGATGAGGTAAACTTCGATTTTCGCAGCAAAAAATAAGTACAAAAGCTTAATTTTTTGTGTCTAATAATTTGAGTAGTGGAAGTGCAATGAATGAATACCCAAATTGATGCTGAGAGAAACAATAATATGTACGCCTATCCAAACACTAAATGAATGAAAATAGGTCGTATAATAATTCTCAAACGAAATGTCTCATTCATTTTCTCATGTAACTATCACATATGAAATTTTCATGTAAGGCCGTAAACATTCTACTGGACAGCAAAGGCCTATTCTCAAAAACCTGAGTGGATGGATATATACTATCTTTGATTCCAAGTTTATCCCATACCTAGCTACCAAAGTTCATCAAATTGGTTCATATCGATTGAAGCTATAAAAGTGTAGCAGACAGACGAAGTTGTATAATATTAGTATCGATTCATGAATGTCTAATCGAAAAGTGGTATTTACGTCTAACACTTCCCGGGACTCGAATTTAGGCAGTCAAATTATGATAAAGTTTTCTTGATTACTACTAGATTAAGATAATTATCTTTAGCGATTAATTGTATTAAAACTTCATAATGAGTGTTACTAACTGGCTGATATCACTTCTGATATTAAGAAAGTTACGAATAACTCATTTTAGTCTTACGATTTGTCGTAAAACTTTTACCAACGAAGTGACCTTGACGTATTTTTTTGTATCTGAAAATAGAACGAACCTAACTAAATTGCATAATGCATAGATAGTAGGGACTGGTAACTGTATCGCAGACTTTTTAAATGTCTATCTTGTAGTAAGATATATAATTTAAGGGAAATAATAGATAAGCTCATGATAGTCTCCGTAGGCTTTTTAATGTTGACGTATGTAACCCGTTAAACGAATGTTAGCAATAAAGATAATATATTTTTATCTTCGCTATTCGTCTTGTAGATGTTATATCGCACCGTCCATTGTTAGAATGGATGGATATTTGTTAATGTTAGTTATACACGCAAAATCTATTAAGCGGATTTCATATTTAGCACACGAAACAAACTTAGATCTAGAGGAATACTTTTTAGCCCGATTTGAACGGAAACTGGAAATATGCAGCTAAAACGGGATGCTGTTAGTGAAAAAAAAGTCTTATCTTCGATCTGGACGGCTTTGGTTTCATAGTTAGACTGAAATACCTGAAGGGGAGGGCCATACAGTTAGCTCCAATTAGGGTTATAAATAGAAAAGTTTAGTGCCTAATACGTTAAAGTTTTATTGCTCAATTTACATTGGTAATGATCCTTAACGTTATATTACAGTCCGCGCATGGAAGTATTCCCATATTAATACCAGAACTATATTTTGTAAATGTCAGTAAGATATTACAATTAACCTTTTTTCAGTCGCGGAACATACATGGAATTTTTGATACTCCTACTACGTGGAGGGAATCTTAATTTTAATGACGTGACTATCTTTTCCACCATTTATAAACTTCTTTGAATGGTCATCCCGGGTTCTGAAAGGTTAATCATTTTATCTCTTCTCCAATCGAATTTCATCAAAAATGTCATCACTACAAGACAAACAATGCCAAGTTTTAGCGTAGTCCTCTGACTTCTCTTTCAATCGTCCATATTTGGGTCATTATCCTATCCCGATAACGATATCCCGATTTTCGGCAGTCGTCCAATACCTCGCTCCCGTAGATTTTATTCCCATTTACATAAGCAGAATGCGTACAAATAAAAATGAATATAACAGCTCTAACTCCAGACTGATATAAAATTCAAGATGTGCTTGCTATACTCATAGTTAGTTTAGTTAGAAAATGGATGATGAAACGATACTATATTTGAAAGTATATATTTGAAAAATAAACAAAATACCCTTATCTAGCATGTTTGTAATTATATCATTGTACAGTCACAAAAACTGACGTTGTTTTGGTTATCATTGTAATAAATTGAATGGTAATTTGATATAACATATCGCCTAAATAAACGTAGGGCATTGCTAATGTCATAATAAGAGGTGCATTAGTAGTAAAATCTTGTGTCAATTATGTTTAGGTACGTAATTTTATAATAGGCTTGCATTCAATCCGTTCGATCATCCCAGCCCTTTTTTCCAAGCAATTTGAGGTCAGCTACCAGTCTTACCGAATTCAGCTGAATATCGTATTTTGCATGGAGCAACTGTCTATCTGACCTCCACAACCCATTTTACTGGGAAACACAGTATCCCATAGTAAGACTGGTTGTCAGAATTGGCTTCACGTCTGCCAAAGATGTACGTGTGACAGTTGCATTCAATCCATGAGCATTAATAGGGCATAATGACGTTATACTCATACGTCAACTGGAAGAGGACAATCTTAGTTTCCCGACCATGATTTCAAACTTCCTAATTGTACTTTGTCCACCTAAATTAAATCCGGTTTATTGGTCTCATTGGCGAAGCGACAATGTCAAATTTGTTTCTTTGAATTGAACAACCTGCTACTAGATTTATCTGCAAAGAAATAGCACTGAATCACTCCTCTACTAAGGTGCACATTTTCGGGAAAACAGTCGTTTTGTAAGATAAGAAAGACTCGACCATAATTTGTTACGATCGTCTAGCAAACGCGTGGCTCAAATTATAATAGCATAGAAGTTTTACTAGGTACCATAATTATTCTGTTTTATTGTGTATAGGATGCACCCTCAACGTCACAAGCAACTATCCCGGTGGCGGAAGACCCAGGCCCCGCGTCGTTAGTCCAGGCCTGCAGTAACGTTGAGAACCAGAAGGAAGTCGGCATGTGGACGAACCCCAAGACTAAGATGGTACACACTAATGTGGTGCCGCATCAACCTTTAGCATTTACACGTAAGTATATCGTATAAGAAATAACTATAAATAACAAATTTTAGAAACCCCCGACAAATATTACCAAACTGCTTAAAATTTAAAAGTAATAAACTATTTTTTCAACTTATTGCTAAGAAAAATCTCGAACATCTCGCTTTAAAAAAAAAAAAAAACTCCCTGAATATCGGTCCATTCGTTTAGAGCTATGATGCCACAAACAAACAGACTGACCAACAAGCCAAACTTATGTTATTGCATCAGGGTTTAAATATAACACAATGCTTTCGATTTTCTAAAGTACTGAATTTATTTATTTGTTTCTTTAGCGTATGAAGATGAAGACGACGTCCTAAGGCTTCCAGCTAATCACATGCCTTATTGCATTGATAATTTATCATTTACTGTGCCTCTATGTGTACCTGATCCTCCAGATTCAACGAAAATACCTTGTTACAATAAACCACAGGTCAGTGAAATAAATACCATTTTCGTAAAAATATTCGAAAAATTGCAGGACACACTAAATTCTTATTTATATACTTAACAGGTTTATGTCAACGACCAAGAATACAGCTTAGAAGAAATAAGATCTAGAAAATATAATTTAGAAAAGAAAGTAAAGACTGAAAACACTGAAATGGTTGGAGCTCAGCAAAATTATGAAAATATTAATGAGACGCTTGCCCAGTGTAGTGCTTTAGAAACTTTAGCTAATTGTGCCCTAGACCCTGAACAAGATCACTTAGGGCAGTTAATGCCTTTGTCCATCCCAACACTACAAAACATCACAAAAGTAAATAACATGCATTCGCCGGGTGAACCAAAGGTCCTAGTTAACTTGGATTCTAAAGAATTCAGTGAGTTGACTTCGAAGAAAAGTGATGAGAATTACAAGCCTACTTCAAGTATGTCTGATAAGGAGAATGAAATGCTAACTACATCAAGTAACAATTATGGTAATGAAAATGCGGGTACTAATTTTGGTAAAAACAATTTGATGGAAGAGTTCAATAGAAGTTTGATGGGTAACCTACTTGGTGATTCGGTTACGGTAAATACTAAGGAGGCGCGATGGGAGTTAAGGAACCTTTTCAATGACAATGGTAAACACAACAACCATATATAATTGTATTATTAATATTATCAGCAATATTTCAATGACTTATAATGTTTTCAGAACCATCAATAGTCCAGCCAGTGGTCCAACAGTTTGAGGTTCCTAACTTCGATATTCATGAAGATAGGTCTATCACAATGGCTATCAATACTAAGAAGAAGCAAGAACTTGCGGAAATGAAACCTCTTCCGCAAGACAAAGAAAATGCGAGTAAATATCCCGTACCAGTAGCTGTTGTACAACAAAATGTAAGGGCTTTTCTACTTGGTTTCTTAGGTTTACGCGAATGTTAAAAATTGAAATAAAATTACTTTTTATGACCCTATGACCATGATGCCTGCAAAGGTGTTGAAACTTCGGGACCTAAAATCTAAATATAAACTGCGAAAAAAAACCGGAATAGTAGTATTATTTCAATGCTTTTCTTGTTTCAGTATCTATCTGCCTTACAGTGTTTTTCCAACTTTAAAGTATAATAATATTTGTATTTTAGGTTAATAAGACTGCATTCTATGAAGAGCCTTCCTGTACACAAGTATTCAACTTCAACATCAAAGACGCTAGCACACCAAACATGTCTCAATTTAAGAAGCCCTCCTCTTGTATTGACCAGAGTAAATTCCCGTCTGTGCCAAAGTTTAGTATGGACGAGAGTGGGATAGAACATCTAGATACGGGCCTCACAAAGAGAGAAGAGAGTTGTAGGCAGCAAATGACAGACCAACATGCGACCGTTGATAATCAAGGTGCAGGTCTCTCTGTGATCATGGAAGCCACTAGGGAATATAACAGGTATGTCTTGTAAAACATTTTTAAAACGCTTAACTGTACCACATGCGGCAAGACCTATTGAATCTTAATTATTTCAGCAAATCTGGCTCAAGTTCCTCGGGGCAATCAACAAGGACTAATTTCACTGCATACACAACAAATTACGACTCTATGTATAATAACGATCCATCACAACAACCTACTACATCGAAGAGGAGTTCCATGTCTTCGCAACCGAGGCTGTTGAACGGACAGTTTGCTAGGAGTCTGCCGCAGAAGCGCGACATGCCGGAGAACAAAGCCGCGACACCGTCCACCTCAGTGCCTTACCTGTCGCATGACCACCAGTACCAGAAGCCTATACCGCAAAACTACAATGGCTACTCTCCGCGGTCAATGCATCCGCACTTCCAACAGAACTACAGTTATCAACAAAATTACTCTAGCAATCAAATGATGGGTCAGCAGCAACAACAACAGGGTTATGTTAGCCCTAGTTCCAATGCCTATCATAGTCCGCAACATTCTGGTATGCAGAGCCCTCATGCTATGGGCTCTAATGTGCCGCCGGGTTTCCAGAGCCCACCATACCCCAATCAGGTGGGTGGCTATCACAGTCCGGGCCAAGCAATGATGAGTCCTCAATCAAGTTACGCAGGACGTCAAGACTATCATTACGCTAGTCAAAGTGAGAGGCAGCATATTTATGTGAATCAACATCAGCAGCAACAACAGCAACAGCATCAACAACAGCAGCAGCATCAGCAGCAACAACAGCAGCAGCAGCAGCAGCATCAACAACAACAGCAGCATCAACAACAACAGCAGCAGCACCAACAACAACAGCAGCAGCATCAACAACAACAACATCACCAACAACAGCAGCATCACCAACAGCAACTTCACCAGCAGCAGCAGCAACACCAACAACAACAACAGCCGGCTGCCTTCCAAAGTCCTCCTCATCAGGCTCAATATCAAAGCCCCCAGTACTACCAGAGGCCAAGCCCTGTTGGTGCGCCGCCAAATCAAGGGTACAACCAACAAGGCTACATGCATAACCAATACAACAATCCAAATGCGTACCCTAATCACCCTAACAACCAAAGCTTCAATGCAATGCAAGGTCAATATAGACAGCAATCAAAACAAATGGTTGAAAATGCTTCACCTGGGTATGGTGCATCTAGTAATCAACAATTCCAGATTTATCAAAGTCCTCAAGCTTCTCAGAACAACTATCGCAGTTCAGCTGCACACGGCGCTGGCGAGGCCAGTGAGATGAGTATGAGACAAGATGGTAAAGATGCTGGGGCTGATCAAAATATGTCAAACAAAATGAATTCGTCAAAGAATTCACAGGCCCACAAGAGTCCTACATCAGCTTTGAGAAACGTCAGACACGACCAACCGAATGTCAAACTTGGACAGAACTCTCCAGACATTGGCTTTTCAAACCAGTACCTCAATTTCATTTCGAACAGGAATGAACCTAAAGATAATGCTAACACTCCTAAGTTCACCAACAGCCCTAGCATATCTCAGAAGATGCACAAAAACTTGTATGTGTCGAGTCCCGAGCAGGCTCAGATACCGCCGTCATCTGGTATGTCCGATTCCGACAGTAAGGATGGAATGACGGCACAAACTGCCACGCCAATACAATCGGCTAAAGTCTCTCATGCTATTGAGAAACAAAAAGACATTTCAAAGAGGCAATTAGACTTTGAACATAGAGTTGAATTCCAGTCAGAAGACAGTAGAGACTCGGTCAGCAAAGAGAGCAGGATCTCGTCAGTGTACTCAAGACAGTCAGATGTACATTCAGATATCTATGGAATGGATGTAGACAGTGAGAATTCAATGGAGTGTGCAGCATTCAAATCTACACATTCCATCTCCTTGGTGGAGACCAGTGACATACCCAGACCAGCTGATATTGAATTCCCAGCGATTATTGATCCATTTAGTAAAAAACTTCTCAACTCTCTGTTAGAATACGTGAAATTCCCTAACAAGACACATGCAGATGGGTATGTGGAAGTGCGGAGTGTTCCTAAATTCCAACAGTCTACTGCAGTGACTGTTGGTCATACAAAGTTCTCTGTAGACAAACAGCTGGGCAAAGGTAACTACGGCGCAGTTTTCCTGTGTCTCGACTTACATCACAACAGATCTGTGGCTGTGAAATATCAGAAACCGAGCCGACCTTGGGAGTTTTACATCTGCCAAGAAATTAAGGCGAGGATAAAGGACCCGTTCATGGTAATACATTGTTTGTAATTAAAATAGTTACTTTTTACCAAAGACAAGTTTCCTTTAAATTTTGTATAATATGTTTTAGCTGCCAGGATACATGGATATAACAACAGCTTTCTTAGGAGATAATGCGAGTTTGTTTGTGTCTGAGTATTCCAAATATGGATCGCTTTTGGACGTCGCAAATAAGATCAGAGCTGCTACCTCTAAATGTATAAATGAATTCATCGTCATCCTACTGACGTCAGAGATGCTGTCGATAATACATTATCTGCATAAAGCAAAGATTATTCACGCTGACATCAAGCCAGACAATTTCCTTTTGATGAAAATGTAAGTACATTCGTGAAACGTAAACAAAAATTGTTTCTGACTTATTTGTTAATGAGTCATTGATATTTAATTTTAAATGGACAGTTTCGAGAATATAGATTTAGAATTCGTGCAAAATGTTGCTTTATTTAAATTGTTTCTAATTTTTTTTTTTTTGCAGTCCCACCCAAGAATGGCGAACTCCATCACTGCAGCTGATTGATCTTGGTTGCGCTATTGACATGTCTCTGTTCCCAGAAGGCACCACATTTAGAGAGGTATGTATAAATAATAGATAAAATAAAACAAAACTATGAGAACCATTTTATCCCAATGCAAAAAAGATTTTTGTCATTCCTGTTCACAAATCGGTAATTTATTATCGGTATATTTAATTATTTATTCAAGGAGATTTATTTAGCCATAGTTTTCATATCTCATCTTCAGTTCTATTATTTAATACTTACTTTTTTATTACAGCTCATTGCAACTGAAGGGTTCACTTGCACTGAGATGAGGGAAGGCAAACCCTGGACATACCAGACCGACTTATACTGTCTAGCTGGTACAATCCATGTGATCTTGATGGGCAGTTATATGAAAGTAGCTAATCGTTTAGGACAATGGAATATTGACAAGAAACTCCCGAGGTAAGGATCATTTGTGTTACATCTGAAGTAGTTAATGCGAAATATGGAATTACTACCCACAAAAATAAAGGACAGTAGGTAACATAATATAGCTATAAATAAAGCATACTATAAATAGCATAGCTAAAGTCTGTGTAAATAATAATTAATATTTAGTAAAAGAAGAATATTTAATATTTTTGCCTAGTATGTTCTGTTATGTGTCATTGAACACTTTTGTAAGATCCCATTATAATTGAATTTTCTGTCTCTATTGTTTCAACTAATATGCTATGTTTGTGTCATAGGTACATGAAAGTGAGTCTGTGGGACAAGATATTTACAACCCTCCTGAATATTCCGGACTGCAACAACCTGCCAGACTTGATGGAGCTTAAGAATGAAGTGGATAGCGTACTGAATGAAATTGATAACCTAGGCTTTCAACTCCGCAACTTTGCTAATGTGCTTAAATCTAGGTAAATTACGTAAACGATTCAGATTGTATGTATTTATTGCATTTAGATATAAAGGCGATTGTAAAAACTAGATACCTAAATATGTATTATTATAGTGATACAAATATATCAAAGTTCGGTGAACTTCTTGAATCTTTTGCCAGGTTGAACATTGCTCTTCTCATTAAGCAATAATAAGTATTATAAATACCAGAATCTATAACTTAGTTATAACATGCCTTGTTGTGTTTAGTTAAAATGTGATATTGTGATTTTTAGGTTTTTTTTGTTTGTGTAATAATGAAATTGGCTTAGATTAACTTGTTAGCTTAACTAATGTTGAAATATTACTTAGGTTTCATTTATTTTTGTACAACCCATAAGACTTGCACACTTTCACATCTCTTGTTTGAATTGTAACAAAGATAATAAATAAATACCTGGTTAAAATTATATTGTTTGTTATTTGATTTTACCCATCCTTTAGAGTGTGGGCACACGAGCGGTGCGGGGCCGTAACGTTGTTATGCCGCAGCGGCGCCGTAGTAGCGTTGGACAGTATGTGGATCGTAACAACTGAGCGGTGCCGCTCCGACGTCGCATCGCAACGCATTCACCCCTCCCCGCCTCGTCTTGGTGGTTGCAAGTCCGGTGCACCGTGTGCACGGCACAGATATTTGTATGTAAAACGACGCAGCGACACCGCTCCGGCGCCGCACCACATCGTGTGCCCACGCTCTTATACTGATGTTTCAATTAGTTTCTATACTATAGAGCCTACACCCATTCTCAAGAGATTAAAGAATGTTATTCTTCACATCTATATTATTACCCTATATAGAATGTAGTAGATATTCAAATGTGGCTCTTGCCATCCTAGGAGAGGACACTGACATTTGGAATTAATGCATGGTCAACTGTGAGGGCATTTTTATTTATTAAATATAATATTAAACATATAATAATATACAGAACATTCAAATGTGGGGGGTTAGTGAATTGATAAAATAAAACATAAAAATTGAGTGCTAATTTGTATATTAACAAATCATTTAGTAGATTTCTCCAATCTTTGCTTTTTCCTCTCTTGATACTCTTGAACATTATCAAACTTTCTTTTATAAAGAACTTTAATAGAATCCAATTGACTATCTTCAGTTTCTGATTGAATATTCCTGTTTTCAAACATTGCTATCTTAGTAGGTTCATCAACAGTAAAGCTCCCATCTTCTACAGCTATTTTAAATACATTGATATTGCATTCAACATCATCATACACAAATAAGGTGTTATTAAAAAGTTTTATAGCAGCAGGAAATCTTGGAAGCTCTAACTTCTTTTCTAATTTATGACTAAATAAATTATCTTCATATTTAACAGAGTAAATAATTACTGCATTATATGAATGTACAGTAACAGCTAATAAACTGCTGGTATTGTTTATTTTTGTGGTTGTATAGTGGACAATTGGCAGTGTGGCCACTTCAATGCCACCTTCGTCCATGACATTTATAAAGTTTTGTCTCAACTGCTCATCATTCACAGCTGATTTAGTATCAATGGTATGGCTGAGCTTTCCTTCACTGTAATCCCATATTTTCAAGGTTCCGTCACCTGAAGAACTGGTCAAGTATTTATCATTGTGGGGCAGAAATTCAATGTGATTAACAAACTCTGTGTGGCCCAAGCAGTATGTCTGGATATTGTAGGTGTTAGGATAACAAGACACTCTTATTTTTTCATCTCTATCGCATGATAGAACATATTTAGCATCATTAGATTGTAACACATCCAATAGCAAACTTAAATGGCCAAGCAGCTTAGTTCCTGAGTCTTCCTTCTTTATATCATAGATGAGCACATCACCACTCTTGTCTGCCACTAGTATCTTTGTACTGTCAACTGTAAATCTTATTCTACTGGCACTTCTTGGTATAATAAAAGTGGTCTGATGTTCCATTTTACACAAATCATATATCATGAGTTGCTTAGAAGATCCAGTTACTAATGCTAAGTATTTGTCGTCATTTGAAATAGCTATGTCTGATATAAAATCTTTCTCAGGATGCTTGGGTAGTAAAGGAACATCAACAATTTTATGATCTGTATAATCATAATAATCTATATGAAGATCTTTAGCTAATGCTATATATTTGTCTGTTGCCACTAGAAGAGACATTTTACAATATTGTAATAGTATTATATTCACTTAAATTACTAATA